>JAHLJT010009436.1:53926344-54149976 GCA_031308135.1 Acheta domesticus
ACATATTATTATTATTATTATTATTCCATTACATCACGACTAAAGATCTTATGAGTCGGCTGAATATAAAATCTACTCCAGGTTGCAACCAGCTACCTAAGGAGTAGATTCGGTGACTATCAGTGCCTCTACAATACTTTACGCAAAATGTGGGCTGTTCCAAATAAAGCAATTTCTTGCACTTCCCAGTCTTTTGAATTACCTGGGAGTTTAGACAAGTTCTTACTCAAATTTTGCGGAACAAATCCCAGAGCTCCGATAACTATCGGGACGACCTGTGCTTTTACGCCCCACATTCGGCTGATCTCGATTTCCAAACTCTTGTATTTAAGACGTTTCTCTGCCTCCTTGGTAACGACGTTTTGATCGCAAGGTACAGCAACATCGATAAGTAAACACGATTTTTTGGCCAAATCCCGGATAACTATATCCGGTTTGTTTGCCGCTATCGTGCGATCAGTTTGAATTTGTTGGTCGTACAATATCGTACACAATCCAACAGACGTCACCGGTTTCGGTGAGTGTTCGTACCACTTGGGGCATGTGTTTGGAACTTCGAGGGCGGTACAGATCTGCCAGTGGAGGTAGCTACACACCCTGTCATGTCTTTTAAGGTATTCGGTCTTTGCTAGGATTGGACAAGCTGAGACAATATGATCAATGGTTTCTACTTGCTCCAGGCAAATGCGGCATTTGTCATCTTGGGAAATTTTGAGAACCGCTTTATCATAATGTCGTGTTCTCAAGGCCTGATCTTGGGCAGCTATTACAAGTGCTTCCGATTCTGGCTTCATCCTTCCCCTTTTAAGCCACATAAATGATTGATCTTTATTGATCTGCACCTTGTCCATTCTTTTTAGGTATTGACCGTGGAGTGGTTTGTCTCTCCACGATTTCTTTAACATTTTTTGTGTCTCACACTTCATGTTTAGCAGCATCAGAAGTTCAGTGTCTGTGTTATTCGACGTGTCTTGCCTAGTTTTCTTCGCAATGTTTCTTGCTACACTAACAATGCCTCTGTTTCCCATTCTTCGGTCAGATTTCATGACCTGCCTCATTAGAGGGTCGTCTTGATGGCTGACTACATACTTACCCAACCCGACTATTGCGTTGTGCCAGGAGGCCTCAATTTGTCTGAGGCCTCTTCCTCCTTCCTTACGTGACACATAAAGTCTATGTATATCAGCTCGAGGGTGGGAAACATGATGCATTGTCAGCAGTTTTCTGGTTTTTCGATCCATGGTGCGAATTTCTTGCTCAGTCCAGTCCACTAGTCCAAAACTGTATTCGGCTACAGGTACCGCCAAACTACCTATTGCAGATATTTTATTCCTGGAATTCAGAGCGGACTGCAGGACCAGTCTCACTCTTCTATAATACTCCCTACGAATTCTCTCTTTCATTCTGTCATTCGAGATGGTTTCACATTCTTCAATGCCCAGATATTTGTAAGTTTTACTGGGCTCAAGATCTTGAATCACAGTGTGCGTATCAATTTCAATGTTCTCAGACGTTGTGAGTTTCCCTCTTTTTAAATTGATTTTTGCACACTTGTCAAGACCAAACTTCATGCAGATGTCATTGCTAAAGTCATTCACGACAGACAGCATTTGGGAGAGAATCGCTTCATTCTTGGCAAACACTTTCAGATCATCCATGTAAAACAAATGTGATACTGGCCTTTCATCACCATGGAGCTTAAAACCAAAGTCAACTTGCGACAACTGTCTCGATAGTGGGATCAAACTAATGCAAAACAGCAGAGGGGATAGTGAATCTCCTTGAAAAATACCCCTGTTAATCTGAATACTTCTGGTTTCTACTGCTTCCTTTCCGCTGTGGATTAGTAACCTGGTACTCCACGACTTCATACTAGCCTTGCAAAACTCAACAAGTCTAGGATGAAATCGATAGATCTTCAGGGTCTTCAAAATCCAATCGTGTGGTACACTATCAAAGGCCTTTTGGTAGTCAATCCAAGCCATGCTCAAATTACGTTTGCGTTTCTTTACATCATTCAAGATGACTTTATTCAGTAGCAAGATTTCCTTACACCCATAAGAGCCTTTACGACATCCTTTTTGTTCAGCTGGCATTAGATGATTCTTATCTAGATGTCTATACATTTTGTCAGCTATAGCTGAAGTTATAACTTTGTACAGTACTGGCAGACAAGTAATTGGCCTGTAGTTCTTCGCCAAAGAGCTGTCTCCCGCTTTGGGTAGCAAATACGTGATGCCGCGTGTGAGCCATTCCGGGATTTCCTTTGGGTTTTCAAAAATTTTATTAACAGCCTTTGCTAGATGAGAATGTATTGCTGTTAATTTCTTAATCCAATAAATCTGGATCTTATCAATCCCGGGGGACTTCCAGTTTCCCATGTTCTTAATTGCTTGGAAGAGGTCCTCTTCCGAGAATTGGTGAACATCTTCCACTGTTTCTACAAGTTCATCGGCAGCATCAACTTCAGATTGAATCCAAGATGCGTCTTTGTTGTAGGATCTGCTCTCTTCCCAGATTCCTGCCCAAAATCCTTCGACGTCATCTTTTGAAGGAGTAACAGCTTTGCCATTCGGTTTTTGAGTCAGATTGCGATAGAATCTCTTCGCGTCTGTTTCAAACAACCGGTTCTGTACACGGAAATCTATTCTACGTTTGTACCTTCTTATTCGTTGAGCCCATGCTTGAATTTTTTCTTTTAGCTTCTCAACTACCATTAGCCTGCTGGTGTCATTTTCAATTTGGTATTTTTGTTCAACATTGAATATTTTTCGTTGAACTTTAGAGGTGTGCGTTGATTTAGAAGATGCCTCAGCTAAGAGTGATATTTCACGCCGGGTGTCGGCTATCCGTTTCATAATTCTGTTCATCCATGGGGGTACAGAGCTGTTTACTCTTTATTATTATTATTATTATTATTATTATTATTAAACTATCCCTTTAAATTTAAAGACAGTTAATTAGAAATTCTTTTTTATTTTTTCAATTATTCCATTTGTACAACCTTTCAACGACATTTGTCGTTATTTTCAAGTGGACACTGAAAAATAATTATTATAAACATATAACTGAATACGTTACATTTTTATGTATAATTAATTGTTTAAATTCTTTTTAACTTACCTGAAGTAACTGATATAACTCTAATACAAATATTTTCCATATTCAAAGATTTTATGGACAGTATGTAATATACGAATTATTTTACAAAAGAATTTTGAGCCCCACTGTTATTCAATTCAAAAAAAAAACTTGTAGATGATAAAGTTCATCTATATGAGTCTTTGTTTGATAGAATATAAATATGACATGAAAAGGTTGCCTTGGTATCTACTCATCAACTGAAGGATATTTTAAAAGAAAATATTATTTGAAAACGTTGCCGTGGTAGCTAGTAAGATGAATGTATGTTGAAGGTAGCTAGTGGTAGCTAGTAATGAAGGTATGTTGAAGGTAAGAAATTAACTGTAAATTTTGAATTACCTTCAGTTGATGAGATAATACCAAGGCAACCTTTTCGTGTCAAATTTATATTCTGTCAAACAAAGATTCATGGACCTCGCCGCCTCGGACCACGCGTACGTGCGTACTGCCTTTACCGGGGCTCAGAAACATCTCGGGAGCACGGTATGAAACATCATTAGGGGGTTCAGCATTAAGCTGAATCCCATTTTTATCTCCCACGGTTGTTAGCCCTGGGAGTATGGAAAATAAAATGATGATGATAGTGACGGGTGAAAGCACGGCACACACTTAAAGACATACACAAATACACCCATGTCCAAGGCGGAACTCGAACCCGCGACTTGCCCCGGATCGCCACGACCATCTTCGACCCGAAATCGCCACGACACTATTGTCTTAGCGATGTGGTCCACGGGACCGACAATAGATAAACTTTATCATCTATATTTTTTTAAATTTAATTGAATAACAGTGGATTTCAAAATTATTTTGTTAAATCATTCTTATATTATATATTGTTCAGAAAATCGTTTAATGTGGCAAATATTTGTATTAGAATTATATCAATTACTTCAGGTAAGATAAAAAGAATTTTAACAAATAAGTCCATAGAAATATATAACGTATTCTGATCAATGTTTATAATAATTATTTTTCAGTACTTGAAAGTGACGACGAATTTCGTTGGTAATTGAAAAAATAAAAAAATGCATAATTAATTGCCTTGAAATTTAAAGGGATAATTTAATAATAATAATAATAATAATAATAATAATATTTATTAGACAATCACAATTTACAATCAAAGATCATTATATCTTGCCGTCTGTTAGTCACGAAAGCTAAAACACACGCATAAGTTTCTCCTTGGCCTTTTCCTCTGCCGAAGTCAGCCTTGTCGCCCGTCCTGTGTTCGCGCCCTGAAGCCCTTCAGCTATGAATTATTCGGGCGGCTGCTGGCAGAGGCGCTTATCTGTGAAATATGCATCAGCGGCTCCACCGCCTCAACACCTCGCGCCTCCGCACTCGAACCCGTCACCGCGCATGGCTCACCCCAACACCACTACGGCCCTGCGTTTAGCATTGCCACTGTTTCCGCAGCGTCTCTGACTGGGGAGGTCCTTGGTTTGAATCCCGGCGGTGGTGGATTGTCGAATCTAGGTATATGTAATTCAGCCGCTGCCCTGGGAAGAATTCTAGCGGTCGGCTGCTACGAACGGTAGTTTTTTACGCGGTTTCTTCGATCAATGCCAGGCGAACGCGAGAACAGTGTCCTAACAAACGTCCCACGAACCGCGGGCAATCTTTCCCTCCTCTTTTTTTGTCCTATCTTCACCCCTTATACATACTTATATGCACTACACTACTACACATGTCAGGTGACCAGTTCGAAGTCTAGAGCCTGTCTCGGGTGGGACGGTTCCCCGCTGGGAAAGACGATTGGAGGGGGAAATCCCTTGCAGGTCGATGTGTAGGTCGGAGCCGGATCTCACCATCCAGCGAGGGACGATAATGCCACCTCCTGCGATAAACATTCACTACACTAACGGCCTAATAATCACAGCACTGAGCGTGCCTGGAAACATCCATCAATCAATCAAAACCAGTCTTTGCTGAAACATTCTCACCATTGTTTTCATTTTACTTTTCTTAAATTATTGTACTTCTTTTCGATATACATTGTCTTTCAGAAACAATAACAAATGATAACATTTTTAACACTTTAAGAGTTTTTAACACTTTAACACTCTAATAATCGCGAGAGCACTGTATGTTTTATGTTTGCTTTTTATTTTGATGAAAGAATTCGATCTGATAAGAGAATTTACAATTAAATTTTTGTACGAGGGAGGAAAAGGGGAAATTGTACAGGTTTGGAGCTCACCCGTGGGAAAACGGGAACGGATTCGGTGAGGAGTTGGTAACGAAACGTTAAGATTGAATTTTGAATAGATTGGTGAAAATAATAATGAAGAGAAAAATGAAACGAGAGCATGTTAATATAAACATTCAATGGAACTACATTTAATTTTTCTGTTACTTTCTTATTTAAAATAAACCAGGAACCTTGTGGAATTCTTTGCAAGCATTTATTTTGGGTTAGGCGGAGAATGTTTGTATTTCTCGAAGCTGACTTAAACTAAATTGGGTTCGCGTTCTTTCTCAATATTGTCACCGCTAACATTATCATCTTGGTCCTGTGGATTGTCTCGAGTGCTCTTCGCCATCTACCAATCTAGTTGGCATTTTCACCAACCTGTTGTAGTGACGTAATACTCATAGTTGGTAGTTTTCTTGGTACTCTTTTGTCGCTTTTAATGCATTACAAGATTACAATATTAACAGCCTTCAATTTGTTGTTTCCAAACCACATTTTGCTATGTCTTCCACCAAAATGAAAGGATTATTTTCATAACTATGACCCACTATTTCCTCCTAACCTTCCATACGACAAGTAAAGAAAATAGTATATTTCCGCATTAAGCTCGTTTCATATTTAATTGTGATCGTATAATGAAATTTTCCAGAACGAAGAAGTAAACTTTCGCATTTGTCCTCCTTCCTTTATCCCGGCGGTTGGCCCTCCTCCCCCCTACTTGCCCCTACCCCTCCCGCGTTGGCCAGCCCTGACCTACAAAAGCCCGGAAACGTTGCGCACACACTGCGGATTATCTGGAGGAGCGAGGAGGCGGAGGCGGAGATGGAGATGGAGGTGGAGGCGGGAGCACGGAGCAAGGCAGGAGGCGCGGGCTAGGCGTCGCGTCGGGTGCAGGTTTTTGGCTTGGGTGGTGGGGGTAGAAGAGAGGCGGGGGCAGAGCGTGAAGTCGGGGACGGTGGCAGGGACGGGGGCGGGAGATGGTGGTGATGGCAGGGGGAGGGGGAGGTGGCACCGAGAGGCGAGGTGGCGGGGCTGGAGGCGGTAAAATACAGCTCGCGGGCGGAGATAGCGGGCACGCGCGGGTATCGCCCCTGCGCCGCTTTCCCCAGACACTGATAAGCCCGCGTCGCCCCTCCCTCCCCCGCCCGGGACTTTCCACGGGTCTCGTAAGGCGCGCTGACGCCTCTGCTTGGGAAAACTAGTGGCGATACAACAGCATTTAATTTTTACTTTCTCGCTACGGAGTAGAGAATAAGTTACGTAATGTTGCGCAGAAAAACTGCGAATTTTCGGCAGAAAAGCTCTTATTACAGAGCCCTGGCAATGAAAAGGTGGACAAACCCAGTTCCTAAATTTAGAAAAAGAATCCTCTTAAACATGGTTTAGCCAGAATCCATGTTTTGTGGGTCCTTGATTCCGAAAAATCGAATGACGGCAAAACGTATGTCTGTCTACATATTCCGGTCTACATATACCGTCGTGTGTCTGTCTACATATTCCGATCTCTGTCTAGACACATCAACCGCCACTTGCGAACCTGCCTTGCGCCGGTTGAAAATCTGCCGCTGCTGCTGCATTGTTCTCAAAATCTCCTCCACTCAGGCAACACAAATTTACAACCTGCACAAAACAGTCATAAAACTGCATCGCTTGTGTGTTCCTATCCTAAGGCGTAATTGCCTTCTGAACGGCCACGTACACTATCCAATATCTCATTCTTAACGATTCAATCCTCATCAGTTACCACTCTTTGTCACCTCTTTCACCATTCAAACAAAGAAGACAAAGGAAAATCAGAAATGATATCGCATTTGAGGAAATGGGAGAACATTATGCGAAAGCTTCCACCTGTCGCCAATAGAAAATGTATTTTCATTATCATGGCATTGCGACTATTTACGTCTTCAGCTCTTATCATGTTTTGCCACAATAAATAAGTCACCGGCCTGGTAATGGCAACACTAGTTAAAATTTGTTTTCTCTGCTTTCCTTCAAAAATAAGATTCTACTTGATGGTCCCTCCAGGGTCTTTTATGATCAAGATTCCATTCCTGGTGTGAGGCAGAGTGACTATTGATTTCAGGACGCCAATTGTTGAAGCGATTGACCGTAAGTGTGATGATTTTATATCCTTCAAAGTGACGGTGCCGTCCCCCACTGGAACGTGAGAATCGGCGCCAACATACACGTTTGCTTTCGGGCTCTTCCTTCTCGAAGTATTTCCCCCAGTGGGGCGGCGCCCCAGCCGAGACAATCTGTTATCTCCCGGCTGGAACCCTGACATGTATGATAGTGCAGGTCATGTTAGTAGTGTCTGGGTATGTTAGAGGAGAGCTAGGGTCTAAAATCCACCTCCGAAATTTACCACGCGAATACGTGACATGACCGTTTGTTCATGCTAAGTCATGGTTAATCTGGCTGATGTATGAATTAGATGTCCAAGAAAACTTCGCGAGGTACAAAAATATTTTGATGTGCTGTATGATAGGTATTGTCGCAGTTCATTAAACAGCTATGACATGCAGAGCAATGTTAAAAGTAGCTCGCAATCTGTTTCTTCTTCACTGCATCGTGACTTCTAATCTGATTGATGGCTTATGGCCACGCGTAATGAGAGTTTAATAAGCTATTAAAATTCCTGTAAATACTGTTCAATATTTTACGGTGGCACTATGACTATCAAAATATCAAAATGGTGGAAAGCAACATTAAAAATGAATGGGACTCCTATTATAAATATTACCATGTAGTTTGCATAAAGATGAATACATAAGCGGCTCTACGAATCTGTTCTGGAAAAGTTAAATTCGTACATGCGGCAATTTTTTATTGTTGTTATCTTTCGCCCTTTTGGCTAGTTGTCTGAAGGCCACTCCTGAGCAATTATGAATAAATAGCCGATGATGGATAATATTATAAGACTCAAAGTTACTTTCTCTTGTTTTCCACGCCCCAATCACAATTTAAACACATGCAAGCTTTACGCGAGATTTAAGACCACAGTTGCAGCCTCTCTACCAGATTTGATCAAACGCATGTATAACGTAGGAAATACCTGTAAAAAAACACGTCAAAAATCATCGTACGCACCAGAGTAATTTGTACAGCCACAAGCGTTTCCACGCACGCAGGCTTCGGATTGAAGCCGCAGAAAAAGCGGGTAATATCTCATTAAGCAACTTAATGACCCGGTCCCGTTCCTGTACGAAGCCGCCAACAGCGCTCTTAATAAAAAGGTCGCTCTCGTCCACTTCCTCCTCCACTGAGCCAGCTGTTCTTCGAGAGCTCGCCGCGGCCCCGCCCCTCTGCAAGCCTCGCCCGTGCGCCCCACCCCCCGGAAGCAAACGCGCCCGCAAACACGCAGCCCAAACAGAAGAAAACGCTTTCATCCGCTACATTAACAATTGTTTCACGGCTTCGACAAAGAAAAAACATTATTTTTTCCGGTACCGTGCGTCGCAAAACGATGCCACTAGGAAGTTGTTTAAATATTTGTATTTCATTCCAGGTACCGGGGGAAAATTAACCCGACGTTTCCCCAGGGATCGCGATGTTTTTCGAGGCATCCGGCTGCCAGCCAGCGGAGCGCTGCGAATCCGCCGGCTCCACCGCTGGCACGAGAGAGCACTGGTTGGTTGCGCCTGACTGACTGGGCAAAAGCGATAACGAATGAACGACAAAATTGTTAAATATCCCGTAGATGTAAAATCATGCATTGCTTTCATCGTAAATTCAAAAATATTGTTACATGAACTGCGAATCATTTTCTCGTTTTAGTTGTATTAAAATTGTATATATTGCGCGATGATACAGCTTTTTTTGCTTGCATTTACTCATAGTTCAGTGATGACACGTGTATAACAATACTTTCTCTGCGATCAACTTTGCGACGAAATGTTCATTGCCCTTACCACGCGTCCATTAAATCTAATGAGTGAAATCGAGAATTTTTAGAGTTAAAGCTTGTCAATAAAGAAAAAAAAGTTCACTATTGTCATTACTAGTAAGCAAAATGTCATAATATGAGAATACGCGTACCTGCCAAATCCTAGTGCACGATGCGTTGCCCACCAATCAGAGGCGCGATGTTAAAAATATCATATGTGTAATTTCGTTATGTTCATTGGATGAAAGTAATCATCTTCGAACCCTCTTCATACCTCAGAGAATAGTAAAATTTGCTCTGTTCCATTCTGGAAACCGCAGAGTCGCGGTAATCCAAGCCCCGCTAATCCGAGATTCCGGGCAAACCGAGGTGACCTGATGTGCGCCAAGTCACTAAACAAGCAAACAAGCGGCGATAATCAAGACTGACTCTCGACAGGATTTGCAACATTTGGTGGAAGGTCACGTGTGCGGAGGTCGGTGCCAGTGTTTGTCTGCTACTGTGTTATGATCGGTTCACGCCTCGCTTTAGCTATATGTATCTGTAAGTTTAACAGTATCTACACATTAAATTTGACTTGTTTTTACATTGAAGTTAAAATTCGGTTCTGCATTTTCCTTTTTTCTGTGAAATCCGAGCTCCCATGAGCCCCAATTACCTCGTATTATCGCGACAGTACTGTACTTCAATAGGAACGACGCTATCCTGCGAGTGTGTCTGGTTGCGGCCCACTGCGGGGCGCGGGCGAGGGGGCGACTGGGGGGCGGCGTTCGAGGGCCCGGCGCTCGCCGTCGAAGAGAGGGAGCGCAGGGAGTAGAGGAGCGAGCGAACGCGCCCCGGCGCCGGCCCCGCCCACGCCCACCTCTCCGCCCGCGCAGCTCTCATTAATTAGCGGATCCGGGGGCCAAGTTTGACGTGGCCCTCCCGGAGGCGCCACCTGCGCCGGCAACGCCAGCCACGCCCCGCTCCCAGCCCCTTCCCGTCCTTCACCTCGCCCGCCCTTCATCTCGCCCGCCTTCACCCCACCCCGGTCCAGCACTGCAACCCTCACTTCACTTCACATAGCCTTCACCTCACCCTGCTCTTCACCCTGGCCCGCCCTTCACCTCACCCACCCTTCAACTCTCCCCGCCCAACACTTCAACCCGCCCTTCAACCCTCCCCGCCCAACACTTCAACCCGCCCTTCACCTCACCCGCCCTTCAACCCTCCCCACCCAACACTTCATCCCTCCCCGCTCTTCACCTCACACCCCACCTCACCGCGTTCTTCACCACGCCTTCCCCCACCACATAGCACCGCCCTCCACACCACCCTGCCCACCACACCACCCTGCCCACCACACAACCCGCCCTCCACACAACCCGCCTTCCACTCCACCGCTCCCCGAACTCCACATCACCCCGCCCTCCACCACATCCCACTCAACCCCCCGCACCGTCCTCCACCCCGCCCAGGCCCTGCACTCGCGCTGCGGCGGTGGCGCTGCCACAGTCGGACAAATTCGCTACCCAGAGCGCAAGACCGAGGAGGCGCCAGTTCTAACAATGCTCCGTATTCATGTACGCTTGAAATATAAAGATGGAAACCTGGTAATTTTGAAATAGTACATATGAAATTCATTGCAGGTCATTTTATTGTAAAAAAATAAAGAAACTATTTGCAAACTCAATAAAGTCAGGTAGCAAGAAGACGCACAAAATTCAGTTACAGGAAAACAAACTTTTTAAACAGGAAAGCGCGAAGATGCAGGTACGGGATTTACTGTACTTTTCAATACATTTCCACATTGATCATCAGACAATTTGAGAGTTACCAATACGTGCTAGAAAATAAAAAACATGTGCAATTCCTGTCTTTTCAACAAGGTAGAAAAAGGTCCAAAGAGACGGATATCTAATATACCTTGAATACATCCAAATTAGCAATTTTATCGTACACGCCACTGACTCTACTGATAGTAAAACAAATTGTGCATTAAGATTAGTATAACTGAAAAAAATTCTGTATGAATCTAGACTTTTTCTTTAAGAAGTCTTGTCAATAGTGGTATTTATCTCAGATACATAATTATATCCGTAATTGATTTGAAAGTAATTCCAAAACAGCATGTGTTAAATACAAGTAATGGTTTTGTCAAATATTTATCACATCTCACTCTCCTTCATGCTACATCGCTCCACTGCGAGGGAGACGTAGTATGATTTTGCACCATCTCGACGTCTCTCGCCGTCTGGTGCGTTTCCAGCGCCTCGCGGCGGGACGGGGAAGGGGCGGGGTGGCGTGGGGCGCCTCAGCCGCCACCGGGCTCAGGCACGCCGGCGCCAATTACCCTCGCCGTTATCGCCGGCACAGTCACAAATGCGACGCGAAGACCCAACAGACGCCCCCGCCGCCAACATCCACCCGGCGCCACCCACCGCCACCGACGCCACTCACCGCTCCCGCCATCTCATTACTCCGACAGACGCTCCCAACGCCTCAGTGCCCCGTCGCCCACCAGGTCCTCGCCGCCCTTAAACCCCACCCCATAGACCCCTTCACACTGACTCTACCCCATAGACCCCACTCCCACAAACCCCAACCCTTAGATCCCACCCCACAGACCCCACGCCATAGACCCGACCCCACCCCACAGACTCCACCACCTAGACCCCACCCCACGAACCCACACCCACAGACCCCATCCCACAACCCACACACCCACAGACCCCATCCAACAGACGCCACCCAGCAGACCCCACCCCACAGTTCACCGACAACATCTTCTAACGAGCTCCCTCCCACCACACACACGATCTCATCCCCACCAACCATATTACCACTCTATATCTCCGATCCTAATCTATCATGCCCGCCCACATCGATCCTACCCCCACCGAACCCATCCTCAACGATCCAATGCCGCCTTCAACCCCGTCGACCCCCATTCGCGCCGTAACCACTGTCTCTATCGCCTCCATAGACTCTACCAAACACTTCCGCATATGCCGTTGCGCCCGCTGCTACCTCACCCATGCTTTATTCCTGTCATTCCCTCGCCTCCATCTATACAGACACAGCCGCCTCCGCATTCCCTTTGACTTCCTCCTCATTACCTCCGTCACCACCTCCAAACCTGCCACCCCGTCTCCTGCACTTCGTCCACGCCACCCACCCAATCCCCCGTCGTCACCGCCCTCTTCGCTGGGTCTCCGTCGCGTCGCTCCCCGAGCGCCGAGCTACGCTCTCACGCTGCGCCTGCGGCAGGACGTCTGCCGGGGCTGTCTCAGACAATCAGCCGATTATAAGCCCCCGGCGCTGCGACAACCGCCGCTCTGAGAATCTTCGCCATCTGGCGCCGCCCCGCGCCTCCCGCCCGGATCACCCCCGCGCCGCGCCGCGCCGCGCCGCGCCGTGCCGTGCCGCGCCGTGCCGTGCCGCCCGGGAACACGACTAGCGCATTAGCGGCGGAATCCACGATTAGCGGCGAGATTAAACACTTTCTAATATTCGCCTGTTTTAAACATTGCAAATAAGTTCTATTTTTACAGATAATTTATTGCTTGTTATTGCCTTCGACCCGGAGCTCGATATACACTGCGTAACATAACTGGATCGAAAGGATTGTGGTTACGAAGGAAATACGAAAACAGTTGAATGATGCTACATGTTCTTCTATAAAGGGAATTATGAAAGGGAAATATGAAAAGACACACCGAGTCAAGTTAATTAGTAAATCTGAATCACTAAAATTTGGTAAAAATAAAATCGTGTCAGTAATGTTTTTTTAGAGATAGTTAATCACTGACATCATCTTCGATACATAATTTTTAATCATATACGATTGTTAATGAATGGAAGGTAGTATCTTATTAAGTATTTACGTTTGACTTATGTATTATTGATAAAAACGTAGATAAACTTTTGAACTTCTCTGACTTCCTGACGGTGAAATTTTATCTTATATTTTCAGTAATTCTATGTATATTCGTTTAACTCTTTCTGAGATAAGAAACCCAGCAATTAGACTCTAACAAAGAACTGATTCTTATTCACATATTATTCTTCCTCACCTTATTTAAATTATTTATCAACAACGTATTACTACTATTGTTTTATTTTCTGTTATTATGGCATTGCATCGATGTGTTTAGCAATAAACTTCAGTAGAAATAATCTCTCACACGGTACCAGCTGGTATCGCTCTGTCATAACAAAACAAAAAAGGGCTTCGCCTTTCTCAACACAGAGAATCCCGTTTTCATCTGTTCCACAATCAGCACAAATGGAGAAAAAAGAAACAAAGATGCGCTTATTGAAAGCACCTACTTTCAAAGCGTCTCCCGCGCAAGAAAAAAGGTATTTTCGTCCTCGTTCGCGCTGAAGAAGAAGCTTTCTGCTCCAAACAAAGAGCTATGGCCGGGGGACAACCAGGCTGCTGGTGTCGGACGCCGCGGCTTAGGCAACATGTAAAATCACAACCGGGCATTACGTGCGACCGCCGCGCTGCCCCGCGCCGCGCCGCGAACCCGCTTCTGGGAAGTGGATAGGCTGCGCCGCGGCCCGCCGAGGCAGCGCCCTAATTGCTAGTCCCGTGCCGGCCATCTGCCTCGCCTCGCGTCCACCCCAAAGAAAAGGGGGCCCGGCCAGGGGGGCTGAAGGGGGAAAGGGGGCGTGGGTCGCGGAGGAGGATGGGGGACGCCGCGGTCAGGGTGCCTTCTGCGCCGACCGCGCCCGAAGCTCTTGACGGACACAGAACACCAAAATAATGAAAATGCACCCAACGTTAATTGATAGAAACAATATCAATCGCTGTCTCCCAAGTGATTTGACGATCTGTACCGGGGGAGGTAGCTCAGGGCATC
The DNA here is from genome assembly GCA_031308135.1 of Acheta domesticus. Taxonomy (NCBI): domain Eukaryota; kingdom Metazoa; phylum Arthropoda; class Insecta; order Orthoptera; family Gryllidae; genus Acheta; species Acheta domesticus. Next base: position 53,940,422 of record JAHLJT010009436.1, read on the forward strand.
AACTGCTGTCACTGCAGTACCTCTAACAGGGAGGTCCGAGGTTCCAGTCCCGACGGTGGCAGGATTTTCGACCCTAACTACTTAGCTAGGTCGAGTTCAGGCGCTGTCTGGAGGAGAATTCTAGTCGGGTGCTCTGATCGGTTTCTGATCGTGGTTTCTCCGATCAACACCAGGTGAATGCCGAACAAGTTCTGCAACAAACAGGCCATGGATCGCGAGCGATCATTCTTTCCATTTATTTGTCATGTGCTCACCTCTCAGATACACACACTTATACTAACATGCATTACACTACCACACATGCCGGGAGATCGGTCGAGAGCTTAGAACCTCTCGCGGCTGGAGCGGTGGCCCGTAGGTGGAAGATATCTGGTTTGGGAAAACTCCGATAGCCGACGGGCAGGTCGGCGCCGAATCTCACCACCTAGCAAGGAAAGATTCCTCTCCTGATATTCCTCCCCCGAGGAAAAAATCATGCACTATACTTACAGGACTAATGACTTGACGCGCTCGAAATTACTAATCAATCAAACGAAGACCCGTATGAACCGCCCGCCCCTCACGAACACTCAAACCTATGAAAACCCTACACACCTGTGAAAATTAATTACTTTATCGTGAAGTTAAATTTGGAAATGGTTGATTAATTAATTGATGTTTCCCGATACAGCAACTGCTAAAGTCATTAGCCCTATTAGTGTGGTGAATGTTTTAGGCCTGAACGTAGATGTGTTTCTTTCCCCTACTGTGCAGTGAAATCCGGTGCCGCCCAACACATCGGCTTGCATGGGTAATTTCCTCTCCAGGTATCATCCCCAACGGGGCAGCGCCTCGGTCGGGACAAACATCTCTGAGACCACGACTCCCAACGAGGTATTGAAGTGTAGCGCAGGGGTGGCCAACTTTTCTGTACATAAGATATACTTTTTATCTTAAAAGTGTGTCGCGATCTATTTGGTGCCATAGGCGTATTCCAAGGGGGAAGAAGGGGTGTGAAATGCATAATACGTTTATCACTTAGTTTCAGTGCAATGTGCATTTCAGCAAGATATTGGTAGATAAGTAAAATATATGTTCAAAACTATTTTTTCATATTTTAAATCATCCAGCCCACACATTACAAGCGATCGACGATCGACCAAAATCGACGATCGACCAGTCGATCGCGATCGATTTGTTGGCCACCCCTGGTGTAGCGCATGTAAGAGTATGTGTGTTAAAGGAGAAGATAGCACAAAGAAGAGGAAAGAAAGAACATGCACAAAGTGTGGCCCGTTTAGGGTATTGCGGCATTCGCCTGGTATTGATCGGCGAAATTTACGGAAAATTCCGGCGAATAACGGAAGTAGCGGCAGCAGCAACGATGCCTCTGAACATAACTCAGCGCTACCGGTGTTGGGGAACATATTTTTCAAATACGTTTTACCTATCAGTATTAGTGTTTCACTTATTCAACAATAACAAAGATTCAGCAGCAAAACTGCAGATAATTATATGAAAATAATGGAGAATCTCTTAATCTAGCTTAATTTTTTCGGTAATACATGAGGTGAAATCGGAAAGTAACGCACAATAACTTTTTTTGCCCCAAAATTTAATTGGTAAAACTGAAACACAAAAAATCATTAAAGACCCGACATCTTTGACCCACGTTTTTGTACCTAGTCGCCAAGTTTGTCAACACACTTCTCCCAGCGTACTACCAGTTTCAATATGCCCTGTTCGTAGAAGTCCGTTTAGTTGGACAATAGCCCTCTTGGAAAAATGCACACCACCAGGAGATATTGCTACGTTCATTCAGACGTTCCCATACACGCCACGCGAGTCCCTGTGAATTTAACTAGGATTACGCCCTTTGGCCCACAACACCCTTCACACTATCGCGCGATCTTCACACTACCTCGTCGTGCAATTTCACCATCCCACTTTCAATACCAACGGAGAAAAAAGTATAGTGCGTTACTTTCCAATCTGCCCGCGTATAAATGAGTTCTATCTAATACCAGTCTAGATTTCACAGAATGTTCATGTATCGCATACAAGTTTTTGCAACATCTCTAACACACTTAAATTGTAATTTCCAAACTATTCACTTGCCAAGGTCTCTCCCACTGCATACCGTGAAGCAGCGGCGGCGGTCAGTCGTCGCTGCCAAGGTAAGTCGCGCCTTTGTTGCGAGCAGCCCGTCTCGTCGGGCGCGAGGGGCGAGTGCACGGCCCACGCAGCCCCAGGCCCTCGGAGACAACTGGGCGCGCAGGGCCGTGGTCAATGACCCTCCCTTGGACACTTTCGCCTTGGGCCTAACCTGGCCGCCTCAAAAACTGGTCACCGCAAACGTTGTAAATCATTTCTTTTCACCCACTACATTGTGAATACCCTCTTGAATCGACTCTCGAACTTCGTGTAGAGAACTCTTTGGTTTTTAATTTGTCCGAGGAACTTAAGTTAGGGCAGCTATTCATCTGTCTGGTTAAGTTCCTTTGGAGCCGAAAGTTTCGACACGAAAACAAGCTCTTTTTCCTTCAGAACGTGTTTCTTTTCATGTTGATCTTTAAATGTCGCATCTATTCAGCTTCAACTATTTAAAAATTCGAACATCTCTGTGTGATTGTTCAAGCATATTTCTAAGATTGAAATTTGAGAGTATTATCGCCAGAGCAGCCAAAGAAAAAAACGTTTTCCGAGATTTCGAAATAGGATAGAAAATTACCAATGAATCATTAACGAAGTAAGTTATCATAAAAAATATGCAGAATACAATTAAATTATTTCAAGTTTAAAAAATTAAATATTTTTTTCCATTCTACCACGAAGTACAAAAAATTAAACAAAATAGAAAGATTTATAAATTTAACGTGGAGAACGTGGATGATAAATTATTGGATCACATAAATATGCGAACAAATTTTAGAATAGTATCTAATAGCCCTTGGGAACAAGTTCATATTATACTAAAATTGAACGGGTTTTATGCAATTATCCTGGAACGCGAATGAATGTAAAATACTAGAATTACATTTATTCTTTCACCAGTATTATTTTACAGCAAGTATTGCTAATGGATGTAGAACTCGATTTCATCTAACAACATCAAAGCGCGGAGAACAGTGTCATGTGCACCCAAAGCTCCTCCCCACAAGCACGCTCCACTTATCAAAGACGTCGTGTGTTATTTCACAGTTCCCCCGAGGAAACAATCAGCGAAACAAAACAGCGAAAGCCCGTCTCCCGCGACGGCGCCCAGATGCATTTCGGACAAGGAACGGGGCGTCATGCGAGCCGACATCGCCGACATCCGCGGTTCTTGCGCGGTTTCTTCGGTCGACGCGGAATGGTGCGGAATGGTGCGGCATGGTGCCCGCCCGGCACCCGCGCAGCAACGCCCGACGCACGTCGGGCCGCCCGCGCAGCCGCTCAGCAGACGCTGCTCTCCGCGGCGGGGAGGGGAGGGGGATGAGGACGGTGAGGGGGGAGAGGGGAGGGGAGGAGCAGGACGGGCGCTGCCGGCGCGTGTGTGCGCAAAACACGAGCACAAAAACGCCGCCCGGATAATCTCACGAGGAGATGCCCGCGCTCGGCTTCCTTCCGGCCGGCAGCGGGCTGGTGGGGCGGTGGGGTGGTGGGGTGGCGGGGATTATGGACGGGTACGCAGCATGCGGCGGAACGTGAGACGAGGCAGCGTCGAGGCGGAGCGGTCGCACGGCAGGATGGCGGAGAAGCGCTGGAGAGCTTAGCGGAAAAGGAGGAGCGGGGAAGTATATGGTGGGGCTGAAGGCATTGCCAATGGAGCAGTGGGGATCTGATCGGGAAGTTCTAGGTTCGAGTTCCGACGTTGGCAGGATTTTCGACACTAGCTAGATAGCTAGGTCGAATTCAGTCGCAGTGTGGAGGATAATTTTAGCGACGAGCTGCTCTGGTCGGTAGGCTCAGGGCATGATCTGATGTCACTGCAGTGTCTCTGATTGGGAGGTCCTTGGGTTCGAGTCCCGATGGTGACAGGATATTAGACACTAGCTAGGAAGCTAGGTCGAATTCAGCCGCCGTCTGGAGGAGAAGTCTAGCGACCGGCTGATTGATCAGTGGTTTTCCGTGGTTTCTACAACCAGGCGAATGTTTGAACAGTGACCGAGCGCGATCTTTCCTTCCTGTTCTTGTTTCTTCCTCAACCCTTATTTACGCACACACTTACATGCACTACATTACTACACATGTCGGTACACCGGTCGGGAGCTTAGAGCTTGTCCCGGCTGGGTCGGTGCCCCGCTGGTGAGATATATCTGTTTGGGGAAAACCCCGCAAGTTGACAGGTCGGCGCCGGATCTCGCCATCCAGCGGTGGAAGATCTCCGCTACCTTCCGCGATAAAAACCCGCACCAAGCTTACGGGAATAATGACCTTGGCAGTTGACGCACCCGGAATCACTAATCAATGAAAAGCCCTTCCGTCTGTCGCCCATCCGCTGTCCATAGACGGCCGCCGTGCTCCCTCCGTCTACTGCCGTCCACCCACAGCCGCCCATCCCCCGTCCACAGACCGCCGCCGCGCTTCCTCCGTCCGCCGCCGTCCACCCACAGCCGCCCATCCCCCGTCCACAGACCGCCGCCGCGCTTCCTCCGTCCTCCGCCGTCCACCCACAGCCGCCCATCCCCCGTCCACAGATCGCCGCCGCGCTTCCTCCGTCCGCTGCCGTCCACCCACAGCCGCCCATCCCTCGTCCACAGACCGCCGCCGCGCTTCCTCCGTCCGCCGCCATCCACCCACAGCCGCCCATCCCCCGTCCACAGACCGCCGCCGAGCTTCCTCCGTCCGCCGCCATCCTCCCAGAGCCGCCCATCCTCCGTCCACAGACCGCCGCCGCGCTTCCTCCGTCCGCCGCCATCCTCCCACAGCCGCCCATCCTCCGTCCACAGACCGCCGCCGCGCTTCCTCCGTCCGCCGCCGTCCACCCGCAGCCGAACGGGGAGCCGCGGAGCGCCCGGTGCGGCGCCGGGTGCTCCCAGCGCTGCGGGGCCAATTAAAAGTCGCGGCCGCTGGCTCGGCGCCGATCGATGCCGGGGAAGCCTCTTTAATCTCCCGCCCAAGAACAAGGCTTTATTAAATCGCGCCCGCTGCAGTGCCCCGCTCCCGCCGTCCCCCTATGCGCTCTGTGATTCAATATTAGGTGGAGACGCTGCGATGGGGGGGGGGTCGAAAGATGGCTGCAGAGACTGCGTTGGAGAGGACGAGGGTGATCGCGTTATTTCTAAGTTATGTGTGTACTCGCAAATAAAGTTGTAGTGTCTGCTTGTGATTTCAAAAAAATGTTTTTTATAAGCGCATATGGTTGTTTACCATTATGACAATAAAACCCATTCAATTGTTTTTACACTTTTTCTTTCTGTCTTTCTGACTTGCTATTTGTCCGGGCAAATTTCAAGAACGGATAGATCTATTTAGATGGTATTTTTAATGGGAATTAGGAGTATTTTATCGCGTATAATTTCGTCTAGTTTATTCAGATATACAAAAAAGAATGTGTCTTGTTTGTTTTTAAACGAATGTACGATTTAAACCGATCTTAAAGTAGTTTTGTACACTTCGCATTCAAACGAAAGAAAAGTGAATGTAAATATGAAATTATGTAAAAACTAACCCTTTCTTCTTACCTTACCCTGAAAAAATAATTTAAGAAAGCAATCATTCAGATTTTCGCAAATAACTTAAAAATTGGGCAAAAAATATATCAAAACAAGTTAAAAGTTTCTAAAACACTTCAAATTTGCTACGAAATGCATTTTGATTCATTCCTTTAGCGCAATTAGGCTGCGAATAATTGAAAGTCAAAATTGACAATTAGTTTTCACAGAGAGGGGCAAGTGACGGGCAGGTAGAGGTAGAGTACGGAATAAGAAGCATGGCGGAGATTGCGGGCTGGGCGGAGGAGGGTGGGGCAGTGCGGGGAGGACCGGTGCTTGCTGGAAAGTAGTAGTAAATGAAACAACTTCCATTTTACACTATAAATACAGTGCGCCAGGAAAGTCTCTCGGCAGTGTCACTGTCACTGTGCTGGTGAGAGTGCAAGCAACAGAAATTATGCCGGTATCACGAGAGCCAAGTGGGATGGAGCCGTCCTAAGAAGGGTACAGAAGCAGCGGGAGAGGAGGGGGCGAGGTGATGGCACGCATGCGACACTAGCGCCGCCCACGACAGCGAAGCTGAGGGCGAAAGCGGATGCAGCGGCAGGTTCTGTCTCAGATCGGTGCAGAGAGACTTCCCTGGCGCGCTACAGAATTCATTCATTCCTGGACAACTTTGGCTTACTTCCGGACAACTTTGGCTATTGTTACAAGTGAATTGGAGTCTTCCTGGACGCCGGTCCAGAGGGCCGAGCCTATTAGCGTGAACTAACGCACCTCCTCAGGGCTGAAGGTTGGGGGTTTGAATTCTGCCCAGGGATCAGATGTGGAGCTTTCGTTTCTGTCTTGTGAAGCGGGGAGTCTCGCACTCCGCTGATCCCGGCAGGAGCTACGAGTGAAGGACTACGACAAATATTTCAAATTCAGAAACTGAGAAGGAGAGGGGACATGCAGGGTTTCAAATGCCTTTTATGGAAAAGATGCGTTTGAAATAATCCTGAATAATCTCTTTTAATATTATAATATTCAGAAGCATACAGTGATATTCTAAATTAATTAAATACAAATTTTAAATAATACATTTGAAACATTTCGATGTTTAATGGGTGACACATGCTTGCAAGAACCCCTCTGTCTAGCAAGAAGAATTTGAGATACGCCCCATTGGGGTATACAGATTAACGAGCGTTGGCGGTAAAAAACAAGGAAACAGGAAAACACTCCAGGATACTACGTATAGGATTCCTCAAATAAAAACTGGCCAGATTTCTAAATTGCATTCTTTTCGAACACATCAACTAACCCGACTGCGAGTTTCGCCGTAGAAGTCGCGGTTGAAACGATAATGTTAACAGTATTGGAAAAGACAATATAAATTTCTTTAGTATACAGATGGCATCTTCCAGATGTTTACCAGATGTTCTCAACTCTATAAAGATTTGCCTCAAGAAAGTAGCTGAACATCCAAAAGATTTGTAATTCGTATTGTAATTCGAAAAGTAATTCGACGGATACTTACAATCAATAAGTTTAAAGTTTAAAGTGTGAGAATTCATTCAGCAAGTCCCAGTGTTAAAAAGAACGTCAATGTTTGGTGAGTATTCTGCACAGAATTTTTGGACATGAAATTAGAAAATACATAGTTCTTTAGTTTTAACAACCAATCCACTCGTGAGATAGATATAAGATGGAGAGAGAAAGAGAGAGGGAGGTGATGATTTATCGAATGTCTGTAATTAAATTAACAGATAGTAATTTTGATCTTGAAATAAATTTGGGTGAAACGAAAGATTTACATCTCAATAATAATTAAATACAGATTTGGGGATTTAGTTACCTTCTAGATCACATAGTAGCACAAAAAGCAATGCGTGACCATGGCTAATGAATACTGCTCATTCTTTGTTCTAAATCGCAGAGAGCAGGGCATGAACTTTTACATTATGAATGCTTCGATGGGATTTTTCGCTCAACTGCCAACAATACAGTGTTTTGATCCATCAGAAGCACTAAGAAAGAGACGGGTTTTGCACAATAGATTTGAGTTTTGCGTTTTTGTCTAATGTATTACTCCACGAGAAAAGCAAAGTAGGCCAAGAACTACACAACGTTGAGACAAGTTCCTGTTGCTAATCACTTACATTCCGTTCCCAAATAGCTACCACGAGGTTCGCTCGCTAATACGTTACAATTTTTAACCACTATTAGAATAATGTAATATCTTACTCCTTTCTGTAACAACTATTATCATTGATCATTTTTAATATTAATGTACAATGTGTTTTGTATCATAATATTGTAACCATAATATTGTAAAAAATGAATAGTGTTAATGTAAAATACTCTATTTATTTAGTCGCTAACAACTTAGATGTAGATGCTACTCAAAATATTTTTTTTTAAATTACGACACGAAAAACCAGGTTTTTAGGGCCCAGAACGCTCCGTTTCCTGCTCATGTCCAATTGGAATGTGTTACAGTGCAATATATGTTGTGGATGTCATATGCATCTGCTCTCTTCTTTATATCAGAAGAGTGGAGTTGGAATAACACATCTGGAAAAAAGGACATTTGTCGAACGAATAATTTTGAAGGAAACACGTCAATTTCTAGAATTGCCGGGTTTCCTCTGGTTTAATTTTATTGCACAATCAACAGTTGCTTGCAAATCCCATCCCAGCAGCCACAGAACACCTACAGGGGTCAACGGCGGTCCCCAGAATATATTGCGAAATAATTCACTGAAAAAGTTCATATATTTCGGAATAATGGTATATTTATTTATCAATATATAACAATCAGTTATTATGAGCTTATGTTAAAATATTTTCAGTGTTTGAAGTTTGCCAAGTCATGTACTAACGTGCGCCAGGAAACGTGTTCCTCCGATTTCAGAACTGTTGTCTACATCGACAGATAAAAAAAGACTAAAATAAGATTGCAATGTATTTATGGGCAGGGTCTGGGTGTAAGAGAACGCCAAGTTTCTATACTTCGATTAAAACACCGAGTCGTTGACAGATCGCCAGTTGTGACGCTGTCATCCAATCGGATTCTTGAATGTCACTACAGTGACCTTAAATATCACGCACTATCACGCACTATAGTGACCTACAATATTAGGTATTAGCAAGTCCTGTCATCTGGAAATGTATATAAAAGGCAAATATAATTCTATTCATTGCATAAAAATACGATATAAAATGTAGAAATTAAACAAAGAGGAAAGAGCATCTTTATTGTAATTTGCGATTATTAAAGAAATTAAAACGTCAAAATCTTGAAACACATGTAGAAAAAAGGAATAAAGAGGTGTACAAAAGTTCAAATTCGAATAACAAAAAAATGTCAAAATTCTAGTTATTCTTTCTTACAACGAGGGCCTCTAGGTTTCTAATGTCAATTCTTTTATTAATAATTAGTTGAAAAGATGCAGTTGCTGCGGTGACCGAAACGGTCTCTCCCTGCACGTCGATGGAGAGAGAGAGAAGGGGACTGAGATATTAAACGGACGTGTCCGCAGTAAGGGTGGCGTGGGCGGCGACTGCCTGCGCAGGTCCCTGTTTTGTTCGAGCTTTCAGGATCTAAGGGACGCACGCCCTCCCTTTGCGAAGAGGCAACAGTTTCGCTGTTCCCCTCCTTGAAGTTTCAGTGGCGGCAAACAAGAGGCGGAGCGACACCCTCCTGGACCTGTTTGAAGCGGACGTGATACGAGTGTTTGCACGGTCAACGAGCGCATGCAAACAAAGCTACTCAACGATCGCGGGCCAATTCCAGTTCGTTTTATGATGATGTAAAAAAAATATACAAAGTAGAGACTGAAGCCTTTTGTTTGCTTATTTAGTCGTATTTAGTATTTGAAAGGTCATAAAGGTTGAATAGCTTTAATATAGCTGTGCACAGTTCCAGGCACATTGAGGATTCGAAACGTTTTAATATAAAAGTTTAAAAAAAAATTGTCTCAAAATGACAAGAGAATAGGCTACTAACGATGTTTTTTCTTCTTTGTTAATAATGTAATCATTAACTTCAATTTAGTGTAAAACATCAGTAAAAGAATTTTGTTGTAGTCTTCATATCCAAATTATGAATCTAGAATATTGCAAAATAAGACTAAACATCTTTGTGTAGTTGACGTTTTATGCTGTAAATTGCCTTATTGTTGTAAAAACGAGGTTTCTGAAGCTAATAAAACACACAAAATAAAATAAAATTAGTACACTATTGTATTTATGTAAAAATGTTTTTCTATTTATATAGTTGTTTGTTTGTTGTTGTTTTTCGGCATGCAGTTCTCCAAGAAAAGATGTTATTAGGCACCGCGGAATTCTGATTGAGGACCACTGTACTAGAAGCTGGGGTATTCCCTGTTGGCGCAGCATGAACCTACCCTTGCTCACAACTCGGTACGTAAACTTTGTTTGCAGGTGGAACAGATTGTTCTCCTCGTCCTACGTGTATAAGCGCAGCGGTGTTGAGATCGCCAGATTGCGTCAAATTGCGGCTTCCTCTAACGCCAACATCCTGCCGAAATCCACGAAAATTACACTGCAGGTGCTGAGAAAGGGATTGATTGACTGATTACTGATTTCGGGCGCGTCAATCGCTAAGGTTAACAGCTAAGAACCGTAAGTGTACAGTATATTATAATCATGTGAGGTGGCGGTGACTTTCCTCGCAGAATGACGAGGTCCCAGCGCCGACATACGTGGGCTTGCGGAGATTTTCCACCAGGTCTCTCCCACCAGTGTGGCAGCGCCCCAGCCGGGATTAGCTCTGTACTCCCGACTGGTCCCCGACAACTGTGGTTGAGTAGTGTGTATAAGTGTAAGTGTAAGTAAGGGGGAGGATAGAATAAGGAAGAGGAAGGAATGATCGCGCGCTGTCCGTGATCCCGTTTTTAAGGCACTATTCTGGCATTCGCCTGATGTTGATCGGAGAAACCACGGAAAACTATCTATTAGAGCAGCTGGCCGCTAGAATTCTCCTCCAGCAGCTGTTGAGTTCGGCCTACCTATCTATCTAGTGTCGAAAATCCGTTGATGCCCTGAGCCACCTCAGCCTGTAGAGGAAAGGACTTGCGATACCTTGTACACTTACAGAATCGATACTTTTGTTTCCGATGTTTTCAATGTCATTATCGATTTTGATCAATCGATAAAATTGTCATATAGATACACATTATAACAACACTATCGAAATAATAGTTTTTCATACCATAAATCTCTTGTTCCAATCGTGTTAATATTTCAAGCGCGATCTCTCTTACAATTTAGGCGCTTCAAACTACTTCTCTGCAATAATTTCACAGAGAAAAAAATCGTATTTACACTCTTGTAAATTAGAAAACATATCATATTTAAAGAATATATGATAAAAGTGAACTATGACAATATTTAATTTGTAAAAGACATCTTGAGAAGTAGTTGGGATATAAAGTGAATTGAATATTATTTTCTTAATTAATTTCAATGACCATTTCATTGCCTCACTGCTTATGATACAGTTGACTTCCTGCGACACCAAGACTCCAAGGAAAAGGCCGCCCGACATTAAATGTTTGCTCTTTAAATTTTGAATCATGATATTTTTTTTATATTCTTGATATGGGAAGAAATGTTGTCCTAAGAATCCGTATATATTGTATACTACGTTACTGCAGTATTCGTGAAGGCTGTTTTTGTTCAATTATTAAAATTATACGAGAGTAGTTTATTTGTTGTACTTAAGCGGTGTACGTGCTATTTTTGGGGAAACTATTTTGTGTAGTTTTGTTCAGCAGCACTTTTGCTGACTTCTTTAATACTGTAGAAACCTGCAAAAATGTCCTAGCCTACTTAGACTTACAGCTTTAAGAGGTCAGGATAACACAAAGAAGGGAAAGAAAATATTGCGCGCGGTCCGTGGCCCGTTTGTTAGGGTACTGCTCCAGCATTCGCCTAATGTTGATCGGAGAAACCACGGAAAACTACCGATAAGAGCAGCCGGCCGCTTGAAATCTCCAGACTCGACCTATCTATCAACAGTGTCGGAAAAACCTGCCACTGACGGGGCACGAAACCTCGGATCAGCCGGTCAGCGGCAATCGGTGACAAGAATTGATACAATGAGCCACCTAAGCCGGTCAGTCGGCTTAAGGACCGGGAGAGATAGCTCAGTGCATCAACTGAGACTTACAGCTTTAGTCCTCCCTGCAGTCCCTCTGGCCGGGAGGCTCTAGGTACGAGTCCCGACGTCGCGGCGGAAGGATTTTCGACATTAGCTTTTCAGGTAGGTCGAATGCAGTCGCTGTCTGGAGGATCAACACCAGGCGAATGCCGGAGCAGTACCCTAACACTCCACGGACTAGGCGCGATCTTTCCTTCCTCTCCTCGGTCCTATCCTCACCCGTTACACTCACACTTACACTAACATGTACCACACTACCATACTTGCCGGGAGACCAGTTGGGAGCTAAGAGCTTGTCCCGGCTGGGACGGTGCCCCGCTGGTGGGAGATACCTGGTTGAGGGGAAGACCCCGCTAGTCGGCGGTAGGTCGGCGCCGGATCTCACCATTCAGCGGGGAAAAGATCACCGCCACCTCCCGAAGAAAAATATGCACTGCACTTACGGGAATAATCTCTGAAGTTGACGCACCCGGAATCACGAACAATCAATCAATCAATCGATTTACGGTACAATAAAATCGACGTCTAGATACTTGGATTCGTCATTGGAATCGAAACCACCCAACGCATCGCAACATGCCCATGCGGAGGTGGTTGGGGCGGCGGCGGCGGCCTCGGGCGCAGGGCGTCGGTGGCGAGGGCCGCACCGCGGCGCGCCGCACGCCACCGCACTGCATCCCCCGACGATAAGCAGATACGAATTGCGTCTTCGCATGCGACGGCGCTGGTGGCAGAGGGAAATGGGAGGGGGGGGGGCTTCTAAAAATACGGTGCGGCGCGGCGCCGCCGTCGTCGCGCGCGCGGAGCGGTGATCCCCAGCAGAAACGGCCGCCGATTCCGCAGCGCAAGGCAAGCTAATGCGCCTCATTGACGTAATGACCTGGGGGTGCGAGGCCCAGAAGGTGCAAGCGGCGCCGAAAATACTCTGCGAAGAACACGCTCGTTCGGGGTTGTTGGAGAGGGAAATGGATATCCAAAGAAATTTGGTGGAGGTCTTTTAATGTAGTATATCGAATGTGTGTGTTTGTCGAAGTAAGAAATTATTTTAATATAAAAACGATCATGTACCTGAGATTCAAGACAGTTGTGTCATAAGAAAATAATTTTCTCTCTTCCTCCCTGTTCTCCTTCTCGATCTTCCATTCCCCAAATCCCCTTTATCCATGGTTGTCTTCTTTCTACTTTTCTCTTTTCCCTCTCTCCCTCTATCTCTTTCTTCCTCTCGCTATTTCTCTCTCTTTCTTTCTCTCGCTATTTCTCTCTCTTTGTTTTTGTCTCTCTTTCTCTCTGTCTCTCTTTCTCTCTTTCTCTGTCTCTCTTTCTCTCTCTGTCTCTCTTTCTCTCTCTGTCTCTCTTTCTCTCTCTCTCTGTCTCTCTTTCTCTCTCTCTGTCTCTCTTTGTCTCTCTCTCTTTTTCTCTCTCTGTCTCTCTCTGTCTCTCTTTCTCTCTGTCTGTCTGTCTCTCTCTCTCTCTCCCCTTTTGTGAATACACATTTTGAATGTTTTTGAATGATGTAATCTGCAGGTACGTCGACAATTCTTTCGTTTTGGCAAGTTAGTTTCTTTACCGAGATGTCCGACCCTACGAATATTATTAAGAATGTCATTAAACCTGAAGGACTCGAAAGATTCAAAGGCCTGAAGATCCCCTTAAGATTGAAAAGCGATAAAATGCAGACTCGGTTCCGCGTCTAATGATTCCTCTTGCATCAAGAGCGGCCCTGGGGACGCGCCGCGTCGCGCCCTGGGATTCGGAGCGGCGCGGGCGCATCGCAGGTGCCGACGCGACGCGACGCGACGCGACGGGGCGTCCGCCCTGCGCCTCCGTCCCGTCCCGTGCGCCGCCGCCGCCGCCGCTGCATTCGTATGCATGAGTGCAGTCTCAATGGACCGGGCGCCAAAGACGTGCGCTGGATTCGCGCGCAGATACCCTCCCGAGGACGCCGCCGCCGCGCGGCGCCGATACGCCACCGCGCGCACAGCACCGGCGCGGCGCGGCGCGGCCTCCGCCTGCACAGACGGAACCAATGCGCGCTCCCCGCCCGGGATACGGGTTTCACGTCACGTCCCGGCTCGTAATCAGAGACATCTCTCTCCGAACGCGTTCTCTTTGTTTGTTTGCTTTTACTTGCTGTGACCTTCCGGCGTCGGTGATTGGGAGAGAACCTAACACAACGTGAGGCATATTGTATTCCATTTCATTCCGTAATAAGCAACCGTATATTAGTTAAACATTTTCAAATTAACCCAGGGCGGGTACGTGAAAAATCCTAACATCATCGCCAGGGGGAGCGTTGGATCGGACAGACCCGCTAGTTATTATAGGCTATTTAAAGCAATAATTAATTATAAAAATGTTCTATTATGAAGTAAAGGATGCAAATAATCCATAGATGCAATATTCAGCACAAAATATACCCCAATTTTTGAAAAGTGTCACGCTAGTGAACAAAAAATAAAATTGAAAGTGTACGAAGATGTGCACACCCCGCAGTCAAAAATGTGAGATGAGATGTTGTGATACACATTAAACGTTTTATCTTATATTCTGCTCAATAATGCATTTCATTTACAATTATTCCAATATTTTCACATAAAATCCATGATGTTTTCGATATGGTAATGCATGACCCTTACAGTAGTGTATTATCCTACCGACCTAAATGTAGGACGCCCAATATTTTCCAAACTGAAATAGAAATTGAGACAAAAATATTTTATGAGTTATTTCATGTGACAGCCCTTACCAACTTCTAAAAAGATATTTTAAAAAAATTATTTCAGGACAATGTGTGGGGTTAATGTGATATGATTGATTATTTTTTTTGTTTCTGGTGCATCTTGGTGCGTCAATTGTTGCGGTCATTAGCTCCGTAAATGTATTGTATGTTTTATCACGGGAGGTGGCGGAGTTCTTCCCCCACCGCTGGATGGTGAATTCCGGCGCCGACCTACCGTCGCCTTGCGGAGATTTTCCCATTATTGTATCTCCCAACAGCTGGTCATCGCCGAGCCAGGAGAAGCACCAGGCTTCCGGCTGGTCTTCCGATATGAGTGGGAGTGTATTGTATGTAAGTGTGTGGAAGAATCAGTTTCGGATAGGACAAGGAAGAGAAAGGGAAATTACAAGATGCTTCAAATTCCTAGTCCACTGACCTTGAATAGATTATTTGGAATAGATTTTATATCGTATGTTTGAAAACTAAGCCATCCTTAAAATGTTGCTCCAGGAGAAATGTTGAATAAGTTTTTATAGATGGTTTTCCCAATTAGCAATAGCAAGCCACGAAATTAAGAAAATTTTGAATTTTATTTCATCGATTTTGGACGTCTTGAACAGTCCAATTATTTCATTGATAAAAAATTGTGGCAGATACATTAAAATGGCAAAATATTTCTCAAACAATTGAGAGAAATAAATTGTTGAATTGTAGTAAATTTTTCGAATAAAGATTAGTATCTGAAAGCAGGACTAGAGCAGTTATTTTATGGTCCTTCTGTGCTTTTTCTACTCTCGAACTTTCCTGTTGTAAATATTTATTTAATATCACAATGTGTTCTGCAATCTTAAAGAACCAGGTTTAGTAGAAATCATACCGACCAATGAGTTTAAAAAAGTTTCGTTCTTGTTCATCCTTGCTTCCGGTAGTGACTAGTCGTTATCACGTGAGCAGTTAGCCGCGCAACACAAAGATATGTTGGCAAAGTTCACAATCCTTTAAAAAGTACCACAAAACTAGCAACGTGAATTTTTTTTCTCATGACAAATGAGCATATTACCCCCGTGAATTGTTAATAATTGAAGGGCTCACTAGAAGAAGGGGCTATCCCACATTGTCCTTCACTGCAGTGCCTCAGACCGGAAGGTTCTTGGTTCGAGTCCCGACAAAGCACTAGCTAGTGGCAGTGCACCAGTGGCACTAGCTAGGCAGCTGGGTCGAATTCAGGCGCTGTCTGGAGGAATTTTTATTGGCCAGCTGTTCTTATCGGTAGTTTTCCGTGGTTTCCCCGATCAATGCCAGATGAATGCCGGAGTAGTACCCTATCAAACGGCCACGGACCGGGCTCGATCTTTCCTTCCCCTCCCCTGTCCTATCCTTACCCTTACATACACTTACACTACCAAACATGCCGGGAGCCAGGTAGCATAGAGCTTGTCCTGGCTGGAACGGTGCCCCGCTAGTGGGAGATACCTGATTGGGGGTAAACCCCGATAGCCGACCGTGAATTGGAAGGTCGGCGTCGGATCTCGCCATCCAGCGAGGGAATATCACCAGCCATGTCCCGGCTGAAATATACACAACACGTAGAGGACCAAGGACCTTATCGGTTGATGCGCCCTGAATCACCAATCAATCAATAAATAAACCATTTTGTCCTAGCTTTGAGATACTGAGGGTTTTACTAAAACATCCATAATACAAGTTAATACCCTTTTGAATTTTTAAACACAGTACACTCGCATATACATCAACACTGGAATTAATTAACAAACTACATTAAAAGAATAATATTTGGAGATTTATTTAATGCTAAGAACTCAATTTCGCGAAAAATGTTGGATATCCCTTTGTTCTACTAAACCATTCAATTATTCCGATCATTTTATTTTGATTTAATTTGATATCTAGGGAATATTTTGAATGAAAAATCGTTCTTGTTCATCCTTGCTTCCGGTAGTGACTAGTCGTTATCACGTGAGCAGTTAGCCGCGCAACACAAAGATATGTTGGCGAAGTTCACAATCCTTTAAAAAGTACCACAAAATATTTTTGTCGTCAATGTTTGGGTCACATTCGAGAAATGTATTTTATTGATTGTGTTCGTTTTGCTTTAAAGAATACTAGAAATGTAATATACGAGATGAGCTTGCAAAGAATATAAACAAAACTTGGTGCATTAGTTTACTACGTTGCACATTAAAAATCGCGTCTTTGTGCGTTCTCGGAGAGGGCAGTGTCGAAAAGTATCGCACAAAATCGCCTCGAGTGCATGTGAAAAATTCAGGAAAATGAGTATTTTAGAGGCGCTTTGACAAGCACGCCTTGCACTTTCTACAAAGTCTCACTCAATGCCCTTTGATCTTTGTTCTTTTCAATTTTCCCTCGGTAGTGTGCACGCCACGCTTGTAAGTTTTCTCTTCTTTTTGTTTTAATCTGTGATTATCAGATTGTAATGCAGTGAAATTAATAATTCAAGTGTACATGATGAAGAGCCAGTATAGTTCTCCTTAAAAATGTATTAAACGCAGACATTTCATACATTAACTACCTGATTTACACAACTTTTTCAACAATACGTTTAATATAATTTCAGGGGAAAAAAATAATTTGTGAAATATGAATATGTTAAATCAAGAAAACAAAACCATTATCACAAAATGTTGTGGTCACAAAAAAGAAAAGTGGTTATGTCATGATAAACAACAGATCTTACATGCAATTGCACATTCTTATATTCGCTTACTATTGTTTTCGTACTTTTTAAATGTGAGTTTCATGACATGTTTATTTTAAAAATGCGTACATTTATTATGTTTTCATACTTCGGTACTTTTTTTAGGAATTCTTGGAAAATGTATTTTACACGTTTTCCTTATAATATTACGCACCTTGACTTTTATCTAACGTGTTAAATATATTTATTAGAATTTTGCATAAATTATGATAATATTATAACTAATGCATGTGTGCACTTTCTCAAAATCAGGCAAGAGGCAGATGTCACTGTTGCTGCTTTTATTAATAAGCTACATGTTTTAAAATTCTCGAAAATTTGGGAGAAAAGAAACTACAAGCTGGATATTTTCGTTAAGTGAAATCACATTCAAAAAATTCATGTGTCGCTAACCAAGAATTCTCGTACAGATCCAACGCACAAATGCAATTTTCGGCACTGATTTTTACTTTCCCGCTTTACTACATACGAAGTAAAAAGAAAGTAATGTAATCGTGCGGCGGAAATTACGGTTTTTCGACAGAAGAACTATTATTTCCGGTCTCTGGTAACGAAATAGTGGATAAATCTTATTCATATATGTACTAGGAAAACCTGGCAGACGTTGTTTTGCCCTTCATCGCCCTCTTTCCCCTTTCTCACTGTCTCTCCCTCCCTCCCTCACCCTGTCCCTGTCAGTCTCTGCAGCTCGCTGTCCCTCTCATTCACATTTACTTGCAGATTCTGCACGTCTCTGAGCAGGTGAGGTAATATCAGGAAGATCCGCACCAGCAAAAATGTAATAGAACGTTCGAGAAGAGCTCATTCTGTAGATTACGGTGTCAGAAACGTTTCTTTGAGGCCTTCGGCTGCAACATTTTAGTTTTAAAGGCCCTAGAACGCCTCGTTTAGGAGTTATTTAACGATATAGATTCAAAATGCTGCCGAATGTTGCGGGTTGCATTTGACGTAAATATTTAGCTTTGTTCTACAGCGCCATGTAGTGGAGTTACAACTTATCTAAGAGCACATAAGCTGAACAGCGACTAAGCTCAACAGACGATTTTCTCAAAAACTTATATTCCGCGATCGACTGAATGAACTCGTGGAGTTTGAAACGGATATTTTCATTTCTTTACATTGTGCCTCAACATTTTCTCAAAAATGGCTCCAAAACTGTTGATACTTTTTCCTCGGATAGCAAAGGCAACGCTCAAAACATGGATTACCATTTTCGTTGAAATCTAGAAATTTCCGAAAATAAAGAAAGGTAAACATTTTTCAACGTCTTCCTACAACTTAGATATTAAAAATAGAGATTTTTTTGTAAAATTTGTTGTTTACAGACATATCTTTAAATCAGTTCATGTATACTTTTTCGAAGATGTGAGTAGTTTTGGCTTAATTTTACACGCAATTTAGATAGATATTAAACGATTATTTTCACAAACAAGGCTACAATTTCTTTTCAATTTTTTACTCGTATGAGGCAAAGGATATAAAAATTGTTGCTTATCCCGTTTTCGGAGAATTATATGTTTTCGAAAATTGCAAAAGTACAATATTGTTGAGATTTTTTCTTAAATAAAATCTGTTCTACAAAACTAGATCTTTAATAATATTATGATTTTTTTTAAAAAAAGAATCAATTTTTTAAAATTTATCTCGGATAAAACAAATGGCGCTTAAAAATACGGCGCAGTTAATTTTCATTGAATTCTGAATTTTCAAAAACTGCAAACGTTTATAAACAACACGAAAAAGTGTGTTGTTGTAGTACCACTAGTTTTTCTTGAGGCACATGGATATAACAGGATAATGTGCGGTAGCATTACAACAGGAAGGAAAAGGGTCTCTGCAAAGCAGCTTTGGGCCGATACCATTTATTTCCTGAATTTTCCTAGCTATATAGAACCAACCTTCAGACAGAAATTACAAAAAGCGAGATGAGTCAAATGCTACTGACAGGTGTGTATTCTAAACATTCGGGACCGTTTCATTTTTTTAGTAACCTCACATCACAATATTATGCAATGGCAATAATTTATTCATTGAATCACTATTATTTTAATTCCGGGCGAATAACAATACAGCGTCAGATTGAAACTGTCGTTTATTCGTAATGCTAATGGACGTACACATGCACAGCATTTTCAAAAACAATTCTTAAATGAACAATGAGAAATAAACATTCTGGTAAATGTAAATGCAACGAGTAATTTAAAAATGTATCTCCGCACTTTGCACAAGTATAAATATCAAATAAAAACTGAAATTGACAGAGGCGCGTCCGGAATTTTTCTCGGGGCGAGTTGCAGGTATAGTGTCCAGCTGACTCGATGTGTTCTTATAAAGAAATTTTCATTGAGGTTGAATATAAAATGTATTTTTATTTATATTACAGCTAATATTTATAATGTAAACAATTGATACATTGAATGAATGTAAATAATGTAGAAAATTAGTTGTTTTTTTCCTAGGGCTTTTATCCAGCCGATCCTTTACTTCCCGATGGAACGAATATTCGACCATACAATTAACAGCAACAAACTTGCGGGCTCCTCTGATCTGGGGTCAGAAGAACGTGAGGCCTTCCACGGCAACACATATATGAGAGACAAAGGACAAATAACAATGCCCAAGACGGGACTCGAACTCGCGACCCTTCAGATCGTCCGTCTGTACTCTTAGCCACCTCATCCATCCAGGTCGGCTAGAAAGTTGGGAAAAGCTATATTTGTTTATATGTGTGCTTGGCTTCTGGGGGAGGGGCCGTGATGCCTCTCCCGTAACTTGAAAGGTAGCTCGCAAAAATATATTTGTAAAAGAATAGTTCACAATGAATCGAATATTTTTCACGTGCCAATACTAGTGAATTGATATTAAAAAGTACGATTTTTCCACGTCTCAATTTCTTAATGGCACTAATGTCTTCTGCAATTGGATGTGGCGTCCTTTGAACGATTCCCAACTTGTCGCAACTTCAGACTAAAGGCCACACGCGTGACGGATGCCAGTGGCAGGCGAGAGGATCATCCATCTTGCAGCCCTCCATCGCTTCGCTCTACGTCAGGGAAGCTCTGCACCGTCGTTGGCCGAAGTCTTAGAAACCTCCCACGAACAACTATGCACATTAAGGGTGAGAAGTTTGGACCTTAGTTGAGCGATCGTAATATAGCGACGGGCATGCTCACCTGCTAATACCGGGGTTCAAATCTCAGTTGATACGTGTGAAATCTGTTGAAATCTGTTGCGGATCATGTAGGTCCGTGGATAGTTTCATGGAAGTTCTCTGATTTCTCCTGTCTTTTATTCCACAACCTATTCTATCTTCACTCTCGTTTCTCATCACAACATTGCAAACAAACTAAGTACCGACTCAGGAAGTTAATTGATGTCACTGTAGTGCCTTTGATCGGGAGGCCGAAAGGTTCGTGTCCCGACAATGGCAGGATTGAAGTCTGCCTTCCCTCTCCCCTTTTCGTGTGTGACTTTGAGACGCCAGGTTAAAAAATCAAAGTATAGGCTACGACAATGCATGTTTGTGCCCAGAGATCAATTGTACAAATTTATTCATCCAGAAATATCAGAGATTTCCTGCCCATTGTGAAAACTTCCTGAATCAAACACTTACATGAAGATATTTTTTTTTTAAGTACCTCTATATTTTTCGAAATGACGTAGAGTTTTTGAAATATTTACGTTTTTAGTTAATCAGAAATCTTTAGTCATATACGCAACTTTCATAACAAGATTAAGATGATTTTGAATTATCATTAACATAAAACTTATTTCACATTCGATTACTATTTACTTCCTACTTGTCAAACAAATATTCCCGTGAAATTAAATAATTTATAAAAAATAAATTAAGAGTATTGAGTACAAATTGAGAGAATACCATGAACGATTTAAACGTGAATCACTAAAAATTAGAAACATTTAATATACTGCAATGAAAACGAAACACGGTAATAATACATTTCACTATTTAACTGAAAATCATTTTTATACCATTCAATTAAAAGTACTTTAGTCGCCCACCGAATTATATCGCGATAAAATGCTGTGCATCACACGTAGTAATTATAGTGTTAATAAACGATCATAGACAACTGAATTTCTGAACCTCTGAAGCAATGAAGAAGAATATAAAATCAATCAAATCAATGGACAAACCCTTTCAAACGCCATTAAAAGTTACGATTAATTCCCTCGACGCAAGTGCGATTTAACCTGAATGCGTTTGAACCCACACAAAAAAGGAAACACTTTTTTGTGTAGGCGCTCTGCTTGCCTGACATTTCCAATTCTCGGAAGAGCAGTTTCTGTGAAGCAGAGACAGCTCCCGTGTATCAGGCACGAGGCAGCGCTGCCGATACCAGAACGGCGCGGCGCGGCGCGGCGCGGCGAGGCGCCTCCAAATTATCCGCCATGTTGTTCCAGCAATTATCACCTCAAACGCCCAGAGAGCGCCTTTGTCGGCGGCGCCGGCGCTGGCTGCGATCCCTTTGTTAGCTTCGTTTCAAAAACTAACGTGTTGCGCAGGCAGTTTAAAAAAGATAACCGGGAGCAGGAGGAGAACAGAGAAGCGAAAGAAAGAAGAAGAAAAAAAAAAGAGCCAAGTAGAAAATTCAAAGTGCTACGGACAGGCGTCAGTTGGCAGTCGAATAACGACCAAATGCTGCCTCTCCTGTCGCCCCCACCGCCTCCATCACCCATTCCCTCGGTGAGAAGATAGCGAACAGTGGTCGTAATCATCTCGCTGAAAGAAACTATTAGCTCCCCAGATCTAATAAGGAAATCATTATTTCGTTTAATAGAGACTGTGGCGTAACTTCAGTTGGTGTCGTCTGGGGCAAAACTACTGGTATCACCTCCCTCCCACAAATTAAATATAAAAATATATATTACTGAATAGTTTATAAGTTATTTAATGAAAATATATTTATATTTGCACATGATGTTTATTTATAATATATCAAAAACTGTATGTTGTTCACAATAATTGAAATATAATTTTTGAATAAACATTCTAAAACGAAATATAATTAATTAACAAATGCATGATACCCTTTTACCCTAATGCAACGCCATAATGCAATTAATACACTTTGTAATAAGCCCCAATGCAATAAATTTTGATTTTGTTAGTGCTAACCTCTTATTTTATACTATCGTTACGATTTACTTCATGAGATTGACGATTAAACCTAATTGTGTAATGAATTATTGAAAAACCGTTTTGGGGGCGGGTAAGCACCTAAAACGGTTTTGGGAGAGTTTTAAAGACACCTACAGAAATTATCACATTCGATCGCTGTCGACAAGACGAAGCGATTGGCTTTTTTTATTTTTTTATTTTTTAGCCGAATCTTTCTGGAATATTTTGGAAGAACTGTAGCAAAAAATTCTCTTGGGGGTTTTAAGGCCCCTAAAGTGCCGAAACGCTATGGAATACTACACAGCCTTTTCGCCTAAACGAAAATCCTTGGAACATGATTCATTACGTTGTCGATAGCTTTTCATAATATTGATGATTCTATTGACGATAGTTAAACTTACTAGTGTAATGATGCGCAAACCTACCAGATACCAGTTAACAATTAAGAATAACTATGACAATGTAATACGTCTTTTTACTTTCCCATATACATACGCATACGCGAGTAATATACGTAGTATAGGGAAAGTTATGTAATGCCGTGCGAAAAAAACCGGTGAATTTTGGCCGAAAAAAATTAATTTCCGGGCTCTGATAACGAGAACGTGGATAAAACCAGTTGCTAAATTAAGAAAAAAATCCGCTAACACGTGGTATAGCCAGAATCCCTGTTTTGTGGGTCGTTGATACCGAAAAGACAATTGAAAGCAAAACGTCCGTATGTCTGTGAACACCACTAGTGCCTACACCTACACCATACGTGGGATCTTTTTCAAATTGAAGAAACCCCTTTGAATATGGCTCGAGTCGAAGAAGTCCTTAAAGTTGAAACGGATATTTTTATTTTGGGGGATACTTTTTACATGAAGATTCAACAACCACCTTTTTTTAATAAATTTTCTAAAAATGACTCAAATTTTTTTTCTTTAATTTTCTTTCCACTAGTTCAGCAAAAAAATTGTCATAAGTCGCATTTTCGTAGTACTCGCTGAATTTCAAAAATTGCAAAAGTTCACAATATTTTCTGCATCTTCCTACAACTACAATAATGAAGATAAAATTCTTTGCTTTAATAAAATCTCAAAATTCCTCAAAAACAGATCTTCAAAGAAAGCCATGTTCAATTTTTCAAAAATATGAGTAGCTTTAGCTTAATTTTGCGTCAGACAGGCAATTTTTATAGCATTACCAATTATTTTCCCTAAAACGGCTCCAAATATTTTCTTTATTTTTACCTCGAATGTAGCCAAGAACGGTAAAGAATGTGGTGCTAATCCCATTCTCGGCGAACTCTATATTTTCTTTAGGTTAGAGAAAATTACGTTACATTACAAGGTCATATTGATCTACGGTTAGGTTATTTTCACGTGAATACAAATATATGTACGTTTCCAGAAGTTGGTAGTTGCATGGTGCAGAATGGCATGACTTGTTCGACAGGTTGGTATCAAGACAAAAGATGCAATGCGCCCCCCAACCTGTAAAGAAAGTTCGCACTAGATTCTGGCAACGTAAAACTGAGGGTAACAAAATTTAATGCTCATTCTTCAGTGCTTGTGACAATGACTTAATAACCATCGGGGGAAAAGGGCAGAGCCCTAGACCACGAGGTTAACGAACCTATGGATGAGGACGAAAAATATATCGTTTGTTTTTTGTTGTTTTTTTTTGTTGTTGTTGTGGGTTTTTTATAGTGATTTTATTTAAAAGGGAACAATTAAAATCGGCCAAGGATATCTTCCCTCGCCAAGAATCTGTGAATGCATCGATGACCAATCAGATAATGTCAACCACGTTACCCTGCATTAAACTTAATACAATCATCAACTATGACTGGTAAATGTGGTTTAGATTAGAAGACATAAAGAGGTGAGCTTCACTTTCGCATGTAGCCCTGGGGCCATCATCTAATTATGGTCTTGGATCTAGAATTGTAGCATTTATTTAATTACATTCAATGAAATTGTTTGCTTAATATTCTGAGTTATTTCAATTAACATCTGAAAGAAATATTTATTAATAACTGCACACATAATTTCACTGAGCAATATTACAAAATGCAAAATGCTAAAATTGAATTTTAGCATTCTGTATTTTTAATTTTATTTATTTTTTACTCATTTGGATGGTAAATCATAAAAAAAATTTGCATTAACAGACGCTGTAATAAAAACATTTCATAATTTCATTAAATACGATCTCAATTTCTAATTTAGCAGCTGTTTGAAGGCTTTATTTCCGATTGCCAATGACATTCTTTTGCTTTATTTGGTATTATCATATGTATTACCACGAGTGCTTTGGAAATTGTCAATAAATCCCTGACTCGCGAAGCGAGGAGGAGATTTATCTGAGAGTTTCCAAGCACGAGTAATAGGACTATTCCACGAATGAAATTACGCCCAACAGAGTTCAAAAATGCGCCAAATAACTGAAAGCTATGTTAAAATCAAAGAGATTATGTTATACTACATAAGCTGTTTATTGGACATCGACATAGCGATCAATATATACGGACTCCTAAGGTAATTGAATCACTGTTTATGATTGGCCAGTAGGGAGAAGCGGTAAGAAAAATCGGATAGAAAATGCCATAAACTTTTTGATATTTTTAACACACCGCCCTGATTGGAGCATTTTGTGTGTATAGTTAAACATGATTAGTTTTTATTTCTCGAGTGGAATAGTCAATGTGAGATGTTTAGAGACTTGTTTTTCTCGCCCTCCATGTCGTACTTTAATCCAAGGGTGCCTCTGGAACGCACCACTGTGAGGGGACTCTAAAGAAAATGTATACTATTAGAGAATGTTGGTTCAAGTTACAATTTGTTTAACGATATATTAAAGAAAACAAGATCACAAGCTATTCATGAATTCAATAAGATATTCTGACAGTAAACTTAGAATCCAACGGCAGTCACGGAGAAGATGACAGCGGCGGAGATAAGAGCTCAAAGGGCAACGCGGGAGTAAGCCCTACTTCTTAATTTTCCTTTCCCACACATTTTTTCACTTATCAAGAGCGAAAAAGCTTTTTGTGTACTCTACGCCATCGCTTCACACTCTGGTTGCTACGCAATGCTATTTACCTGTCCGGGAGACGTCGAGTTCTAGACACAGGTGGCAACATTTCGGACGCCATGCGACCAGAGGAAGGTCCCGGACAGCCAAGTAGCTACTGAGTCCGGCCGCGCAAGCATATGTTCTCAATGAATATATATCTGAATGTTAGTATATATAAGAGCTTAATTCCGACAGCATTGGACCGATATCCATTAAAGTTGGTACTTTTACGTGTTTTTTTCACCCAGAAGATTAATTCTCTTGTAACTCCACTACATGGCGCTGTAGAACAAAACTAAATATTCACGTCACATGCAACCCGCAACACGTTCGGCAGCACTTTGAATCTATATCGTTAAATAACTCCGAAACGAGGCGTTAAAAGGCCTTAAAAACTAAAATGTTGCGGCCGAAGGCCTCAAAGATATGTTTCTCACACGTAATCTACAAAATGAGCTCTTCTCGAACGTTTTAATACATTTTTGCTGGTGCCGGGCTTCCCGGTATTACCTCACCTGCTCAGAGACGTGCAGAATCTGCAAGAAACTGTGAATGAGAGGGACGGAGAGAGGCAGAGACAGAGAAACAGAGACAGACAGACAGGAACAGGGTGAGGGACGGAGGGAGAGACAGTGAGAAAGGGAGATGGGAGGGCAAAGGGGGAGATGAAGGGCAGAACAACGTCCGCCGGGGTTTCCTAGTGCGGTATAAATATCATCGTTAAAATGTGATTCTGGAAGAGGCATTAGTAAAAACTGAAATTATAATAAAACAACTGGACGTACCTACTAAAAAATAATTGGAGGAGTACATATCCGCGTCCCCCCTCCGCCAGAGACTCTCGTACTTTTATCGCTCGTCCGCATCTCGCGCTTCTCGTGAGATTTCGTGACTAAAAACTCGTGTTGGATTCGGAGTTTCAGGACGATCCTCCTGACCAGCGCACAGCTCGCCGACGTAAACCAGGAAAGGGCACGTAAATTCCTGGGAATCGTCCGTTTCCATTCAGCAAAAGGCATTTCAAACTTTCATGGCTCTCCGTTTCATTGATTTTATGTGATTTACGAGCATATCTTTATGCAATATGTCACTATTCAGACATAAGAATCAATACTATTCCAGACAGTTTTCATCTCAATATTTTACGAAATTTATCGAGTTATTCAAGGCAGGATAAATGAGTGTGGATGGACAATAAAACTGGAAAAAAGTAACAGTTGATTCATTGCCAAGTGTTAATTAAGCCATTGTTCAATTTTCGATACTAACTGCATAGCTACATGTTGTTTGTGTTTGTTGCTTGGGAGACACGTGGTGACGTCGTCAGTGGTTTTCTAGTAATATGCAATAGCAGCCGCTTTTTGAGTGACGTATCTTCCTTTGTTGCCACCAACTCAGAATGAGTAAGTGAAGGGGATAGAGCGTCATACCAGCTGAGCGCTTCTGCCATGCCTTTACGACGCCCAATATAAAAATATCAAATTAAAAGTTTCCAAACAGTATACGTATCGAACAGAAAAGTATCAAAAGTATAGAAATGAAATCTGTCATTTGCTTTAGATTGCCCGCGAAACATGCTCGTGTCAAGGGCAGCAAAGCGCGGCAATGCCACCTCTTCCAAGGCCCAGCTGTCAAGCAAACCGTAGAGGTTGAATTCGGCCACTGTCTGGGGAAGAGAATGGTGGAGACCGGCTTCTCTGACCGACAGTACTCGTCGTTTCTCCTATCATTATCAGGCAAATGCCGGATCAGTACTCTAGAAAATGGGTCATGGCGATCTTTCTTTCCTCATTCTCTCCCCTCAGGAACACACACACAGACACACACATATACACATGTATATACATTCACTACCAACCATGTTGGGAGACCAGTAGGGAGCTTATACTGGGACGGTGCTACTCTGGGGGAGATACATTGAGGTGGGAAAGCATGTTTCCGTCGTCACTTTAAAGCCAACTCCGAATGATCTTTGAAAGGTTTGGAATAAACAACATCATCTAGAAACATCTTGACTATTCTATATTAACCGTGATCTTCACCTGGAGTTCAACGGAATACATTGATCCTCATCATTTTGCCTATCTGAAGGCTGAAACGAAACATGTTTTGCGGTACGTTTGCGGAACCACGATCACCGCCTAAAAAATCGACATCAATTGCGCAACGCTGCTTTGATCATGAATCGTACAGGTGCCGATGTTGTATTTTTGTTCCCGACGAAGGTAGCGGGACAATAATAAATAATCCTTTCCTGCATTCTCAATCGTGCCGTATGTACGGTGTAGTTTCATTCACTCTTAAACTCCCCTTCTCTCTCTCTCTCTCTCTCTCTCTCTCTCTCTCTCTCTGCAGCTGTCTCTGTCTCCAGATTTGTAACACGTGGCACAGCGTTTGTAACACAAGATGTTGTTTCTCTTCCTTTCTTTCTTTCTTTCGATAGAGAATTAAATACAATAATTAATTATTTAAAGATTATTTTCAAGTTCCATGAGTAGAGTGCGAGGCGTTCCACCAAACGACCGGTGTCCTGAGCGCTCAGGTCCCTCTCACTACGCTCCGATTAAAACGTAGGGCGAATTGACTTTCGATCAGCTGAGATAAGGTTATCCAATCGAAGGCTTCAACATCAAATACAAACGTGTAACGAAGTTCCCGATTGGATAACGGCGACCCGGCTTAAAGTTAGATCATCTTACGTTTTAATCGGAATAACCCTCCCGACTCGCGGATCCACCTGTCTCCTACCTCACCTGCCTTCCAATTGGATTGATTGTTAGCGACTTCCGGGCGCGTCAACTGCCAAGGCCATAATCCCCATAACTGTAGTGCATGTTTCGTCGCTGGAGGTGGTGGTGATTTCCCCCGCTGGATGGCAAGATCCAGGCGCCGACCTACCGTCGGCTTGCAGGGTTTTCTCCAACTAGGTATTTCCTACCTGCGAGGCACCAGCCCCAGCCGGGACAAGCTCTAAGCTCTCGACTGGTCTCCCGGTAAATACGGTAGTGAAGTGCACGCGATTGTAAGTATGTGTAAGGAAGGCGTGAAGATAGAACACGGAAGAGGAAGGAAAGATCGCGCGCGGTCCGTGACGCGTTTGTTTGGGTCCTGCTCCGACATTTGCTTGGCGTTGATCGGAGAAACCACGGAAAACTACCGATCAGAGCAGCCGACCGCTAGAATTCTCCAGACAGCGACTGAATTCGATCTAGCTATGTAGTTAGGGTGGTAAATACCGCCGCCGCCGGAACTCTATCCCAAGGACCTCCCGGTCAGAAGCACTACTGCGACATCAATTGGAGCCCTGAGCCACCTTCCAGTTGCACCGCGCCTCCCGATCTCCATGAGAAAGGCATTTTCGGCCACTGTGAGGCGGTGGTGGGGCGGCGCAAGCGGGTGCGGGGAAGGGCCGAGACGCAAGATCGATCCCAGGGAAAACCCTGAACCGACGCCGCCATCGCCCCCGGCGCACCCCAGCGCGCGCCGCCGCCCCGGCTATGCAGGGAGCAGTGGAGTCCTACTTACTATACGCGAGGTGGCGACCCAAATGGAGACTCCGAGCGGCAAAAATTTTGAGGCTTTTAAACCCAATTTGCAAGAAAACTCTCATATAGTTACTTACTAAAAAACGGAAATTAAAAGAAAAGATTTCACACTGTTACACATTACATTTATTTTAAAAAATAGTTTACATGCGTTCCTTACTTGCTTTAACTATTCAAAAAACATTATTATCAAAATCAATTATTTTTGGCGGAGTCAATGCTGTTTAAAACTTCCAAATTTCATTCTTTCGGTATGCAAAATTACCAAGTTACTAAAAAACGGAAATTAAAAGAAAAGATTTCACACTGTTACACATTACATTTATTTTAAAAAATAGTTTGCATGCGTTCCTTACTTGCTTTAATTATTCAAAAAACATTATCAAAATCACTTATTTTGGCGGAGTCAATGCGGTTTAAAACTTCCACATTGCATTCCTTCGGTATGCAATATTACCAAGTTATTTAGTATCCTCTCCGGTTGTATTCTTTAAAGAATTTTCTACTTTCTTTAAAACTGAAAATGATCTTTCTCCTTGCGCAATAGAAAAGGAAATGTTAGAAAAAACTTGAAAAAAATTCAACATTAGGAAATGACAAGCAATTTCATTGGCAGCACTATAAATGTGGCGATATGTATCGACACCATTATCAAATCCAAGAAATCTATACCTCAATTCCATTACGACCCCAGAAAGAGTAAAAGTAATAAAATTGCCAAAAGTTACTTTTTTTAAAATAAATTCAATTTTGCGATATTCGGGGCCCTGCGGTATACTTGAGACCCATGCGGACGCGTACTCCCCATACCGTTAAACCTTCCACTGAATACGCTGGAGGACATGTTGCAGCGCAGGACGCGGGGAGAGGAAAGGTTCTGCCTACCTCACGTTAGATAGATGCTATTTCCATAATTACCCGCGCGTCGATCGGTATTAATATAAAAGCTCATGTAAAAGATCATATAATCAATAATAATAATAATAATAATATAATAATAATAATTTTGAGTAAGAACTTGTCCAAACTCTCCTCTAATTCAAAAGACTGGCAAGTGCAAGAAATTGCTTTATTTGGAACAGCCCACATTTTGCCCAAAGTATTGAAGAGGCACTGACAGTCACCGGATCTGCTCCTTAGGTAGCTGGTTGCAACCTGGAGTAGATTTTATTTTGAGCCGACTCATAACGTCTTTAGTCGTGATGTAATGGCATAATAATAATAATAATAATAATAATAATAATAATAATAATAATAATAATAATAATAAATAATACACCATAAGTGAAAATAATTATTGAATGCAATACTGCTTGTTACTGAGATATGGCGTTTAAGTATTTATTTGCTTAATTGTTCTCATCTTTCAAATCAAATCCAAAATGTTCAGGATGATTCAAAAAGAAGGAGCAAATTTCAAATATCTACCACCAATGAATGACAATAGATAAAGACACATCACTGGATAGAAGAAAATCCAAAGTTTTATTTTGTACATTCAACAAGATCATTTGTTGCGCGACAAATCTAGAATCGATAGTACATTTCTTAGCACACTAGAATCAACTGGTCACTGGTTATTGAGTTCACTGCTGTAACAATTCGATTTCGATGATCTTAAAGAGTAGCAGGTTTAGGTGATACATACACCTTTTATGAACCCCCATAGCAGAGGCGTGCATTCCATGGAATGAAAGGAATGAGTCATTCCCCTAAGCAAAGCACAGAAAAATCCTTTCTATATTTAAAATATTCGTTACTTACGGCCAGAGCAAAACTGTTTACTCAACTCAGATTCTGAACTAAATACTAGTGGTTGAACGTAACAATCGATGTTTTCAAAACGGTGTGTAAATTCGTCTCGTGACGTCAGCGAAGCTTCGTTCTTCGAAGATGCAGGCGCTCGACTTCGTCATGCCTCGTGAAAAGTCGGGTCGGTCCGGGAGTGCGCGAGTATAATGAGTACGAGAATCCGTTCCGTCGTGATCGACTGGTAGCAATTTCAAGTTCGAAAGAATTTATTATTTTGGCTTTTTGAGAGTGTTTTACCTACGCGCTCACTACATTATAATACAATGAAATTATAAGCACCTAATAACAGCGAGAACGTTTATATTATGTTAAAGAAAGTATTCTGAACAAACTAATTCTTTGCGTACCGTTCTGCAGTTCTCCCTTGCAAGAAGGGAATGCATCAGGGAAGTCATTCCGAGCAGTAGTCATGGCATCTAGCGAGGAAAGTGGGAACAACCCGCGTTGACAGGGCATCGACTCGGCGCGGCGCATCGCCCTTGCGATGATCTCCGTTTCCGGTGATACATTCGAAGTAGGCACGATGAACTTTCAGAAGAATAAAACACTACAGATATTTCGAGGAATCATCACTCATAAGAATTGCAGACGGAAGTTTGGATCGTATTCGCCTTTGGTCTATTATGAGATAAATTCTACCAGGATTGTCGCGAGAGTTGATACCAAAAATAATACAATATTTGCATTCAGAGCAAAAACAAGAAACACAAGATGCAAGAAAGAGAACTAACAGGACGTGAAATTTGTCCGAGGAATTTAAACGGCAGAGCATCCAGAGAATGTGAAAAGTGTAAGAAAACAGTAGAACGGACATCACATCCATTGTTTGTATAGGTCGTGAAAAACATTATTACTGAACTCTGTAGATACATTTTCAAATTAACATTCACCATATATTAAAGTTTACGAACTTATTTTTCATTTTATGGAAGAAAAAAATGCTTTAATGCATTAATGGATTTTAAAAATTTGTTAATAATTTTAAATAACTAGGTACTCAATAAATAAGATTAAGTTGTAAGTCACATAAATACCGAATAATATTTGTTTATAATGTTAGAAGGCATTTAGGCAACGAAATTTTCCCTGGGGTCTGTTTACTCCCGGGCGACCTGTTATTTTCGTATGCAAGACTCCCGGATTAATATTCACACTTCTTGAAAATTCATATCATCTTTAACTGTTTTATGTTTTTTATACCTTAGGACTTCAAAAGTACTTCCCCTACTAAAATTATCACCGCACGCCACTGCCCCATAGACAGAAATCGCACGGCATCAGATCTGGTGACCTGAGAGGCCACTAACGATTAACAAGATCAGGATCCTTACTTCTTCGAATCCATCGTCCTGTAATTGTGCCGTTCGGATACTGCCGTACCTCGTAGTGAAAGGCGGAGCGCCGTCTCTAAAATCATCCTGATCTTTTTGAATTTGTGGAAACAACCAATACTGGAGCATGTCTAGATACGTAATTCCAGTTAGAATCCCCTGAATAAAAAGAAAGGTCCATAAACTTTGTTGATACTAATGGTGCTAAACACATTTAGTTTTGGAGAATCTTTCATGATCGATGTCAATGCAGGGATTTTCAGTCCCCGAAATTCTGACATGTGGAGAATCTCTTTACCAGAAATATAACATGTTGAGTCATCGGAAAAAATTAGTTTTTCAGCAAAAGTCTCATCTTACATATCTTTCAACATTTCAATGCAAAATTCTGATCTTTTTGAATGATCTCCAAGACGCAATGCCTGAAGTAACTGCAACGTATACGGCTTCTGTAACAGACGATTTTTAATCACACGCCTTACCGTTGGTTGAGGAATTGGAAGTTCTCTGCTTCCTCTTCTTGTGGATATTGTAGGACTACGTTCGATCGGTTGCCCTCAACATCTTTATCTGAGGTGCGAGGGCCATCAGTACTTTTCCCTGTGCATATGCAACCTTCTACAAATTTCTGGTATGCTTTGTAAATCTATTTATGGCGAGACGGCTCTTTATTGAATTTGCTACGAAATGCATGCTGCACTGAAACAAAAGATTCACTCTTTGCATACTGTAGCACACAAAACGACTTTTCGCATGGCGTCCATTTTCTTATGAACAAACTACAGCGCGACTGCAGGCACTGAATGGAATTAATAGGTAAAAGCTTATAACTTAGAATTTTTCTCTATCCAGTGATGTGTCGCTCATTGGTGGCGGATATTTTAAATCTGTTCCTTCTTTTTGAATCACTCTGTATAATGTTTGTAACTAAAATGGGAGCAAATATCACTGCATAAATCAGTAAATACAACCACTCATCACTGTAACGAACAGCGACCACCGAAAGCAATGGTAAGCATGCCTGACAATCTTGCCGTATCGTTTCGGTTGGGACCAAGTTTTTTATCAGTCCCTACTGAGTCGTGCTCGTCGAGGACGAGGGGACTCAGACGTCAACAAAACTTGAGCGAACTGTGCAGAGAGTATCCGTGTGCTGCGGGGTGTTTTACTGAGTGGATTCAATGCTAAGCATAATCAGAGTGCACATAATGAGTCGCCTTGGACGATACCTCTGCTTATTATTATTATTATTATTATTATTATTATTATTATTAAAATTATATTTCAAAATGCCGAGCTGACTTACAGAGTTGTAACAAATGTTACTTTAGAGAGAAGTCCTTTCAAATTACGAAAATGAGAATTTCGAGAACCTGACATCGCACGTCTCATAGACTTTAACGTCCCAGTTGCTGACAATAATTAGTATGAAAAACTCTCCAAGAAATTTCTGGATGAAAGGGACGGACAGTTAACCATGTGCTAACCATTACGAACCAGTACGAAGTTCTCACGACCATGTCCTATCTATCAAACACCACGAAATTCTCGCTAAATGGGCAAAGATCCTGGCACACTGTAAATCTAGGGTGGACCAGGTTTCTAAGGGACCCATCCGGTTTTTCGAAATGCTTGAAAGACGTGTTTGACCAAGGCTGATGGTTGCGCGCAGTTTTCTGAATGATGCCATTCCACGTAAATAGCAATGTTGGAAATTTAAAAGAGAGATACTGCGTGTATGTTAATGTTAGGTCCATTCATTCCTACCTGAACTTGCAACAGTTTGCTCATAGTTCTGACATTTATATTAAGAAAAGAGGGATTGAGTCCCGTTACATACCTACGTGCATTTCGAGGGGACCATAATGACAAAGAATGTCGTTGAACCACATGTATGGATATGACTGCCATGAATGACCATATTTTCTAAGTGACATGTAAATACACGAAAACATTTCCATGTTATTTCTTAATTCCTTAAAAAAATCTAGGTCACTGTATTTTAAAATTTTTGGAAATGCCATAATCTTGGAGAAATATAAAGAAATTGAATATTTCCTAAATACGTTTAAAATGTGTATTTACGACTTGCATTAAAAATAAAGCTCAGTTTCATTGAAATACAGATCATTACGTAATTGTAGTTAATTAAAAGATATTATAGATTGTCATGGATTATTACGTTAAAAAATTGCTACAACGGTGACAAAAACGGAATTACGTTACGTATCGTCGGAACATGAGCACGAGATGGAAGGTCTAGAATGATAAAAAATATTCCAAACTTTATATATATTCAAAATAAGTATCTACGTAATATGTATAAACGCTTTCCGTGAATTATAAAAAAACTTCAAAAAGAAGTACTTGATATAGAGAAAAATCGCTGTGTTTATGTAATTAAAATTTTATTTTATTGTTGAATAATAAGTTACAGTAAATGATCAGCAAGACACCACTTTTGACAACCACGAAACAAATGAAACCATTTTAAGTAATTTTCTTTCATTTTGCAATAAATTATTTTTAAGTCATCTACAACGGAATCTGTTTGGAAATGAATTCGTTATACCATATGAAATCAATGGTTGGAAATCTGACAGAAGAAAAACTCGTCGCGATGCTTCCCGAAGAAAAGAAAAAGGCACACATTAAAAATGATCAATCTGTTAACGACAACACCCACACGAGCTAAATAATACCTTTTCCATTTCTCATTTCATCTCAATTTGCTTTGCGCATTTTGTTTTACATTTAACTGCCATAATCGTACTAGCATTTAATTAAAAATTGCACACACTGACTTCTGGAACAGTTTTTAGTATGGATTGATTAGATATTCCGAGCGCGTCAACTTCTAAGGTCAGTAATCCCATGAGTTTTATCGCCGAAAGAGGCAGTTAGTTTCCCTTGCAGGATGCCGAGATCCGGTGCCGACCTACATGGGTTTGCGGGGATTTCCTTCGACCAGGTATCTCCCACCACCTTGGCGCCACCCCAGCTGGGACAAGGTCTGCTCCCTAAAGGTCCCGCAACGAGTGTGGTGCATGTGTGTGCGTGTGTGTAAGTAAGGGGTGAGGATAGAACAAGGAAGAGCGAGGAAAGATGGCGTGCGGTCCGTGGCCCGTTTGTTAGGGTACTGTTCCGGTATTCGTCTGTTGTTGATCGGAGAAACCTCGGAAAACTACCGATCAGAGCAGCCGGCCGCTAGAATTCTCCTCCAGACAGCGCCTGAATTCGATCTAGCTATGTACGGTCCTATTAAAATAAGTTGCTGATTGATAGTTTGTGCTTCTGAAGTTGTAGCTTCATACAATATAGGTGTATAATTTGGTTACTTTAATAAGTATTTATTTCAAGTGTTTATTTCGTGTCTCGGGAACACGTGCTCGGTGGTACGCAAACTGTCAATGTCGTTCCCTTCCTTCCGCAACTGTCAATCACCACCTTCTTTTAATTGGACCATAGCTGGTGTTCTTTAGTATTGACAAAGATCATGAAGAAAAAGAAGAGAAATAAAGTGGAAGAAAATTATTTTTAGTTCTTCCAATTTTCTATGAGAAATTCGTGTTCATAAGCACATCTGAAGCATCGGTTTACATCGCAAATGTGAACGCACAACATTTAATGAAAATTTTCCAGAAAATATGAGTTACATAAATAAGACTCGGTGCTCGGTCCTCCCTGCTGTCCCGCCCGCTCCCCTCCCCCATCCCGCGCGCCCCCTTCCGCAAGCTCTACTGGCTCCTCTCGCCCCCTCACGTTTCCTCCAGTTCCACTCTGTCCGGTGCCTTCCTGCCCCGCTTGGCATCGCGACTCTCAGCAACACACGGCAAAAATGACGCGTAGATGATGCATTGCGAATTGCATCAAACTAGATATTGAAGAAAACATGGAGCAATTCGCTTTTTTCATTTTTTTTCATGGCGTTTAAAAGTATTTGTGAAAAAATTGGAACCAATCCCTCGAATAGTTCAAACGTTTTTGTGGAACAATGACGGCCGGTAGGTTGCCAATTAGGAGGGGCGGCATTCATGTCCGAACTATCACATACATTTTACTTCTTCAAAATATTTCTTGAACGAGGAAAACTATGGCATATAGAGTACAACCGATTTGCACTATCAAGATTTTAATCCTCGTCTAAAACAACGTTTACGTTGATAACGGAAAATACAATTGTGTTCATGTAAACATAGGAGATTTAAAAATAATACATTTCCAGCAAACAAAACAGTAATTTATGAAATCAGATGAAAGGGTCGATATTCTTAGCTTAGTTAATAGGCGCGGACTTGGCCGAATAAAACCCACATAGGAGTACGCTGCCCCCACCCAACTCCCTGTGCTCCCACTCTTCCTCAAGGTTCCATTGCCTCACATGTACCAGCTAAGGACAGACTCCCTATAGTCCATGATGCTACCCATTCCAAAAACATTTATTTTTCGCATAATCAGTCACTTAAAAATAAATTCATCTTCAAAAATTGCGGTGATGGTATATACAAATTAAACGAGTAGATTTATTGCAAGTTTAATACTTTCTGCAACTATTTCCGAGGTTGTTTTTTCTGGCGAGGTCGCCGCCCTAGAGTCCTTAGGTCCGCCACTATTGTGGAACAAACATACAGTGTGCAAGAAAAGTCAGCTCCGCAGTGGCACCTTGCTGGCAAGAGTACTATGAACAGAAATTATGTTGGTAGCAAGAGGTTGAGCTTGCAAGAAAAGAAATCGTAAATTGCGTAGTAATCACACACTCATAACAGATACTGGAAGTGCTGTCCCTTTCACTTACTTCTCACACTCAGTAATCTGGTTGCTACCATCATACATGCAATTTTTTAAAGGAGACTCTGATTCGTTTCTGTCAGACTATCCTGGCGCACTGAACATTTAGCAGGCGCATTCACTTACGTGTGATTGTATTCAGAAAAATCTGTCACTGCCTCATAGCACTTTTGATAAGTATTCTCTTATGAAAAAATAGAGTTTCACTTAACATATCCTATGGGTAATCTCGAATCTATTTCATTCCCCATTAAAAAAAACTCGTAATTTCGTCGAAATTAAAGGCTGTTCTAATTCAACGCATTGGAATTCTGGTATCGTGCATAAGGAAGTTTCAGATATAGTAGTATGTCAGTTGTCTAGGGGGAAAATATTTCAATTTACTCATAGAAAGTATACTAGCACGAAGAGATTTCGGAGGGGCAAAGAAGTTCATCGAGATAGTACATTATTTCAATCCTACAACACCACCTATCGATTCTAAATCTTCCATTTTACCAAACCCAAGTACCATGTACAGTGCTTACCAAAAGAATAAGGACACCCCTCTCCATCACATTCCTCTAAGGTGTTCTATACATTTGTTTAGTGTTGTTATCTTTACACGTTATTAAATTAAGCGCAAAAATTGCTACCTTTCTGTAAAACAACAGATTGGTAACTCAAAAAATGAAGGAGTTCTGAAAGATTTTCTTTTATCAGCAACATGAAAAAAATACCAATTTCTGATATTTAGAAAATTCTCAGTTAAAAATTATTACACTTATATCAATCAATTGTGGTTTATAAAATGTATCTATTTATTGCACGTATTTGTTTATAAAAAGTTTTGTTGAAAATATTTACTGAAGAATTTATATAGCTCAAAATATTCATTTAAAAAATTAGGAAAAATTAAATATTTAATACAAGAATTGGTAGAGATTCAATTTTCACGCCAATTGGTGGGCTTATTGTTTAGCATTGTTGAGGATATATTGGTAAAACTGGATAAATATTACAATACGCATATGGGTCGTGTTTTGTCTGTGTTGTGTTGAGCTCATTTGTGTGCATTTTGTGAAGTGAGTTTTAGACAATTGTGTTCTTGCAAAT
The DNA here is from genome assembly GCA_031308135.1 of Acheta domesticus. Taxonomy (NCBI): domain Eukaryota; kingdom Metazoa; phylum Arthropoda; class Insecta; order Orthoptera; family Gryllidae; genus Acheta; species Acheta domesticus. The sequence goes on from JAHLJT010009436.1 coordinate 53,978,439, forward strand.
GGGGCGTAAAAGTGTATCTAAAGATAAATTAGATAGTTGGTATGCACAAGGCAGGGCGCTCTATCAGGCAAATGGCCGCACAGCTAGAAGTTTCCAAGACGTGTGTAGCCCAAACCATTGTCAAATTTCGTAAGGCAAACACTGTTGATGATGCACCGAAAAGTGGTCGACCTCGCAAGACATCACCAAGGCAAGACAGGCAGCTTGTTTTATGTAGCAAAAAGGCTAGAAATGCTAGTTTATCTGATATTTTACGAGACTGTAAAATACCAAATATAAGCATGATACTTTCATGGCGACTGAATGAAATTGGAATGAAATCATACATCGCCCTTAGAAAACCTCTTTTGAGAAAAAAAAATAGACTGCAACGTTTAAAATGCTGCAAGGAAAGACTTGGATGGGACAACTCAGCTTGGCGGAGAGTTGCTTTCATTGATGAAAGTCGATTTGAGTTATTTCCAAGACGTAAAATCAGGATATGCCGCACAAGAACAGAGAAATTTCGTACTGACTGCATTGCTCCTGCAGTGCAACAAGGAGGTTGTGCCATCATGATATGGGGCGTCATCACATCTGAAAGCCCTGGAGACTGTTCTGTTGTGGATGGCTCTGTGAACAGCACATCTTACTGCAGAATTCTGGAAGAAATGTTGCCATCAGTTTAACAGCTCCTTGGACCCAACTTCATCTTCCAGCAGGACGATGCACCTGCTCACAAATCTCGTGTAACAAGCATTTGGTTCCAGGAGAATGATGTCGATGTCTTACCATGGCCTGCCAAAAGTCCGGATTTAAATCCTATAGAAAATTTATGGAATGCAATGGGATACAGACTGCTGAAAGAGAAGCCAACAAGAAAGGTAGAACTAAAACTACAAGTAGTCAGACTTTGGAGGCAGATCGCCTCTCAGCAATGTATTAAAATCATTGACACAATACCTGACAGAATTAGAGAATGGGTGCGCAACCATGGTGGGCAAGTTGATTATTAAAAGATGTGGAATATTTTAAAACATTTTGAACACATTTCAGTGAATAAAAAGTATTTCTTTGACAATGCGAGTATTTTTCCGAGTTGTCCTTATTCTTTCGGTAGGCACCTGTATACAAAATTGGGCGATAAATGATGACATCGACACATGATTTGAACTTCAGGGGAGGTATACGTTTATTTATTTGCATGAAAACGTTAGATGGAGAAATAAATTCTACATCTGTTGCTCGCAAACAGAATAAGACCGCTTTCGCTCCATGGGTCAAGGAAGAGTGATCCAAAATCGCTCATCGAGCTAGTTGACTAATAACAATCATTACAGTGATAATAATTCTGTAAAAACATACGATATCAAAATAACAATATTAAATTTCACTTAATTTCAACAACATTTCAGAACATTGAGAACTTTTCTTTGTTCATATAAACTTAGTTTGTATGAACCAATTGATTCCATATAAGATTAGTTTGTATGAATTTATCTAATTTACAAAAACAAAATTCCGCCTCCACAGGGGTACTGTGAAGGGGAAATAGCAAAATAGTATAACCCCACACTCCTAGCTGCTTAAGCCATAAGCCAGTAGAAAAATGTATCCAATTTACAAAACTAAATTCCCGCTACCATAGAGGTACTACTATGCGAAATAGAATATCCGCATCTCCTAGCTTCAAGCCGTAACGCTGTAGCGCAATGTATCCTAGTTACAAAAAATTAACTCCCATCTCTACAGAGGCACTGTGGAGGGAAAATAGGGAAAAAGAATAGCTCTCCCCCCACTCCTAGTTGTTTACGTCGTAAGGAGAAGCACAATGAATCCAATTTACAAAAATTAATTCCCACCTCCACAGAGGTACTGAGGAGGGGAAATAGGGAAATAGAATAGTCCCCTCTCCTAGCTGCTTAAGCCGTAAGGAAGAAGCGCAATGCATCCAATTTACAAAAATTAATTCCCACCTTCACAGAAATACTGCGGAGGGGAAATAGGCAAATAGAATAGCCCCCGCTCCTAGCCGTTTAAGCCGTAAGGGAGAAGCACAATGCATCCAATTTACAAAAATAAATTCCCAACTCCACAAAGGTACTGAGGAGGGGAAATAGGGAAATAGAATAGTCCCCGCTCCTAGCTGCTTAGGCCTTAAGGAAGAAGCGCGATGCATCCAATTTACAAAAATAAGTTCCCACCTCCACAGAGGTACTGTGGAGGGGACATGGGGGAAAGGGCACAGCCTGGCCGCGGGGGGCAGGGCGGAGGGCGCGGGGGGCAGGGAGCCCCCGCGGCGGCCGGTGGGAGCCCTGGGTCGAGCGAGCGGAGCGCCTGGGAACCGCGGCCGCAGGGGCAGGCGGGCAGGCAGCCGGCGCGACGCGGCGCGGCGCGGCGGCGGGGCAGAAACCCCGTGCCCGCGCGAGAGGGTCTGTCCCGCGCGGGGTCTTTGTGCACCTACGGACGCCGCCTCCGCCGCCGCCGCTTTCTTCCTCCTCCTCCTCCTCTTCTTTTTGAAATCGGAGGAAGTTGTGCGGCGCGGCCGCGGGAGGGGGGTCGCTCCCGGCTGAAAGGGCACCTGGCACGTGCCTTCAAAGTCCCCCACGCGCGACAAGGAGAAGGCGAAGGAGGACAAGAAGGAGGAGGAAGAAAAAAAAATTCCAGACTTCCTTTGTCACATATTTTCGCCGTTACAAAGATCCAAGGGAACGGAAATTTCATTGAAATTAAAATCACGCGCCTTTTCAAACAGGTCCGCGCAAGACGTCGACCTCCCTAGGGCCCGGCGAGTTTATCGCCTGAGCAGCGTGTGCCGGGGCGGGGCGGGACAGCCGGCTGCCGGCCCGGCCTGACTCAATGCTGGGCAAACAAGTCGCTGCCCTCGCCCTGCTACACCGCAACGATTGACTGCTTGGGCTTGATAAGTGTTCAGAATCGACTCGGCGAAATATTAATTGCAAGGAATACCAATATCTCACCCATCTTCCTCCTGGATCGTATCCCTGAAGTCTCGGTATTCAAACAAGCTGCTCTCGCGAGGATGGTTTGTACCGGTGCCTGTGTTGTTACCCGTTGAGCGAACAATAGTCAGCGGCTAAGACTCGGGTCTACAATCGACGAGAGACAGACTCGTCAAGGGAGGGTGCCTAGCTTTTACAAGACGTTGGCAACCAAGAGCAGTTAACTAGTTCTTTACTTTCTTACGCAATCATGAAATGATAAACCATAATATTATTTAGATGATTGCGTCATGTAAGAGATTGCGTCATGTTGAATGCTAGCATTGAATAGCTTGTCAATCACAAGGTGAAAACGTCCTACGTTCTATTTTCGAGCCTACAACCGTACCTAAGTGCGGTGCAAATATCTGCCTTGTGTAGTCCAGTGCAAGTTTAATTTTTAATGCCATATCCTTGACAGGATATCGTTACTCAAGTACAGACTTATTATTCGTTTCTCTGGGCGATTACTAAATGATGATAGACGATTTATAAGTTTCTGTGTAACATTTTTACGATTTACAGTTGAGCTTGCTAGATGTACTTACGATATGTTGACAATTGACTGCTTGGGCTTGAAAAGTGTTCAGAATCGACTCGGTGAAATATTAATTGCAAGAAATGCTAATATCTCATCCATCTTCCTCTTGGATCGTACCCCAAAAGCCCGCGTATTCAAACAAGATGCGCTCACGTAGATGGTTTGTGCCTGTGCCTGTGTTGTTCCCCGTTGAGCGAGCAATGTAACACTCAGTAGCGGCGTCAGGTCTACAACCGGCGTGAGACAGACTTGTCAAGCGAGGATGCTCAGCTTTTACAAGACGCTGGCGACCAAGAGCAGTAATCTAGTTCTTTACTTTCCTATGCAATTATGAAATGATGAACTATCATTTAGATGATTGCGTCATCCAAGGGGATTGCACCATGCTGAATGCTAGCTTTGAATATCATAGATATTTTCAAAATTTTCTCAAAAACTGTTCCAATTTTTTTCTCTAAATTTCTTGTAAGATTGGAGTAAAATACATTTATTAACGTGGCGAAGGTCCGATTTTCACGGTTAACTTTGAATTTTCTAGAATTGCAAAAGAATTTTTTTTTCGGCATCTTCCTCCAACCACAAAATTGAAGGTAGAGAATTTTCCTTCAAATAAAATTTATTCTCTAAAGTGAATTCTTTCCTTAAGGTCATCTACTTTTGTTTGAAACGTTTAGTAGTTTTCGCGCAGCATTGCGTCCAATATGTGCAATTTAAAAAAACCCAACAAAAACAAGATTTTCTCAAAATGGCTCAAATTTTTTTCTTTAAACTTTTGATAAGAATGATACCTAATGTAATCTATCAGATGACATAAACTCCATACTGCTCTATTCGTTTGTTTTTTTCAAAAATTACAATTTTTTTTTTACTTGTCTATTAAGTCGTTAACATTAGCGGCGATTTGTTCACATTATTATACTTATGACTACATGTACTTTAAATAATTTTCAGAAACGTTTCTCCAAAACTCAACCGTTTTCTGTGCAAACTAGCTCAAAATTCCCCATTTTCAGAAACGCTCAAACGCCATTTTCTCATAAATGGACCCACATTTTTCTTCAAACTTGTGGAACGGATAGTGCTAATTGCACTCTTTAATGTGATGTAAAGTTCAGTAAACTGTAAAAACTGTATATGACGTATGGAGGAAGAGATTATATGCGCACATTTTCTTGAGGCCCAAAATAAAAAAAAATTAAAAAAGCATACTTCCAGGATATGGATATTTCGTTAATATGCGTATATCCAGGAATTTGTAGACACTATTGTATTTGTGAGTTGATGTACTTCAAAAGAATCTTAATGAAGTTTATCGAACTCTTAAAAATTTTCGGTGAAAAAGAGCTTCAAATTTCGTATTTACAGTAGCGCTTAAACGTCATTTTCTTAGATACGGCCCCAAATTTTTCGAAGAAAATTGAAATTTAGGACGAGATTTTACTGTTCTTTAATATTCTTAAAATATGTTTCTGTTCTACTATTAAGAAACTAAAATAATAAAATGTCAAAGAAATGTACTTTGGGCGGCGATAGATGGCAGCTTGCAAGAGAATGTGGCAATCCCGAATAACTATCCGAGACCAAAATAATAGAAAACTAATACGGGAAAGTCTGTGCCATTCTGCAGCACCACTAGTTTCTGCCGAAAATCCGTCGTTTTTGCGAGCAGCACTACATAACTTTCCCTATACTACGTATATTACTCCGTATATATGTATACACACGGAAAAGTAAAAATACAAGTTTTTTATAAATATTTCCTCCGTAATGAAATGAGTTGCAATGCATGTGCATTCTCCAGTGTTAAAATCATACATCATTTAATTATTCAAACTCGTCTTCATTCAGACGCAAGCAAATTGTTTCAAAATGTAATTGAAGCAATGAAGGAGGAGTTGAAAGAACAATGTGGGAAATGTTTATTACGAGGGAACTCAAGGCCAATTCTACCAAGGAATGTTATCAGTTTAAAAAATAAAGGAAAAGAACAATGAATGGGAATACTGCATGTAAGGTAAAAGGTAAACCGGAAAAGCGTTATATCGTAGCATGACTGGAGTAATGCGAAACAAGTATGTTTTGTACGTTACAATCGGTGCCCATGAATGAATGATCACGACTTCCGTCGAAGTTCTGGAACATCTTGGAGAGTCAGTGTAGCGGAATGAGGAAATGATGTATCGCCATGTAAAGATCGAGATAAAATTACAATATAAGATTATTCTGGATGGAAAAATTTGGAGCCGTTATTAAGAAAATGTTGTGTGTATATAAAAGGGGACATGTTTAAGCTCATGTTCACCAACACTTTCGAGTTGCGAGGTATTTCATAAAAAAATATTTAAATCAAATCACAAATGCCATAATGTATAAGAAATACACGCAAATATTGACGATCGAAAGATATTTCAAAAAATACTTTGGTTTAATTCTTGAAAAAACGAAAGAATGCATCAAAGTGGCATTTATGTCATGTTATTTAGTCCATTCAGCACTACCTTTTCTAAAAATTTAAAGAAAAAATTGGAGCCATTTTCGAGAAAGTGGCATTTCAGTGTTTCTCAAATGCGAAATTCGAGCTCACTTTTATAGAAAACTTTTGCGTTTTTCGAAACTTAATTAGACGTAATTTAAAGCACTCACTCTCACAAATGCAGTCATGTAAACAAATCGCTGGTAATGTAAATATTAATATTGTGAGAGAGATATAAAAATATACCAGCGTATTTTTTTGAAAAAACAAAGAATTCAGCGAAATGACATTTATGACATGTTACAGTGCAATTAGCACTATCCATACTTAAAGTTTAAAGAAAAAAATTTAAGGCGATCTGGATTAATTGATTGATTGATTAGTGATTCCCGCCGTGTCAACTGCTAGGTCATTAGTCCCGCTAGTGTAGTGCATGATGTTTCCTTGGCATGCAGCGGTGTTCTTCTCCCGCTGGATGGTGTGATCCGGCGCCGACCTGCCGGTCGGCTAGCGCGATTTTCACCAACCAGCGGGGCACCGCCCCAGCCGGGACAAGCTGTAAGCTCCCAACCGGTCGCACCTAACGCTAGTGTTGCTCACAGACCGTCGGGCAGACCGTCGGACAGGTGGACGGATGGATGTTTTGAAAAAAAAACAACACTTTCTTGGTTTCAGGCGACTCCAAAATGTGTTTTTCCGTTGAAATCTCGAAATCTATTTTCCCCAGTAACTTCCTCAGTATATTACTCAATATATTCATACGTATACGAGAAAATAAAAATTAAGATTCAAGCGTTTTGATTTAGGAGGCCAAGGAGTACTGGATCACCTATTTACTAAGTAAAGACTGCTCCATATTCATGATGTCATTTCTCGTAAACCGCGAGAGAGAAATTAGTGTCATAAAATGCATTTGCATTCTCTCCGCCATTACTGCCACCCACGTGCTCTTTTTTGTAACTCAAAAGTTGTCTAGCACAATGAGCATATTTGCTATGTTTTGTTAACAAGTCTATTTCGCCGTTGTTTCTCTTTTGTGTCCCTGATCAAGGTGTAGAACAAATACATTATTGTTTTAAATTGCAGCAGAGGAAAATATGTAGCTATCAAATAAAAGTATTTCCCAAAGGAACATGTTTGTTACTTTCTAGCATGAAAAAGAACATGATATGGTATACGAGTATGGCACAAAAGAGTATATAATTTGTAATATGAAATAGTTATCGTCTCTGTCAAAGCAAAAGGACAAGTTCTGCTGCCGAAGTACCAGGAATGTCTGAAATAAAATTGTCGAAACTTCATACCAAACACATTCGCAAAAAAGTTGGTCTACGTTTTCTTTAGAATGAATGACATGCATGTGAAACCCTAACACTTGTTAAGTCATGGCACAACAATCAGCTGACACCTCAGAACTCCACTAACCTACGCTTCCCCGCGCGCTCCTGTGCAGTGAGAAGGCAAATTCCTCGGCCAGCGATGTTGGTTTTTTCGGCGCTTTCACGACCAGCATTGGCGTAGGGTCGGATTCCGAAGAGCATTCAGGAAGGGCCAGACAAATTTCCAGGTATATAAAGTGGGATAGAGCAGTAGTGTTGAATCCGATTAGCTCACATATGCATTAATCTTGATCAGTATTTGATGAATGATCGGAAATTGAGAGTTCTCTGTCCTTTTAGAACCCCTGCTCTTCTTTTCAAATTATTTGTGTGAAAAATTTTCAGTGTCATGAAATCACCCAAATCAAGACATACATTTTTTTTGAATTCATGGAGGCCTCACTCTGCCGTTCACCAAGATTAGGTACTAATTGATGAGTTAGAGGAATAGAAAAAACACACATGTCATTAACAAGCAAGTTAATCAACCATTAATATGAAAATGTTCTTTCTTCATAATAAATATAATTTGATTTTACTTTCACGCCCTTAAAAAGAAACTTCTTAAGAAGGTAAAGTAACGTAATGCTGCAGGAAAAAACGACGAATTTTCGGCAGAAAAACTCTTATTACAGGGCCCTAGTAACAAAAAAGTGAATAAATTTGCTAAATTTAGAAAAAAATTCTCTAACACGTGGTGTAGCCCGAATTCAAGTTTTATGGCTTCTTGATATCGAAAAATCGATTGACGGCAAAATGTCCTTCTGTCTGTGAACAACTCTAGCCACTAAAACGTTCAGCCGTTTTTCTCCAAAATTGATATACCTCGATCGATCTGGCTCATGTCACGGCCCCTTGAATTTGAAACCGATATTTTAATTTTGGGGGGTCCTTTACATGAAGCCCCTGGGGTATTTTCAAAATTTTCAAAAAAATGGCACCAACAATGTTTAATAAATTTTGTTGTTGGATAGTCTAAAGGACGTTTTAAGAGAATGGCGCATGTCTCATGTTGGTTGAAAACTCGAAAATTGGTCGAAAATTGAAAAAAAAATCTTCCTACAACTGCAATTATGAAGATACATTTTTTTCTTAGTGAAATGTGTCCATCCAAAACAGATCTTCAAATTAGGTCATGTTGGATTTTAAGAAAATATTAGTATTTTTTGAGTAATTTGGCGACAAAAATAGTCGACTGCTCCCAATTTATTGCGCTTAATCACGGCCGACTCTAGTAAGTAAACTTAAGTTGGCCGTGGCTTAATGAACGTAAAACGAATAATGCTGCTAAGCAGTTGGATGTATCGTAAGTTAGAATTTGTATATTATTTCATATTCCTTTGTTCATTTCTTCTTCGAGCTTTTGTTATAAGTTTTGAAATTAATATTTTAGAAATTATTTAAAACCTATTATAAATTGTGTCCTTTAATTGAGTTAAATGTGAAAAGGAATAGACGATTTCGCTTTGCTTAGTAAGCTGGGGAAATAAAAAGAGTGCGTGCATGTAAAAACCAAGTAATGTTGATGTATATAGAAATACTGTATTTAATTATTATATTTTTATCTATTTTCATTTTCTTGCAAGCGGTATCAACAACAAACTAGCAAAATGTGTATTCCACCGGAATTAGCGGTCACTGTTGCTTGCCCATTGTTGTAACGCGGCACTGATAATAGAAGGCTGTAATGGCTGTTACCTTTCCTTTCGAATTCATATAAACTAAAAGTTTTATTTACGGCTAAAATACGCATCGTTGGTATTTTGAGTAATTTTCGATGATTCGCGGTAAATTCGCGTACTTTTCGCGCAATTTTGCTTGAAAACACGAGCGAGAAAGTACGCGCTGTTTTAGCACCAATAGTGTACTTTCTCGCTACCGCTTACGCAGTAGAGAGAAAGTTATGTAATGCTGAGCAGAAAAACGGCGCATTTTCAGTAGAAAAACTTTTATTAGAGGGCCCTGGTAAAAAAATACAGTTGCTAAATTTAGAAAAAAAAATCCTTTAACACGTGTTGTACCCAGAATCCATTTTTTGTGGGTCCTTGATACCGAAAAATCGAAGGACGGCAAAATGTCTGTCCGTCGTCTGTGAACAACGCAAACGGCTAGACCGTTCAGTAAATTTTCTTCAAAATCGATATTCTCCCATCAATTTGGCTGATGTCGTGGCCTCTCGAATTTAAAACCGATATTTTAATTTAGGCAGGTACTTTACATGAACCCCATGGAACATTTTCAAAATCGAAAAAAAAATGATCCATCATTTTTTATTAAATTGTGTTGTTGGATAGTGTAAAGGACGTTTAAGAGAATGGTGTAGGTTTTATTTACGTTAAAAACTCCAATTTTTCCAAAATTGCAAACATTTCTTCTTCGGGAAGTGACGGTGAACTTGCTGCACATTTTAAAAATTGGCATTTTTGCTCCCGAGTTATAGAAAACTTATTTACATTGGTAGACGAACTGCAGATTTGATTTTTTGTATTGCTAACAAAATAGTAACACTCCCCCGGCTCTACACTTACCACTACCAGCAAAAGGTGAGCTTAACAAAACGTTACCATCCATGGTGTCGATAGATTGATTGATTGATTGGTGATTCTGGGCGTGTCAACTGCTAAGATCATTTATTCCACAGGTTTAGGTTTTTTTTTTATCACGGAAGGCTCCGATGGTTTCCCCCGCTGGATGCCGAGATCCGGCGCCGATCGTTTCAAACCAGGTCTCTCCCACCAGCGGAGCACCGCCCCAGACGGGTTAAGCTCTAACACAGCTCCCTATGTCTCCCGACAAGCGTGGTAGTGCCATGCATTTAAGTGCGTGATGTGAAAGTAAGGGGCGAGGATAGGAGAAGGAAGAAAAGATCACGCGAGATCCGTGGCCCGTTTGTTAGGTTACTGCTCCGGCATTCGCCTGGAATTAATCGGAGAAACCGCGAAAAAAATACCGATCAGAGCAGGCGGCCCATAGAATTTTCCTCCAGACAGCAGCTGAACTCCTCCTAGCTGTCTAGCTAGGGTGGAAAATTCTGCTACCGTGGGGACTGGAATTTAGGATCTCCCGGTCAGAGGCACTGCAATGACATCAGTTGATGCCCTGAACCACCTTCGCCTGTCCCTGGGAAGAGGATCTTCGTGTGTGGATTTTTTTCGGATGCCCCTGGCAGCGCGTGGTGTGCGAGGCGGGGGCCGCAGGGAGGGCTCCGGGCACGTGGCGACGGCGGCGGGCGCACCGGCGCGGCGCGGCGCGGGCGTCGCGGCGCTTCCGGCGCCGCGGGTAATCTGTGCTTGGCGCGGCGCGGCGCTGTGTGTGCACGAGATAGCGCCAGCGCGGAGGCGCACAACGCGCCTCTGTGGCAGCCGCCGCGCCGCGCCCCGCCCCACCCCGCCCCACCTCCGTCGCCGCTCAGGGCACGTGTACAGGCATGGCTATTCCCTAATCTGTATTACTAATTTCCAATACAGACAGAAAGTGAAAGAAAACTATGCAGCCTTCGGACCGGGAGAGGTGAATCAGGGCGGCAAGTGCCGCTGCAGTGCCTCTGACCGGGAGGTCCTGGGACTCGAGTTCGGCGGGGCAGTATTTTCGATACGAGCCAGACAGCTAGGACGAGTTCTGTCGCTGTCTGGAGGAAAATTCTAGAAGCTGGCTGCTCTGATCGATAGTGTTCCGTAGTTTCTCCGATCAATATCAGGCGAATGCCGGAGTCGTACCGTACCAAATGGGCCACGGTTTTGGTTGATTGATTGTTTCCGGGCGCGTCAAGTACTTTGGTCATTAGTCGCGTCAGTATAGTGCGTGTTTTTTCCTCGGGAGGTGGCGATGAACTTTTCCCCGCTGGATGGCGAGATCTGGCGTCAACCTATCGTCGACTAGCGGGATTTCCCCTCAACCAAGTACTTCCACCAGCGGGGCACCGCCCCAGTCGGGACAAGCTCTAAGCTCCCGGCCGGTCTCCCGGCATGTGTGGTAGTGTAGTGTATGTTAGTGTAAGTGTGTGTGTAAGAGGAGAGGATAGGACAAGGAAGAGGAAGGAAAGATCGCGCACGGTCCGTGGCCCATTGGTTAGAGTACTGCTCCGGCATTCGCCTGGTGTTGATCGGAGAAACCACGGAAAATTACCAATCAGAGCAGCCGGCCGCTAGAATTCTCTGGACAGCGACTGAATTCGACCTAGCTGACAAGCTAGTGCCGAAAATCCTGCCGCCGTCGGGACTCGAACCTAGGACCTCCCGGTCAGAGGGACTGCAGTGACATCAGGTTGATGCACTGAGCCGTCTCTCCCGGTAGGGCCACGGACCACGCGTGATCTTTCCTTCTCATTCCATGTCGCACTACACCACCACAAATGCCGAGGGATCGGTCGGGGGCTTGGAGCTTGACCAAGCTAGGGCGGTGCTCCGCGGGTGAGAGATACCTTGTTGAGGACTCCTCCCCCCCCATCCGACGGTAGGTCGGTGTTAGAGCTTAACCCGGCTGGGACGGTGTCCCGCTGGTGGGAGAGACCTGGTTGAGGAAGATCGGCGCCGGATTTCGGCATCCAACGGAGGGAACCACCGGAGCCTTCTGCGATAAAAAAAACCTAAACCTGTGGGACAAATGACCTTAGCAGTTGACACGCCCAGGATCACCAACGCTTGCTGACGATATTTTAAACACGAGGTGACGCTTGTAGGAAATATTCAGATATGGGAGATAGAATTATCAAGTGTTCAAATAATGCAGTCTATGAGTCTAATGTAGTCTATGAGATGACAGTAACTTCATGTTGCTCTATGCTTTTGTTGTTTTTCAAAAATTACAAAAATGAATTTTTTTGACTTGTCTCTCACGTCGTTAATATTGACATTAGCGACGATTTGTTCAGATTATTTAATATTAGTGAGTGCATGTGCTTTAAACAAGTAAGGTTTCTCGAAAACTCAGCCGTTTTCTGTGAAAACTAGCTCAAAATTCCGCATTTTCAGAAACACTCAAACGCCATTTTCTCATAAATGGCTTCAATTTTTTTTCAAACTTTTCGAACGAATAATGCTAATTGCACTCTTTAATATGACGTAAAGTTCAATTTGGGGTATTTTTTTATTTTTGCGAAATTTTTTATAAAAGTAATTTTTTTAAGGATCTCTCACACCCTTAATATACATACCAGCAAATTGTAAACACTGTTGTAAGTTAAAGTGCTTCAAATGTCTTCAAATGAAGTTTTTCGAAAACTCAAAAGTTTTCTGTGAAAAAGAGCTTCAAATTTCGAATTTATAGTATCGCTAAAACCCCGTTTTCTTTAAAACAGCTCCAAATTTTTCAAAGAAAATGTCCATTTAGGACAAAGTTTAACAGTTGTTTAATATCGAAAGAATATTTTTGTTTATCAGGAAGAGGAAAAAAACTAAGAAAAGGTACAAAAAATGTATTTTGGGCGGCAATAGATGGCAGCTGGCGAGAATATGTGGCAAGTCTGAATAGCTACCCGAGACGAAAAGAATTGAAAACTAAGACGGGAAGTCTGTGCCATTCTGTAGCACCACTAGTTTTGTTTTATTTTTAATATGAAGGTAGAATTCCATATATTTTCTTATTTACCCTTACATCTTGAGTTAATAATGAATCGAGGAAGACATTTCTCAATCTTGTAGAGGGTACGTTTCGAGATTTCACGATTTTATCCAGTTACCAAAATTATTTACAGGTGTATTTATTAAGAGAATTACCTGTTTAAAGACTTTGGCCGTTCATTAACAAATTAAAATGTAGTAAATTGCTGAGAACATATCGATCATTATTTAGTCTTATTCATATCATAAATATGAGGGACAAGTGAAACAAAAAATTGTAATTTTTTTTCAAATCTGGTTCAATATTAACTTATTACATCATTATAAGTGTCCCACCAACTACGGACCATCGCCATATCTTCTAATCGGTTTACGATATACAAATTCAGTTTTCACCTTATTACTAAATTACGGATTAATTCGCCGTAGAAATATTGTTCCTAAGAATTTTATTTTTGGAGTTATCCAATCATTTTTGATTTTTTAAATGGAACTATTAGTTTTTTGACCAGCGATATATGTATCATAAAAGGAGCAATACGATGCTATATGATGTTTTTAATGTTTTAAACATTATACAGAGTAAAAATCCATTTCTCTCCCTTGATTTGAAATTATATATTTTTTCTTTTTCAATTTTTTTAATTGCAATTTACTTTAATGCAATTTTTCTTTAAAAAATCAACGTTTGCCTTTGGGGGAATGTGATCCTCGCGACGCCGAGACCGTTTGGCAGAGAATGTAGAAAAGGAATGGATAGCAAGGCAGCGAAACCGCTTTTATGGAAAATAAATTAAAATCAACGTCATTAACTAATCCTCAACAACTATTCCAAGCAATTGAATACGAAATCCACTTCACGAGAACGCCTGAGCAATGTTGGCACTTCCATTTCCTTTGCGCCAGAGTCAAGTACTGTTTATACTACGGACTGACGAAGGGTTGTTGTAGTCGGTCTTACTGTCCTGGAGAGGAAATTAGAGAAAAGATGGAAGGACTTCTAAAGTAACGCTAAAGCGCGTTTAAATGTCACCACCCCTGCAGTGAGTGAGCAATAACATATTTCCACATTCAGTCGAAGAAAAGAAACAACATCAAAGTCTGTCAAAAACCGAATACATGATTTTTTACAAAACTTTTCCATACATTGTGTGAAGAAGGTAGAGAGATGGCGTCAATTCCTTTTTGGAAAGACAAGTATCACTTCGGACACCTTCAGTGCCTAACCAACAGGCCTTCTCAGGTATTTTCAGTGCCTTCAACAGGCCAACAGGTATTTTTAAATTAAAAAAAAACACAGGACTACGGCCAAAAAACTTTTGTATGTATTCACCTAATTTTTATCGTTTTAAGTGTGCTGATTCCAAAATTAACATTGAAATGCCGAATCACAAACCATTTGTTTACATTTTAAACTTTTCTCTGTATAGCTAGGCAAATGCAGCTCTGAGTCTCTAGAAACGTACGAGATGCAGGAAGTTAGAATGAGAAAGTATTAGGACGACAAAGAGGGTAGAAGACGCTTTGGTAAAATATTTCTACTTAGTGATCCTTTCCCCTACCGCGCATCCATAGGCAAGGCGGTTTTACAGAGTTGCATTTGACAAGCAGTACCGTGTTTGTTTTATTCGAGGAGAATGTGTTTGCATTTATGCTTTCAAGATAAGACACTTCTTTAGCAGTTAGTGTTTAGTCATGCCTAGTCGTAGTTGTAAGAACACACCTGACAGTTTTTGTTATATTTGTGTCGAATTTATGATTAAAAACGCCAATGGAACATTGCAGACTTTGTTCGAAATACGTATTTTTCATATTTCGGATTGAAACTTGGTGATCAGGACAAATCTTGGGCGCCACATAATGATCAAAAAAGAAGAAAGCATCCTTTAGACTTGCCATTCCAAGAGTATGGAGGGAGCCAAGGAATCATTCAGATGATTGCTACTTTTGTAGCATTGACGTTGCCGGTTACAACTCAAAAGACAAAAACTCAGTACCCTAACCTACCATCGGCAATCAGGGCCGTGTTAACGCACGGGCCCGAAGGGTCCAGCCCGGGACCCCCAATGTTCAAGGGTGCCCGGGTTCACGGTCTTAAAAAAAAATTTAATACTTTTTTTCAGAAAACAAAATGAAAACTATAAAAATGTGATGTATGATTAAACTGTACGCAAAAAATGGCGAAACGGAGTGATGTGTCGTTCATCACTGGATAATATTTATAATATGGAATGTTCGGTTGATGTGCTGGATGATAATATGCTGGTTGATATGTTTCAATTTTAAATTGTACAATTCAATAAAAAAGTAGTATTTTTCAATGTAATTATAAATATATGTTTAATTTTTTTGTTTGAATAATGTTAAAATGAAACATTAAGATGTGTTTTCAAAATATTACTAGTGGTGCTACAGAATGACACAGACTTTCCCGTAATAGTTTTCTATTTCCTTGGGTCTTCGCTACCTATTTGGAATTGCCACATACTCTTTCTTGCCAGTTGCCATCTATCACCGCCAAAAGTACATTTCGTTGGCATTTTCTTAATTTTTCTGCTTCCTATTGGTAGAACAGAAATATTAATTTTATAATATTAAAGAACACAAAAATCTAGTCTTAAATGGCAATTTTCTTTTATAAAGTATGTGTCGTTTTAAAGAAAATTGCGTTTTAGCTACTAAAAATGCGAAATTTGAAGCTCATTTTCATAGAAAATTTTTGAGTTTTCAAAATAATTTATTTGAAGTTACTTTGAAGCAATTACACTAACAAATATAATAATCTTTACAAATTGCTGGTAATGTGCATATTTAAGATGTAAGAGATCTTTCCAAAAAATTACATTTATATAATTTTTGGAAAAACAAAATAATAACTCAAAATAAACTTTACGTCATATTAAAGAGTGTAATTACCACTATCCGTTACAAAAGTTTCAAGAAACAATTTGCAGCGATATATGAGGAAATTGCGTTTGAGCGTTTCTGAAAATGCGGAATTTTGAGCTACTTTTCACAGAACTTGTGTTTTCGAGAAACTTTACTTGACATTACTTAAAGCTCATGTGCTCCTTAATATGATAATCTCAACAAGTCAAGACTAATGTAAATACTAACGACGTAAGAGACAAGTCAAAAAAATTACATTTTTCCAATTTTTGAAAAAAACAAAAGAATAGAAACAATATGGCGTTTTTGTAATCTCATAAAATACATTAGGTACTACACCTACCAAAATTTAAAGAAAAAATTTGGAGCTGTTTTTGGAAAATCTTGTTTTTGTAATTATTTAAAATTGTACACATTGTACGCAATATTGCGCGAAAACTACTAAACTTTTCAAAATATATATATATATATATATATATATATATATATATGACCCTAATGAAAGAACTCACTTTGTACAACAAGTTTTATTTAAAAGAAAAATCTCTATCTTCAATTTTGTAGTTCCAGAATGACGCCGAAAAAAAATTCAACTTTGCAATTTTCGAAAATTCAGAATTATTCGTGAAAATCGGACCTATGCCACCTTAATATGTGTATTTTAATCTATTCTTATAAGAAATTGAAAGAAAAAATTTGGAGCCGTTTTTGAGAAAAGTTTGAAAATGTCAGGTGGGCTCCATGTAAAGTACACCCAAATTTTACAGAATCTTTTTCAAACTCTCAAAGCTTCGAGTAGAACCAGATTGACAGGGGACTATATACAAATATTTTGGAAGAAATCGTACGTATGGTTTAGGCGCTAGCTCTGTTCACAGACGGACAGACGGACGTTTTCCTTTCAATTGGTTTTTCGGTATAAAGGACCCACAAAACAGGGTTTCTGGCAACACCACGTGTTAGGGGATTTTTTTTCTTAATTTAGCAACTGGTTTTATCCACGTTTTCGTTATCACGGCCCGGCAATGAATTTTTTTCCGCCGAAAATTCGCCATTTTTTCGCGCAGCATTACATAACTTTCCCTATGCTATATCACTCCGTGTAGAGTACTTATACGGGAAAGTAAAAACAAAATATAATGTGAATTGATAGGATTTTCTTTATATTTCAGCATCGAATTTGGGGGGAGAGAGATCGGTGAAAGTATGAATAGATGGTCCCCAAATTAACTTAGGCCCAAGGGCCCCTAATGCTGGTAAAATGGCCCAATCTACAGTTCAGTAATGGGCCATAATCTGGATCTGTCTGTTCCTGAACCACCAGTGGCTATTGAAACGGTTAACCTTGATATGTCAAGTGATGCATCTTCCTGTGATAAACATGAACCATTTGACAAAGAGTCCCGTAAACAGTGTGGAATCTCAGTTGTTCATTTAAACTAAACTAAATGATCTGATCAGATATTTGGGCTTAACAAAGAAGGAAGCTGAACTGCTTGGCTGCAGACTCAAGGAAAAGAACTTACTAGCAGCAGGAACTTTAGTTTATGTGTACAGGAGAAGAGAGCAGCAATTTGCTCATTTTTTTTCAAACAAGAACAGGATTTAGTATATTGCTCATAAATTGCAGGTCTGGTGAACGAGTTTGGAATTGAATATAAGAAGAATGGTGGCTGTTTATCGATTCTTCTAAATCTAGTTTAAAAGCAGTTCTATTAAACAAAGGTAACACCTATGCATCCATTACCTGTTGCTCATTCTGGACACATGAAGGAAAGATACGAAAACCTCAGTGTAGTTTTAAAGAAAATAAACTACTCGTCTCATGGATGGATGATATGAAGTGACTTAAAAATAACATGTATACTTCTTGGCCAGCAAAGTGGTTTAATTAAATTTCCATGTTTCCTATGTAAATGGGATAGTAGGGCACGAGATCAGCATTGGTCTAGAAAGAACTGGCCTTTACGAATTTTTTTAAGCCACGAGAAAAATTGTAGGCCTCATGAAACACTTTGTGAAGGCCTTCCCTAAAGATGAGAAGTATTTCAAATAGCTTTGTGAAAAGTTTCCGTAATTGTCTCAAGCAAAATTAAAAGAGGGTATCTTCGGGTATATCTAATATCAGCTGGGCCTGATATTAGATGCGCGATCTCCAATTTAAACTATAGAAGACACTAAATGAAAAATAAGCCTGATTTGTATATAAACACGTGTATGAGATCCTAGACAACAAATATGACCCAGACTATCAATCAATAGTTGCCAAAATGTTGGATGCTTTCAAAAAATTGGGATGTCTAATGAGCCTCAAGGTTCACTTTTTAAATATTTACAATTCTTTCCACACAATTTAGGTGATGTAAGTGAAGAACAAGGAGAGTGCTTTCATAAAGATGTGAAAGTGATGGAAAAACTTTATCAAGAACGCTGGTACACCAACATGATATGAGATTACTGTTGGTCACTTCACCGAGAGCGTCAGCAAACGGCGCATAGGAGAACTAGTGGTGATACAGAATGGCACAGACTTTCCCGTATTAGTTTTCTATTTCCTTGGGTCTTCGCTAGCTATTCGGAATTGCCACAAACTCTTTTTTGCCCGCTGTCATCAATCACCGCCAAAAGTACATTTTTTTGGCATTTTCTTAATTTTTCGGTTTCCTACTCGTAGAACGGAAACATTAATTTTAGAATATTAAAAAACACAAAAACCTAGTCATGAATGGCAATTTTCTTTTAAAAATTATGTGCCGTTTAAGAGAAAATGGCGTTTTAGCGCTACTAAAATTGCAAAATTTGAAGCTCATTTTCATAGAAGATGTTTGAATTTTCAAAATACTTTATTTGAAGTTATTTGAAGCACTTACACTCACAAATATAATAATCTTTACAAATTGCTGGTAATGTGCATATTAAAGATGTGAGAGATCTTTCAAAAAAATTACAATTATGTAATTTTTGAAAAAAGAAAAAAATAACTCAAAATACACTTTACGCTATACTAAAGAGTGTAATTAGCACTATCCGTTACAAAAGTTTGAAGAAAACATTTGCAGCCATATATGAGAAAATGGCGTTTGAGCGTTTCTGAAAATGCGAAATTTTGAGCTGTATTTCACAGAAAACGGTTGTGTTTTCGAGGAACTTTACTTAACATTATTTAAAACACATGTACTTGTAAAAATAATAATGTGAAAAAATTGCCGCTAATGTAAATATTATCGACGTAAGAAACAAGTGAAAAAATTTACATTTTGTAATTTTTGAAAAAAACTACCTATAGAGCAATATGGCTTTTATGTCATCTGATAGAGTACATTTACCACTATCCCTACCAAAAGTTTAAAGAAAAAATTTGGAGTCGTTTTTGAGAAAATCTTGTCTTTGTATTTTTTAAATTGCACATATTGCACGCAATATTGCACGAAAGCTACTAAAATTTTGAAAAACATATACATGACCTTTATGAAAGAACTCAACATACAGAACAAAATTTATTTGAAGAAAAAATCTCTATCTTCAATTTTGTAGTTGGAGAAAGACGCCGAAAAAAAGTCAAACTTTCACAATTTTCGAAAATTCAGAGTTATACGTGAAAATCGGACCTATGCCATGTTAATAAGTGTATTTTACTCTATTCATACAAGAAATTTAAAGAAAAAATTTGGTGCCGTTTTCAAGAAAAGTTTGAAAATCCCCGGGCGGGTTCGTATAAAGTACTCCCAAATTTTTAAGAATCTTTTTCAAAATCTCAAAGCTTCGACTAGAATCAGATCGACCGGGGAATATCCATTTTGGAAGAAATCGTACATATGGTTTAGGCGCTAGCAGTGTTCACAGACGGACGTTTTCCTTTCAATTGGTTTTTCGGTATCAAGGACCCACAAAACAGGATTTCTGGCTACACCACGTGTCAGGGGATTTTTTTTTTCTTAATTTAGCAACTGGTTTTATCAACTTTTTCCTTTTCACGGCCCGGCAATGAATTTTTTTCCGCCGAAAATTGGCCATTTTTTCGCGCAGCATTACATAACTTTCCCTATACTACGTATATCACTCCTACTTAGATCAAATTGTGACTAAACTGCGAGTGATGGAAACGAACAGAGTTCATATGCGGATTCAGTACCCCAAAAAATTCAAAAGTCAGCTATCAAGATTTAAAAAGCTTTTTGAAACTTTTTTTTTCTTTTGTGGCTTGTGTAGTTATATTCATTATAATTTTTAGTAATTCTTCTTCATCTTCTTAAAAAGTCTACGACTTGTTTCTTTCCAAGAATTATAACGAGTCTTTCCATCTTTTCCTTGGTCTGCCAACTTCTCTACTTCTCCTCGGCCTTTCACCTCTAGCAATCTTCACGATTCATTTCTCCTTCATTCTCTCAAGGTGATTTCAAGGTCCAATTCCTTTCTTCGGCCTGCTACCCATTCCCTAATGGGCTTCATTTTGCACATGTCCTTTTTACTAATTAAAATTAATAATTTAATTAAAGTAAATATTGTAAATGTAATTCAACAAAAAACAAAAGATTTCTTTCAATTATTTATTTAAGACCACTTTATTACAACAATAGAGAATAAATATAAAAATAATAGTGAAAATAAAAGCAACATTAAAAGTGAAGCCCGCTGTCGTCGGTTCACAGGGTACAAGTTACTCTTAAAACAGGTCTGGAGAGCTTGAAATCGTTTCATTGGGCTCAGAATGGCAGACAATGTTTTGAGGTATGTTGCACTTTTTAAATTTTATTACCGCATACTTCGAAGTTTGTATTCTCTGACTTCGCCTATTTGAATAAAATAAGATTCAAAAGTAGATAATTATTTTCAATAGTTGAAAGTTATAACACACAACGAAGAGGAAGAATACGTCATTGCTTTAACAGTGAGTAAAATACACTGGAGATATCGGGTACACATTCATACTGGCGTTAAATAGTTTGTGCGATGTAATATTTTCCTCATTCCTCTGAAAAGAAACAGCCGCTGGCAAGGTCTGACGATTCTGGCTCTAGGTAGGCCAAAGCACTGAAACTTTAAATAACCTGTTGACGGAAACCACTAACGACAAAAATACAAACAACACATTTATTTACAGTAATGATTTCACTCTAGAAATTTAAATATAAACCACATGCAAAGTATGAGTTGAAGCTACATTTTACTGAAATTAAAATTGTTGGTTTTTCCACCAATTAAATTTAAATACGAACACGGGAACAAGGGAATTCAAAGTCTTCCATTGATGCGTTACCTCTCCCGTCTGCTTGGGTATAGGTTTGAATAATTTATAGGCGCTGACATCATAAATCCTTCATTTTCACTTGTTTCCTCTCCCAAAGACAGCCGTATTTGGAATAAGAATATGAGCGTTGGTTACACTTATCCGTCAGTTCCATCGAATTTGTCTTGTCCTCTTGCTTCTGAAGGTAAATGTTATGTCCTCCTCTATTAGAAACAGAAGAACAATTCTCTTTGTTTTTGATACAATATTCTTTGCAAAAAAGAAACAAAAAGCTGTAATATATCAATGCTTAATTTAGTTTCGTAAAAACAAGTTAATAATAGCGTAGAAAAAACTGTTGCAATGTAGTTTTTCATTTCAATAAACAATTGCATACTACTCTATTAAAAACGAGCGATGTAAAATTCTTTCCATTGTTTGTTGATTTGCATTACAATTATCCCAACAAGATAATTGGCAGGAAAAGTTAGCCCTGTTGGACGCTCCACATAATTTTACCTTTACAATATTATACTGCGATTTTTGTATCTTTGCCCCTGCCAGGAATCAGCTGTTTCACTGCCAGCCAAACGGGAGCTTATATTTCCATACAGGGACGTCACTATGGTAACGTTCAAGCTCTCGATTGGATGAAACAGTCAACAGCTGATTCCTTCAGGGGCAAAGATACAAAAATCGCAGTATACGTGTACTCAAATTCGGGGGAGTAAGGTAATTGATGCGCCGCATCCTCGGGCCAGCCGGGGCGTGTGAAAAATCCAAAGGTTGGGGTTGCACGGAGCATATGGACGAAGCCTCCGTCGCAGGAGCGCATGGTGGCGTGCCACGTGAACAAAAGGCCATCATGTACGAGCTAGAGTCTTTCCAAGCACCCTAGCTTGGAACAGTTCTTGATTATTTTCCTTCGAGGCGAGACGCTGCGCACACGTTGCCCAGAAAGGGGATGGTGGCTGTATGGTCACTGATTTGATAACATGGTTCGACATCATACTATTCTTGGTGATGCCCAAAATGATCTTTTGTGAAGATCTTTCGATGCTCCAAATGTAACAAGAAC
The DNA here is from genome assembly GCA_031308135.1 of Acheta domesticus. Lineage (NCBI taxonomy): Eukaryota > Metazoa > Arthropoda > Insecta > Orthoptera > Gryllidae > Acheta > Acheta domesticus. Next base: position 54,000,565 of record JAHLJT010009436.1, read on the forward strand.
TACAAGGAGACGCTATCCGCTTGGAGTCATTTCCAGAAGTGCCTAGATCCGAAAACATCTAAGGGAGACTTAATATGTGTGTCACGCTACTTTGCCACAAAATCAAGGTCCTCACATTTGTGCCACCGCTCATCCGCACGCTGCAAATAAAGTACTGGATGCTAAGGCGCAGAGTAATGGCATGACTGCGGTGCCTAGAGCAAGAAATGTCTTCTCTTTGGAGAATACTATGGAAAGAAAAGCACTGGAGGGATAGCAACTAGAGGCGTCTAACGAGGATTTGGCTGCTCTGCTGATTAAGACTGCCCAACGGGGGGGGGGAGGCGAGAAAAGAAATATGTATTAAAGATATTTAGCAGTTGTTGGAGCTGACGCTACTGAGTCTGCAGAATCATCATCGTACCCATCTGATGATTGGAGTTCAGAAGATTCAGCTAGGCCTACTACAACTGCTGCTATCGCCTCACCTCCCAGGGTAATTAGCTCTCCGAAGACTCCAATGAGCAAAATCCCTATGCTGATTTCTTCTTCTCCCTCTATTGGAGGTCTAACCTTAAACAGGAAGAAAACCGGTGATTCCCTGGTCTGGCACGTATCCAAAGTGTCCGAAACGTCTTTGCACGTAGAGATAAGCAAACAGGCTGGTACCGATTCCCTTCCATGAACTCACCAGACAGGCAGTGACCCTCAGAAACTTTCAATGGGAGAGATTGCCTCCCCGAAAGAGGAGGCCGCTGCACTTTCAGAAATTAATCAAGAGCTTTGAACCGTGCCCGTCCTCTTTGATTCTGTTTTCTGTCATTGACACGGCCCGACACTGCTCGTCGGTTGGGACGGGACCAAAATTTTGTTAAGTCTCCGGCGGCTATGACGCCCAGAGACGTAACTACGGGAACTTGTTATAACAGGGTCGCACAAAATGCTAAGTAAGTCTCACTGGAAGGAAAATATTTCACCTTGGATAGGAATCTGGGTTACTTCTTAAACTAATATAGAATAATGAGCCCCTGTCCACCACTTCAAAGTTACGCATGATAGTAACGGCGTTGCAAGTTGCATGAACACTTGTTTCTTTATATCAGTCTAGGAAATTCTACATTGTTTTAACTTAGTCACACATCTGGGAGGTAATTCGTTATCCTGCTGTAGCAAACTTTCCAGGGTTTTGTGACATCAGTGATACAAAACCGCCGTCTTTCCTTGGCATGTAACAGAAGAGATTTTCCTTATGAATTTGAAAACAAACGAATTGGATAATGCGAAATGTACCTAATGCATATTTTTCTTCTTTCTTAAGGGTGATTTCAAACTCTTGTTCTGTGTTTTTCAATATTATGGAGACAATTTTACATCAACTCTACGTAACATTGGGACAAAATTGTTTTTCGGTAAACTTCTCAACTATCGTTGATCGTGGTCATAGATTAAAAAGAAAAAAAAATCACTTACCGAATTGAACTCCACATCCAGTAACGGCAGATACCGTAGGTAGTTTTGCACACTTGTTCTTAGTGTCTAATATCTACTTATTCGTTTCGACGTTACTTTTGAATTCGATCTAGCTGATTAATTCAATTTTCTTTACACACAGCCATTCAACCCTTTGCGCGTCCACTTTTTTTCTGAGTAAATTAACTATTAAAAGCACTCTTTAAGGGAAATGGTTTCCATAACCTCCAAGGCAGTTCTCGGATCCACTGGCATAGCTCGTTCGATTTCACTTCCCCCCTCCCAACTCTTTAGGTGATTCCCAAAATGGACTCCTACTCCCAGCATCATAGCAGTTTCATTATTTTTACTACATTAGCATTTTGCATCCATTTGATTATAACGTTCTTATTGCTTTAAACTTTAAATGATATGTTAATGAAATTTAGAAGTAGGTGTCACCTCTCACAATCACCGGTTGGTGAGGCTCCTGCATCGTGACGCCACTGGATTTCTACAGAACATTATTGGGACTTGTTTTACTGACGTCTTACACAATTTCATATCAGCAATTTCTATTGTATAATATAATCGTTTTGAGTCGATGATTCTGGAATTATACTGCAAATTTTAAAGGAAACTGTCAAAATCCCATACACTGAAATTTTATACATCTATTATTTGACTTAAAGGTAAATGTCTACGTTAATTCGTTCTTCCTCCAATTTCCATTTAAAAATTTCACTTTCTGACTCAGTGTGCACCCATCTTTCATTTTAGGTGGCTTATCAATGGAAATAGTATGTTGAATGCCCGGTTCGTAACACACCTTCCACATTGTTTTTTGATGATCAGCAAATGTCACAGGGTTTCATCATAGGAAGCTTTCATCAAATCTTTTGTGATCTTTCAAGGAGGGAAATTCACAGATTATTTATTTGTTCCATTGAATCATTGTTTCATTCTCTATATGCCTCAAATTTGTAATTCTTTTTATATTCATTCTGTAAATAAGTCACCTTGATTTACAGTACATTTTAAGGAATTTTAATAAACTGATTGTGGTGTAGAGCAACTACACCACATATTTAATTTGGTATTTTTGCACTACAATATCTCTACAATGCTTTTCCCATTTAGCCACATAAAAAACAAAAATTCAAAAATTGTGTCAGATTTAATTTCATTCAGGAATGGGACTATTGCAAAGCATTTTAGTCCAGAAATGTTATTGGCTTGGAGTATTAGGATCAGTTGTAACATGCAGAAATAATTTGAAAAATTCAACTCTTTACAACTTTTATATACTCAACACATTTACAATTGACAGAACTATGTCTGCAAATATACAATGCATACTTCATGTTACACAAGATCCCATTTGTTATGGCAAGGAAAATGAGGTGCAAAACAAAACAAAATTCAGTTACAAATACAATTTATTTTCTAGAGAATCATTCCTAGTGAATCATTTATTCACAAGTCTGAAAAATAAAATATCAGCAAACATGAAAAAATTAACATACATTATCTTTTAAGTACTCTTTTTACCCAAAAAGGAGGTAATATGTTGAACTTCAAAATACATTTGTTCAAAGATTATCTTACGCACATTAAAACATGTATAATAAAAATATATGTGAAGAATTTTGCATGGAACTATCTAGGTATTTAGGCTGAGTATATTGTTCTCTTTGGGTATAAACACATCTCCAAATAAACAAACCTATGTATGATTTTTTTAAACATTTTCAATAAATACTTAAAACTTTTTTTGTAAAATATGTGAAACACACACACACACAACCCTGATAGTTCTGGATTTGAGTTTTAAAAAGGGAAAATACTTTTCTGTTATATACTGAGCACATGATGGGAATAATCTATAACTTTTAATGTGGTAATAGAGATATATTATGAAAGAATGTTTTAATCTATGTGAATATGAGTGTAAATATATATTTATACATTACTTATATACCATGAAGACAATCACTTCGTACCAGACTCACAATAATGCAAGATTATAGGTTTAACATCTCCACCCCCAATCTGCCATACAGGTTTAACTTTTATTTTTAAGGATGATTGCTTTTGGAGAGCATTTCCTCCACTTGAAAAAAGAATTTTTTCTGTTGTGTATCAACTGTTTATCTCCTGATCCTCTGGTCATTCAACCTCTCACAGAAGAAAAACAAAATCAAAGTAAAACATTGTAGAGTATTGCATAGTGGAATGGTGGAGAAAACGATTGGGATATTGAGCAAAATTGTTTGGTTCTTGGGCCAAAGGCGAGCTGAGGAAGAGGAGTTGTCCCTGAAGCAGATTGTGAGTAGATAATAGAACCTTCAGATCAATAGAGACTATAGAATTTGAGAGATAAAACAATGCTAGGCTTGGGATCCTTCATTATGCAAAATATACATCCACTTAAATTACAATATTATTTATTCTTTTTGGCACCCGATTCATTTTAGAATCTGTGGTTGAGAAATACGTACAGTCAGGTCATTTTTAAAATGCACATCCATACCAGTCACATAAATGCTATTACAAAGCTTCAACAGGAAAGTAAAGAACAACACAACATACACAATGTCATCCCAAACCCAACTTTCATCTCACTATGTATAAAAATCAAGAATGAGAAAAGTGATACTTCTCCTGTTCTATATTGAATAATATTAAATCTGAACAAGCAAAACTTTTCTTGCCACAACAATGCACCTCAAGAACACATAAGCCATTGCTTTATATTTTTCTCAATCTAATATTTTTTTATATCTACGAAATACCGTGATCAGCATTTTACAACCATGACAGGGAAAAAAATACTAGCTTCACGGGGCCTGGGGCGAAGTGGGCCAGACTACGATCAGTCGAATATCAAGAGTTTCAGTATAAATACTAACTTCTCGACACTAAATTATTGCATGAAGTGGTTTGAATTGTCTGTGTCTTCTGGCCCACCACAGCAGCCCGTCCCCACCTTGTGAGATTACAAAATTACAGGACAAAAACATCGACTGCCCATTGGAGTCAGCCAGGCTATATATTGTAGACAGCACAACCCTTTCGTAACTCTTTCCAAAAACTGGGATAGTGCAAATATATATCAACTATTAATCTGTATTAACTATGATTTCATACATATAAAAAATGTTTACAGTACTTTCTTTAAATGGCCATTTAAGCAGAAAATAATTGACCAGTCTTTGCTGTTGGCGGCTGTGAAAGTTTTCTCAATAGTACATCCTGACCTAGAAGCATTCTGACAAAGTGACCTGTAATGTGGCTGCAGCATGGAAGGTGGTGGAGGTGACTGCGGTGGAGCTGCTATTGATGTTATTGTGAACTCATTCACTCAACGGCGAGGAACAGAAAGTCACATCTCTCTCCAAGTTGACAATCTTGGCTTTTTTTCCACATTTTCTTTACGTTTTTATATTTTTTCTTCAAAAAAACACATAATCAGTCTTTCAAATCACAGTAAAGCTTTGATATGGGTATGTGTGTGTGTATTTGTTCCTGTGCTAACCATAACTAAACCAAAGCACTCAAAACAAATGCATAGGAAATAAAGTGAATATATTAATCATTAAATGCCTGTTTTTTGTTTCACACATGCCACACAAGCAAAAAACTGCAATTAACAGGGAAGGAAAAGTATATAATTAAGTTCAGAACTAGATAGAAAATAAATAGACAAACCAGATGCCTTTTGCTATCCTTCACATTCTCGGTGGGCTCACAGAACGATCAAATTCTGACCTTCTCTAACATAATAAATGAAAAATAAACTGTATTCATTCTCTCCATACATATCATGACGGGTAACATCTCTATACTTTTTTTTTCATTCAATTTATTACATTTTTTCTCATATGGCCAACAGCAAAAAGGTCTGAGAATTTCCTGTCCCCTGTTATAAGGCAGCAATACAATACAAAACTTTTGCTGGATCTCCTGTGGACCTTGTGTTTTTAAAACTTGGCTTGTCTGACTTACACATGACAGAACATCAACATCGCTGTGGCAGAGCTGCTGCAGACACAGTTCCAATTACAACACCTTGCAAACCCACATAACAGATTACTTTCAAAATTGTCACATTTATTATAAAAATTATGCAAACATTAAAAATGATTTAAATTTAATTTTTTTAAAAATATGATTCTACTATTATCTATTTGTATTGATATTAATTTAATATGTAAATGTATAGATAGTGTGCCTACAAACATTAAATTCAATGTTTTCCAAAACTATGAGTAGAGGCTGGCGGAGAACCAGCCCATCCCAGCTGTTTAGTGACACATGTCAGTACTGGCCAGACCTTCTGGTAACCAACACTCAAAATACTGAAATCTGGACCTCGGGCATAGCTGCGCTAGGTTAAAGGATACTGTATACAACTTTCGTGTTGCATTTTAAGAATTGTACTCTGTATACAATACCTTTTATTCTATCACATCATATATTTATTGTTTGTGTTTTAAATACTGGAAGTGGATTGCCAAACAAATACATGGGAAACACAAATTTTAAGTACAATATGCAATGCTAAGAGAAAAACGACAATCACCCATAAAAGCCCAGCTGCATTATGGATAAGTGCTGCTCCTCTGAATCTATTCAGCACATGGCATCTGAACTGGCACTACTAAACACCACACATGAAGAATGGAAGGTACTGAGACATCATGGCCAGTATAATAATTAATAATTCACAACTTTTGAAATTCTTAATAATCCTATTATCATGCATTGGTACTTGAAAACGAGTAAGACCATAACCCCAAAACTGTAGAATTTGCCCATTTTCACTAAAACAATATTAAATTGAAATTACTTACAGAAATGCCTATGAAGGAAGAGTGTACATCTTACTGTCCAAGTCCACGCCTTCCCAAGCAACAATTTAATGAAAAATACTATTTTTCTACTAAGACATCTCTATTTGAAATATAGGCTGTTAAAGCAATCTCTCTAAATATCTTCAATTTAATTACTGCTTTTTTAAAAATGGAAACTTTGCACAAAATTACCACCAAATTTGGATTGTCATGGCCTTGGAGTACATAGGTAGTTTATAGGAAAAATGAAGATGTGCAAGAAGAAAATGAGGTTTATCTGACTCAGTAAACAAAACACAGCCCTGCGAGAGAAAGGTATAGGTTTTAGGAAACCTCAATACCCTTCAAAAATTAGCCTTACAAATATAGTGGAATCAATATACTGGCTGCCTCTGCTGCCTTATCGGATATTGCAGAACAACCTAAGTCCTATTAAAAATTAGTTTGACCTTTTTTTGGCATGCAGCATTAATTCAAAATATCTTGAAACATTAAGTATATATATTAAAAAAACGATTTCAAAACTGTTATAGAGAAATACATATATTAATCCAACGGTAAATTTAAACTATCTTCAGTCCAGGTTCTCAAAACACAAGATCTACACTACAGTATACTGTTTTTTAAACATTCTACACACTCACACACACAACAAACACACTAAATAGAATTATTCTGTTTATATTCATAATGTTATTATAATGCTGAGCAGGTTTCCTTCTTTGATAACTTTATACTAACTTGCCAGAGACCAAACTGCTGCTGTCAACTATATTATTATTGCTTTCAGTTAGAAAAGGGTGCTGCTTCATATATATACATAACTACATACATATATGAATATTTGCAAGGCAAATCGTGGTACTGGTTATTCAGTTGAAGAGCCACAACATTGCTGATTCGTTTCTTCTTTGAAGAGCAGCAGTTTGATCTTCTGCAGACTCAGTAGCAAGTTAACAAAAATCAGACGTCTAAGATTTATTAATTATATTATATTATAAATAAATGTTATATATGTATATTTTGTGCTCCCAAGCTGGAAAACACCATATTAACATTTCAAATTCTTTTTTAATATATTAATTATATATAATTAGGCCTGGACCTTTTACACATTAAGAGTGATAACAATGCTAAATGTTGACACCTTATCAGTCAAAAGCTAGTTGCATTTACAAGGTTCTCCTTTGTATAGCCAAGTCTCCACAACACGATCCTCTACAGTCAAGTCTTCTCGGATCCGTTTAGTTGACAGTCAAACAAGGAGAATACATTATTAAACAAATCTGCTAGAACCATAACATTTTTTAAAGCATTAGTTGCATTTTGCATAGAAAACAAAATTATTTGCATGTGGAGATCCTGCCCAATAATTATTGCAATGAAACTAGTTTCATGCTCAAATTTGAAGGTAGCAGCTCTATTTTAATAAGGGAGAGGGACTACAAACTCCTGAATCAAACTTTACTCACCATACTTCAATAGTTAACAAAACATTTATTAGGTACAAAAATGAAAAACAAGCAAGTTGTCATAAAATAAGATTCAAAAAACATTTCATGTCAACTCAAAGCTCTCACAAACCCTGATTTACAAGACCTCATAACTGAACACTGAATTTTTAAAATTAAAATGCAAAAAGAGGGAGTCCTTTGATGTGCTCCCAGGAAGACCAAAACAGAGCTTTCTCAAGAACTCAAATCGAATCCAAGATTGCCATTGCAGTCTCAAATGAAAAGGTTCACTCTGGGCCTGTCACTTTTGAGCAGACTAACATAAAAAATAACTTCTCCAGTGTCACTAATATCTCTTTTTATAGCTACATCATATATAATATATAGTAGTATAATATATATAGGATCATAATAAAATAGAAAAACACTAAACTACTACTCTGAATGTTCCTTTAAATCTTGTGCAAACTGATCAAGGGGAGAAAGAATTGGCCATAGTATACCATTTGCAATTGTTTCTATAGTCAAAATGTATCTAGAAAAATGCAAAATCCTAATGTAATGCTAAGCCATCAATTGGAGAGGCTGCTTATAGATTATGTATTTTATGTTTTTATATAAATACATTTGAACACATCTTTTCAATTTTGCCTATGAATAAAGATGTGTACTAGAGACATGTTCTCCAATATCGAGATGCTCACACTAGGTTGCTACTCTCCTTTAGACCTGATACAATTCTGGCTATGATCAAAATACATAAGTTACATAATATATAACATCCCCCAAACTAATTTACTTATACCCAACATTATTATTACAATAACTATCATGGCAAATGTAAAAAAATAAAAAAGTTTAAATTACAATAGGAAATAATAAAACAAAATAAAGATCTTGTACATTTTTACTATGGTGAACTTCCTTATCTCCTTTTTTTGTCATTTGATATTCAAATCTTACACGGTTTACAGCTACACACATATGAAAAATAATATACAATAATTTGTTGAACATTAATAATAAAAAACAAATACTGAAACTTTTGTGAGGCACATCGCATCTCGGCCCGGCAGAGGACAAGGGTGGCAATAGTTTATACACATTTATTTATACACTTCAAGTTAAGAAAGAACTATGTCAGCGATAGTACATCAACGTACTCTTCCCACCGCCTTTCCCTGAACTGCACAGGCACGGACCTGAAATGCAGACTGGGGAGCCAGTTGGGTATTTGTATCTAATAATTGAGCAGATCAATGAAAACAGAATATACAATTATTAATAAATATTAAATTTGCTTCTGAAGACAGCATAAGGATATTTATATTTATTTTTTTTTTGTTTGTTTTTATTTTCAGTCATCGGCTTGTACGGACCTACGTTGCATAAAGAAATGCAGATATAAGTCGAGCAATTCAAATGTTTACAAAAACACCTGTGCAAATTGCAAGGCTGAAGTGCTTACACGTAGAGATTACGTCTATATAAATAATTTCTTAATACTCTTAACTTATGGCTATATCACATTACAACAGAACAAATAACAGTGCTAACAAGGGATATGTTTCCTTCACCTCTCCTTCCCCCTCCCCCCGTCACTTCAACATGCAGGCAAATGCACTGGAATGCAAGGCCCTGACGGCCACCTCCGCCCCTTTATATCAAATATAAACGGTGAACAACATATAATAAAATCATCAAGAATTAAATAATAGTCGAGTCTGCATGTCTATAAAGAATCTCTGCCCCCCTTTGGATACAGAACGGGTCCATCAACCGCTTCGAGTGGAGGCCTCAGCCGCAGAGGCGGTGGACCGCCGATGGCAGTTTTGAGAATCACAGCCCGGGCTAGTGGTGTCTCCTGTCCTCTGTCCAACCGAGTGCTTGTATTTTTATATCATTTTATATAACTTTTATTATTGTTTAAATAATGAGAATTGCCTACATGTTGTATTGGAATTCCCGCACACAAAAAATACACGAAATAAAAGAAAAATCTCATTGAAGAGATATTTTCTAGTTAACATATTTTGTCAACGTATTTTGTCTTTTTTAAGATTTTTCACTCTGTTAAATCTACATACACATTCACACATACACATAATACAAAAATCTAAATCTCGTTAAAATATTTTATAATACTCTTAAAATGTGATATCAATATTATCAATATATTATGCACTCTTTTATTTTAGATGAATTTCACCCCTTTACACATAACTTGTCTGAGGGAGGGTGGGGAAAGTGGCATGCAGTTATGTTGAATAATGGTAAGACTTCTTTCACAGAATGTACCAAAAAACACTGGACCTGGGGAAAGAGAAATCACACCCATACATTCAAAAACTAAACATTCAAACAAAAATATGTAACATAAAATATAGATTTAAATAATTTATTCTTTCGTTGTATAAAATTTTTCCTCTTAAACTATATCATCCCCCGCTGGCACCGGTACATTCTGTCAAAGCTCCAACGGAGTTCTTTATCCCTTTTGCTACCAACATCGCATAGCAGTCATCCTCATCAGGTTAAGCCGGAAGCAAAAAGAACAAAGAGCAGTTCACACTACCACTGTTCAAGTCCTCGCATCATACAACAGAGAACGTTACCGTGGCCGGCACGCGACGCGGCGCGGCGCGACGCGACGCGACGGGCGCGACGCCACTCGGCGGCGGCGTGGGCGCGTGCGCGCGCGGGCGCGGGCGCGTGCGCTGGCGCCGGGCCGCTTAGGAGAAGATGCGGATGGCCTGCGCGACGGGCATCTGACACACGGGGCAGGCGGGTTGCGCCTCGCTGTCGCACAGGCGAGACGCGCAGTCCAGGCAGAAGAGGTTGTGGCCGCAGGGCACCAGCGCCGCGTCCACCTCGCGCTCGGCGCACACCAGGCAGTCGCGGCGCGCGCCGCCCGCCGCCGACCCCGCGCCCGACGACCCGGGCCCGCCGCCCACCAGCCCGCCCAGGCTGCCTAGGCTCGTCAGCGAGTCCGTGGGGGACACGCTGGCGGTGGGCGACGGCCGGCTCGTGATGCCCGTCCCGACGGGCACCGACGACGACCCCGAGCCCGAACCCGACGACGGGAACGACCAGATGCTGGAGGGGGCCGTCGACGTCTCGAACGACGGCGAGTCGCCGATGCCTTCGTCGCGGTCCAGGCTGCCGTTCCAGATGGACACGAGGTCGCCGAGGCGGCCGCCCTGCCCGCCGGAGCCCGACGAGCTGGAAGAGGAGCTGCAGGAACCTGAGGAGGAGAACGCCCCCGAGCTGCCCGTCGACGACGTCATCGTCGGAAAGGACAGCGGCAGGGAAGAGGAGTCGCCGAGGGCGACGGGCGCCGCGGCGGGCGCCACGCCCGCGTCCAGGTAGTTGAAGAGAGAGCCCAGGCCGGACTTGTAGAGCGACGCCAGCAGGTCAGGGGAGTCGTCGATGAGGCCCGCCCCGCCCAGCAGCCCGCCCAGCGCGCCCGCGCCGCCCAGCCCCGCCGCGGACACCGTGCCGGCGCCCGTGCGCATGGCGATGTGCGCCTCGATCTCGCGCCGCGCCGTCTCCACGCTCTCGGGCAGCCCCGTCACCTCGAACACGGGCTCCTTGTCGCGCGACGGCGTCACGATGTACGTGTGCGTCTGGTGCTGGATGCGCTTGATGGTGGCGCCCTTGGGGCCCACCACCAGCCCGACCACGCGGTACGGCACGCGCACCTGGATGGTGACGTGGCCCGGCACGTTGGCCGGCGGGCCCGGCGGCGCCGACGCGTTCACCCCCAGCCCGCCGCCGCCCAGGTTGTTCTTGCGCGACGCGCGGATCTGGGAGAAGTGCTCGGCGGCGGAGAGGATCTCGCGCTTGGCTTTCGCCACGTCCTCCTTGCGCCCGGTCACCACGAACACCGGCTCCTCGCCGCGCACGGGCGTCTTGATGTATGTGTTGGTCTTGGCGCGCAGGGCCTTGATCTTGCAACCTGCAACAAGGAGACAGACGCCTCGTTAGCTCGGCCGCGGGGCATTCAGAACATTCAGGGATGGCCGACTGCACCTCGCGGAGGGACAGCTGAAAAAAAGGGTTAATAAATATTACGTTTTTGACGCCCGACAGGTTATCTCACGCTGAAACTTATTGGAAATGAAACAGGAATGCACGAGATCCGAAGGACCCTGGCGTCTGTGGTTTCATCTGTGATCCATTAATGACGAGCGTGACGAAGAATGGAATGCGCCCCCACCCGCCATCCGGTTGACTACGCTTCGGCATTCCGAAGCAAGTCGTCATGACCCTCAGAATTCCTGTACCATCCGACCGTATAAATTCGTGATTCGTGGGTGCTATTACCGCAGCGACAAACAGACATACAAAAGAGAGACCAAAAGATGTTCCCAGTTCCCAAACAAAAGTTTCTTATATAATCCACTGAGATACTATTGCCCATGCACTCAAAGTATCTCTTCAAATTAGATTTTTTTCGGGTCTTCTTATGTTATAATATATAAATAATAAACAAATAGAATGGCGAATTACGTAATGAAGAAACTACGCAATGTAGAAAAGGGAAAATAACTCCCATCCTTTCGACACAAAATTCTATATGTGAAATACTTGTTAGCTCAATCGAATCTACGAAAATACACGCCGATAAGAAATAGTAAGACCTCTGTTCTAGAGGATTCCGATACAATGAACACTCTTGTTCCTGCCAGAGCAACATAGTCCTGTCAAAATCCAACAGATTTTCCAGACCACCTCAAACACTCGTCTTAGGAGGAAGAGCACTTCGGAACAACGTGCTAAGTGCACACACTAGCCTCGAGTTCTTTTTGACCTCCAGCGCAGTTAAGGAGAAGGTCAAAGGACTGAAGGTTTGACGGACGTACATACAGAAGAACGTGACTACGTGTTATCGTACGAATCACGTTGATTATACCTACAACGGGATGTCAAAAGATCGCAGCAGACCGTTCGTAATCGACTTTCCCCATCGTCGCCTCACATCCCTTTCTCGTCTGATTCCTTCTACCTTCTGGAATGCGTATCGCACGAAAACTGCACTTACTGTATCCTACCACGTTCAGGGACCATTCTGTCACTTGGACCACGCTGATCCGACTGAAACTTCGTCTACTCCTTTCACGCTCTCCTCGCTTCAAAGGATATGCCAACAAATGAGTCTCCCTCATGAGCCTGACTTGTACCGGACGTAAATCTTTCGCCACCACATCGCTCCCGGTTTGTACGAACAACAAAGCAGGTAGCACTGTCGAACAGACTTACAATCCACGCGACGGAGGCTCGTCAACAGAGGCTTGCCAGAGGGTGCCTATACCAGAGCGAATACTTTTAGGTAGCTCGTTATCGAGATTCTTCCACGAGAACCGTGGTAAGGGCCGAACCGTTCTCTTTCCACCGCCGACACCGTGCTTTTTCGGGATGCTCCCGTTTCTTCTACCTCAATTCATCATTGCTCCATCATTAGCACATATTTGATCTCATCTCCATAATTATCTACCCATCAAAAGCATTGAACGATTTCCGGGAATATATGGCTCAAATACTGGCATCACAATAAAAGAGAACCCCCCATCAATACTAATTTCTCTTGCATTGCCTGTAATATTCTCTTCCCTGCGCCCAAATGCCAATCTCTCAACATTCACGTTCGCGTAATATGAGAGGAATACGAATGCGTGGCCACGGAGAAGAGACTGTGGAGAAGGGAAGAGACCCACCTAAAAAGAATGTCTCCTCTCTATAGTGCGATTTCTCTAACTCTGCTTCTCAACCCCCTACGGCCACGATGGAAAATCACAAGGCATTTCGTCTTTCTCCGTCCTGCCGCTAGATGTCGCATGATCGCAAGCACTGCTTGATGCGGTCGCGATCATGCGATACCTGGCGGCACGACTGAGAAAGACACGAAATATCGTGATATACACCACCGTGAACCAAAAAGATGTTCCCAGTTCCAAAACAAAAAGTTTCTTGTAGCGACTGAAATACTATTGCTTATGCACTCAAAGAAACTCTTCAAACTGAAATTTTTTCAGGTATTCTTAATGTTTATAATATATAAAGTAATAAACATACATAGAATTGCGAATTACCTAGTGAAGAAACTATGCAATGTAGATACAATGAACACTTTTGAGAGTCAAAGTTTGGCCTTACATTTTTGGTCTTGACTGTCAAAGTTAGAAAAATCGCACTACAAACTTCGGTTTTTCTTTCTTGGCGCGTGTCATCAAAATGGAATATCTCACGGTATTTCGCGTCGTTCTCGGTTGTGCCGCTAGGAGTAGCATGATCGCCAGCGCTGCTCGATACACTCGCGATCATGCGACTCCCAGCGGCACAACCGAGAGTGACGCGAAATACCGTGCGATATTTCCATTTTAATGACATACCCCACGCGCCAAGAAAGAAAAACCGAAGTATAGCTCAACAGCAGCAACGGCGCGGCGAGCACAGCGCGGGGGCGTAGGAGCGGCGACCTGCGGCGGGGCACGCCCTGTCGCCGACGCGGCGGCGGCGGCGGGAGATCCGCCGGTGACGGCATCGCGGCCTCCACGGAGGCAGCCCGCCGCATGCACGCCACGTGGTGCGCGCCACGCCGCGCCGCGCGGACAAAGACGCGCGGTGTGTGGCCGGCCGGCGGTAAACGTCCACACGTGACGTTACCCGCGAAACCGCCCCCCAACCGCACACCCACCCACCCACAGCGCCCCGCCGCGCCGCCGCTGCGAGAATCGCGCGCTCTCCGGCGTCGAAGTTCGTTGCTCTCAGAAACGAACATCGCGCGATACGGGAACGGAGCCCCCGTCGATATTCGTTCGTTTCGCTCGTTGTAAAGTGGGGGGAAATATTAAAGAGTATCAACCAATCGGAATTTAGATATCACAACTTCAGTTTACCATGGGTGATCTGACATCAATAGATGAACAAACTGTGGTGTATAGGAAAGGTCAGGGTGCAACAAATACGGGTTTAGGCGACCACCGAGCGATCGGTCTCTAATCCCGCGACGCTCGACTGAACAGGCGCAGCGCCGGTGGGGCCCATGTGTGCGTTGACATCATCCCAGGTCTCCTACGGAGTGAGATCACGTATTACGTCATACGATTCTACGCCCCTGTTCGGGACCGAGACGCATGCGATTGGGAGGTCCGCACGCCGCCGAACATGTCTGGACCTGCACAAGATCTGAATTTGGAAACGAGAATTGGTTTGGCAAGCGAGCTTACTGCCGACCCTTTCGATTCGGTACCTCTCCGTGCTTGCTAACAAAAGGTTCTATTCCACCCAGAACGCTTTCTTAAGTTATGAGCGAGTTTACCATTTGTTCGCCCGTTGATTGATTAATTACTAGAGATTCCGGGCGCGTCAACTGCTAAAGTTATCAGTGGCCAGAAGTGTACTTCATGGCTTGGCTCTCGAGGTGGCGGTGATCTTGCCCCGCTAGATGGAGAGATCCGGCACCGAACTACCGTCGGATGGTGGGGTTACCCGCATCCAGGTATCTCCCACGAGCGGGGCACCGCCCCAGCCGGGACAAGTTCCAAGCTCCCGACCTAGCTCGCCCCTGTACGGACACGTAGAAATTTACCAGTACTTTTCCAGAACACTGCTCGAGTATGAATCAGACCGCCCCGCACTGCTTTCAAAGTACCATTTTTTCTCAAGTCCCTATGGCCACGACGAAATATCACACGGCATTTCGCGTCTTTCTCGGTTGTGCCGCTAGAAATCGCCTGATCGAAGGCACTGCTCGATACGGACGCGATCATTCGATATCTGGCGGCACGACTGAGAACGTCGCGAAACACCGTGACATATTCCATCGTGAAGACGGGCCGTGAGGG
Source organism: Acheta domesticus (assembly GCA_031308135.1). Lineage (NCBI taxonomy): Eukaryota > Metazoa > Arthropoda > Insecta > Orthoptera > Gryllidae > Acheta > Acheta domesticus. The sequence goes on from JAHLJT010009436.1 coordinate 54,016,150, forward strand.
GGCCCAGTTAGAAAAATAGCAGTACAACCCCCAGACGCTGGGTGCAACTGCACTCCAACGCCTGCCCGCGCGCGCGCCATCCGGCGCAGTCCACCCGGGCGGCACTGGCGCTTCGGGTACCTGCGCCACGGGGGCGGGGGTGGAGGTGGAGGTACCGGAGCGGAAAGCGAGCGAGCGAGCGCGGCACGCGTGATAGGACGCGCTCTGAGGCGCGACAGACTGCTCCTGCTGCCGCTGCCGGTCAAGGCCGGCGGCTCCTCTCGCCGCGCCAGGCCGTGCGCACCTCCGCTCGCTCGCATCCTCCGCCTCCGCCTCTTCGTACAGTCCGCGGCGCGCAGCGTCCCGACGCGTGACCTTGCAGTTATTTCTAGAAAGTTCTCCTTGTCTCCGCGCCGCCGTCCCACCGCGGGAGGGAGACGCGCGCAGTCGCATCCGATCGGAGACGATCGCGCGAGCGCAAGGGGACGGAACTTCTGGTCCAAGAGCGTCGCCACGACGCTGTCATGTAACGTCCCTTACGAATTCAAGCAAGCCTTGAGAGAGTTCTACAAGGAAGAAAAAAGCTCTTATGTGACAATATATCGCTTTAAAAGATAAAAGCTTTACCACGTCTTCAAGGAATTGCATCAGGCTCCAATTGATTCAATTCAATGAGAGTCATTCTTCAAATTAATTCACGTCTTCGCCAACCGTTGTTTTATTCCTCTCGGAAATGACGGATTTCGCTGAGAATCACATAATTGTGTTGTGTCAGTGCTCGAGTTCTCATAAGGCGTTCATAACATCCCAATTTGCTTGTGGTAACAACACCTTTTCCGCAATTTGAATTATGTCACATTCTCGCAAAGTAGTAAGGGATTCTTCGAACGTGCAAATGTCAAGTCAAGCAGGTTCAATGTGGAGAGAAGTCGGGAGAGTGATAGTGCACGCTTTATTCCTTCCTTTACCCCGAAGACGGATAACAAAACCCAACTTAAGTACGCTGCACACCACGCGACGAGAGATCTCCGTGTCACAAGGAGGTGTCTTTTCCAGCATCCACGTCTCGAGCCCGGCCGCGCGGAAGGGAACGGCACCGGCTGCACGAGGCGCGCGGGCGGCAACGGCCCCGGCTCCTGCCCCTGCCGCCAGCCGCCCGCATGCCACGCTGCGGGCGAACCCGGCTCGGGCCCGGGCACAGGCACGACCGCGCGCCGGCATTCTGGCGGGATGACGCAGTTCCCGGGCCACGTGGCCGCGCGCACCGGCGGCTCCACACGCCCCGCACGGCACGGCACGCCGCCACCGCCGATCTCACCGAGTTATGAGATTGCACACAGCGGCGGCTCACCAACGGTTTATGGGGGAGGTTCAAATCAGAACTCTCCAAAAATATTTTGGAGAAAAGAATTGTAATAATCTTCATACATAAAATGCGTATTCATAAACTGGTGACTACTTTTAATGGTGCGGTCAACGTGACCACAGTTTTCACAGTGTCAAATTTCACACGCATAAAACTTTTGGAGGGAGGGAGGTCTTTCTGGAATTCACTCTACCTCAAAGCCACCATTTCCCATTATTTGAACACTTGTGACAAAGAAAATCTGGCTTAAAAGAGCAAGTTCTCGAAGGAAGAGAAAAGCTGTTACGTGAGAATACATCGCTTTAAAAGCTCCATAACATCTTAAGGAATTGCATCATGCTCTTACTGATTCAATTCAACGCGAATCATTCTTCAAATTAATTCACGTCGTCGTCGTCGCCGACCGCAGTTGATGCACGACAACCGCTAGCGCGGCATTCCGACCCGCCTGGCCGGCCGGCGAGGTCCCGCTGAACGGTCAGCATGCGATAAGAAAAGTCTCGGCCCACGTGAGCGCGCTCCGCGTGCGAGAAGTCTCTCCCCGCTCCGCGTGGCGCGGCGCGGCACGCGCGGTGCTCGCCCGCCCGCCCGGAGACAAAGGGAGGCAGGCAGGCGCGCGCGCATCCACCACCACCAAGCAGCGCCTGCAGCGGCGCGGGCACGCGGATCGAGGTCCGGGCCGCCTCTGCCGCCCGACCGGGCAGGTCACCCGCACCTTCCTCCGCCCGCCCACCCGCCCGCCCGCCCGCGCGCACCCGCACCGGGGAGCTGCCTCCAGACAAAGGAGAGCGCAGGCGGGCGGCGGCGGCGGCACGCAGCAGCGGCGGCACGCAGCAGCGGCCCGGGGCGCGTCCTTCACAACGCGACCACGCTCGCCGCGCGCCGCCGCCGCCGCCGCTTCACCTTGGCGCCGGACTTTCAACTCGCCTTCGCGGGCGCGAGAGGCGGCGAGTCGGGACGGGACGGGGATGGGTTGCTCTCCCCCCGCCCCTCCCTTTCCCGCCCGCCGCGCGCGCGCGCCTCCCACGAGCAAGTGCATACCTCCCGTTCCGCCCCGCCCCTCCCCGCCACGCCTCGCGCCTCACAGATCCCGACGGCGAAAACCCATAGATGGGCACGAACTTGGTCGCCGTCCACCTCGCGCCGGCCCCGCCGAGGCGGATTCCTTTCTCGTGCGCGGCGCAGGAGGCGGCGGCGGCGGCGGCGGCGGCGGCGCCGGCGGATGCGGCCGCCCCTGCGACCCGCCACCGGAAGGGAGGGCACGCGACACCCGCGGCTGACGCTTCCCAATTTTACGTCCTCTGGGGCGGGGCCCGGGGGAGCGCTCCCAGGGAGGAAAGCACGCCTCCGAATAAAAATTACCAATCCTGCCGAACATTATGAAACCTATGTTGCCTCGCAGTTACACATGTAACATGATTCGCGTAACATTTATAGGGTACACTGCACTGTACAGTAGGTGAATTATTTTACATTCAGATCATTCAAATTCGAAGGTCCCATCAAGTCGTCCTCACGTAACCTGACTTACGCGGACTGTACATATAACGTCGCTACATGTTTCCCCATTTACGCGAACAATGAAGCAGGTAGCATTTGACATATTTACGACTGATCGAGGTACACTCATCAGGAGTTTCGTTGCCTGGGGGGTTACAATGTAAGAATATCTAGTCAAAATGTCTAACACATTCCATACAATGCATACCATTATGCAAACGTTCAACTAATTAAAGCTCACAATCGTTACTTATGTTGATAAATTTTGATGACAAGTAGCGTTGGTGGAACAAGCACGCCCTCTCATTTGCGCATGAAGTTCCTTTTCAAAACTCCAGCAATTCGGTCCGAGTTTGGAGATCTCACCGGTGCCAAACAACGACCTCTTCATTACTGCATTTTCCGCCTGGCTCCTCTTCTCTCTCCTCCGAGATCCGGGAGCGCAATCATGCATGCAGCCGCGATGAAATGCCCGCGCCCTGGGAACCGCGCCGTGATTCTCAATGAACGCCCGCTGACTTTTAAATGCCTCGCGTATGGACGAGCAACGGATGTGACGCATCAGAAACAAAGGAGGCGAGCGCACGCGTTTGTTTTGTTTCTCTCGGCCAGCGGCATCAACGGGTCCCTTCCAGCTGGACCAAGGGCCTGGCTTCGGTACGTCATCGAGCAACCCAAAGCACTAGCAAGATTATCGTTATGTGAAGAACGTCATCTTTGTGCAAGTAACTGTCGGCAGTAGCGTAGTAAGGAAGTTGGCTCGCGAGTTTACGGTCGCCAAATAGGAATGCGAAAGATCACAAGTAAACGAACACTATTTTATTTCAAACAGCTCATTCTAAATTACTCATTTCCAATTCGCGCAGAAATTAGAAGAAAACTCCGGCCATGTGAGAGGTCTAAGGTTTCGGTAGATACCTTCAGGTTTCTAGGGGTTCAAAAAACCATGAAAGTTTCAATTTTCACTGAAAAATCGAAAGGCTTGATTGCGTTATTCTGACCATTCCCATACTGCACGTAGCGACTGAATTTTATTTCTCAGTACGTCGCTGCTCACGACAGCTTCATGCGACAGTAAAAATCCAACGAAGACGCTGTTAGTATTAATATTTGCCATTCACGTGTTGCGTTATGGAACAGCAGCTTTTTTTGGGTTTTCTTGATAAGTAAAGAACCGCCGTATTGGGTTTATGAATATACTATACTATGTTAGTACAGCATTTCTGAAGACTGAGGAAAAAACATTTTGTTATGTTCAGCAGAATTTTCGCTGCTGAAGACCATTCGTATTCCCATCACATTCCTAGATTCGTGCAATTAACTCTGTCATTCACAAACTAATCACTTCGTGAAGGACGATCCACTTCACTTAAAATCAGCCCCTACAAAACGACATAAAAATAACCACGATACTTCGCATTCAAAGAACATAACCTTCCATTACGTGAATACTTCAAACTTGTACAATTTCTCGTCACACATGACAAACGGGAATGGACGCTACAAAAAAAACAAAATAGCGGGGAAAACGCGCAGGTTTCCAGAAACGAACGCGTTCGGTGCCCGCACGCGTGGCTCGGCGGCGGCTGGGTCGCTGTGGGTGCTGCGTCGGAGGAACAGAGGACATCCGGCGGGCAGGCGCAGGGCGGCCGCGCTGCGGCGCAGCCAGCTGGCGGGCGGGCGGGGACGGATCGGGGCGGAGCGGAGCGGGGCGCGGCGCAGAGCGAGGCCGCCCACAGCCCCGGGCGCGCCGCCCCTCGTTTCCCACAGCCCCGGCGCCGCAGCGCCACGCCGCGCCGCGCCGCTCCACGCCACGCCACGCCACGCCACGCCACGCCCGCTGCCGCCGCCGCGCCGCAGCCCGGCCTCGGTCGATCGCGCGCGCCTGCAAGGGACGACGAAATGCGTTCCCTCCTCCCCCACGCCGCGAGGGACACAGCAGTGCGGCCCTAGCGAAAGGACGGCTAGGAACACCACGCGCACCCCGCTGTGTGCCAAAATAAACTACTGCCCGTTTTATCTACTTAACAAACGACACGTTACGTGCACAACCAACATTAAAATCCACAAAACTAAACATTTTAACGCCGACAATATCGAAAATAATTTACTAAATTTCTCATTTGATGTAATGTTTTGGACACCTAGCTTTAAATCTCTTAATGAGTACACATGGTAAATTATATATTGATTGCATTTGATTTATGATCTACATTACGCGATGGTTTGCCATTCGGTTTCATGGTTCGCCATAAGTTCTCGGACAGGATATTCGCACCCACGACAGTACAGCTGTAGCTGGCGCAGGTGTGAACACCATGTAGACTCAACACGAGACGGACTAAATGAAAACACAGACCTTTCAAACCCAACAATCGAAAATTTGCTAGAGGGGACACCCAACGTCGCATCGCAGGGCAGGTTTTCTAGGTACTCAGGCGCCCACGGCAAGCACAGAATTTGCGCCCGTCAGGTTACTTCAATTTAGGGTTTTCATTTGTTTTAGCGGGTATACTCTAAATAGCGCCCCTTGCGAGTGGCGCCCATGGCACGTGCTGTGTCTGCCATACCGTAGATCCGCCTCTCGCTCAGGGTGTTAAATCCAGACCGAAAGCGGCCGGCGCATGACCCGGCGGAGGAATGCACGATTTCTGGAAACGGCGCATTCCTAGCAACCCCCTCCTCCCCCTCCCAAATTGGGAATTCTCCGTCTCCTCCGCGGGAAGGCCGCACGAAGCACGCTCCGCGCCGCGCCGCACGCTCTGCGCCGGGCCAGGCCGGGCCAGGCCAGGCCGGCCGTTGGGATCAATTCCGCCGGCGCAGGCATTAACGAAAGCGAGGACGCGCCCGGCAAACACCGTGCTTGATTTACGACATTTCCATCGCGTCCGACGGCGTTGCCAACGAGAGAGAGAGAGAGAGAGAGAGAGAGAGAGAGAGAGGGTGGGGGAGGCGTTTCCCAGGGTCCGCCGCTGCGCCGCCGTCACAAATCAAAACGCAGCGCGCGAGTGCTGAAAGGGGCTGCGCCCACTTCAGCATGCACGCTCGGTGCGTCAATTACGCTCCGATTGCGCGGGGTGCAGCTTCGGCTTCGGCTTCGAACGTGGAGCACGGAACGGGGTGGACTAAGGGTCGAGGCTCCAGCATTCTTGCAGCTCGATAGAATTTGCAATTCATTATTAGCGGGCAAAATATTTTATGTACTGTTTATAATATTTGATACACCACACAATTAATGACCGTAAATAATGGCAGGGATCAGGGAGACGAGTCGTATGTCACGTTTTTGTAGATTACTACGAGCGTTCACATTTTTTCTCCGAGCAACTCCCCATCCATTTTCGTTCGTCCAAGTTCGTATTTAAACATAGAGAAGTAGAATAACACTTCGCAGATTTTCTGGACATAGCATTGATTAACAGACATCTGCTAAACACAATGCCACTTCACTAACCTCTTCAATCCTTCAATCAACCAAATGACAATGGGATCGGACTGAAATGGTATCGACGACGTTTGGCATAATAATAATAATAATAATAATAATAATAATAATAATAATAATAATAATAATAATAATAATTTTGAACGTTTGAATCTTTCCACTTTAAGCATAACACCCCGATGTGAACGAAGAAAAAAGATCTGCAACTGAAAGTAATTGGTTCATGAATTTTCCGAACTTCCGAACGAAAAAACATCCAGGGAGACTGTGATAATAAACGCAAGCGGAGAGGGGGAAGAAGAAGGAAAAAAAACAATAGAGAGAGCACAGCGCGCCGCCTCGCGGGGCGCCGAGTTGGAAGAGAGCTGTAATAAAGCTCCACCGCAGCTCGGGTTGCCGCGCGAGCGAGCGCAACTTCCCGACAAAGTTGGCAACGCTTAATTAGCCAAAGTAATTGTGCCTGTATTTCTCTCCGCATTCGGAGCTCCCGCCGTTTTTAGTTGCCGCTGTCGCAGAATATTACGCGCAAAATCCAAAGCGGTAGTTAGAAACTAGTTCATTTGCATTATGGGTATTTTATTCCACCCGACTGATTTATCCGTTCCCGTGAGGGGATGCGTAATGATAAATAAGAGCCAAATAACCTTATGACCAAGTAGTTTATTCAGACAGTATTTTCCGAATATTCCCGCTATTTTGTGATATTAAAGAGAAGAGACTACAACTTTAAGACTTCACATATTACGAGGATGAATTGACGAGTGTAGATTGACGTGCTTGTCCCACCCAATCCTTCGCAACGCATTTTACTGACATTTCCCCCAGAATTACAATTTTATTCGAATACTCAACATCAAAATCCACCATCAGATCCACCCGTCGCCGGTACGGAACCCACAGCCCCATTGTTTCACCGCGAAGTTCAGCAAACGGATGTTATCGCGCATGCTGTCGCGCCAACATCCTGTCCTTGGGCACGTCGATCGGCTAATCAAAGGCCGTCGCGCATCTCCCGGCAGGCCGCCGCCGCCGCCTAGCCATTATTTGCCGCCGGCCGAATGCCTCCGCCGGGTCCTTCCTTCCCGCGCCGCACCCTTTGGACGTTCGGCCTTATTAGGGCATTCGAGCGCGTCAAGGCGGCGGCGGCGGCGGGAGATCGGAAACGCGCGTCGCGCCCATGGGGCGGGGCGGGGCGGGGCGGGGCGGGGCGGGGCGGGGCGGGGCGGGGCGGGGCGGGGCGGGGCGGGGCAGGGGGAGGGGTGCGCCCTCCGAAGCCGCCAGCCAAGGCCGCCCCCCCTCGCAGCTCGCGCAGGTTGGGCACGCATTGTCTTTTTACGAGCTCGTAAAGCCCGGCGAAGCGGCAGCGGCGGTCGCGGTCGCCGCCGGTGGCCCTCGCGGTCCGACGCGGCCCTCACGCCTTTTCCACGAAGAGAGACCTTCGCTCTTCCCTCCCACATCCACTCGTTTCGGTGGGCAGGAAGGTTCTTTTCAAACCAACCGACCCGGTCAGCGCTCCGTCCTACGCAACCACGTGCGTGTGTTCCCGCCTGTCTCGACGCCTCCATTCGCCCGTTCATCCCGATCCCGTCTTCGCAGCATCCCGCCCCGGGGCCGGGCGCAAGGCGCCACCCCGCGCACGAGGTCAGGAGCGGCAGGGACCGGCCCTACGGAGCCGGCCGCGTCCTCCGTGCGCCGCTGCGTTTTACGAGGCGGCGGCGGCGGCTGCGGCTCCGGGGGCCGGGGGCGCGAGGACGGGCACCGGAAGCGGCGCCGCAGGGGGCGGCCTAAATCTGGAAGGGCCCGCGCCGCTCCTCTGTGGCAGGAAACCCGCCCACAGGAAACCACCGGAGGCCGCGCCGCGCCAGCAGATGGTCCACGGCCAGGGTCGAGTCTTTGTCGCGCGCGCTCGCTCGTTCGTTCGTGCTCCGCTCCAGGCTCCCAGCCCGGCGCACAGGCGGCCCGAGCTTTTTCAATGGGACCCCGAAGACCCCTTTTTCAACGTGGGAAGACTTCTCACCGGCCTTTCACGCTTCGTAAAAACCAATGAACCACCAAGTTTGAGATCTTCAGTGTTGGAATTGGTCTTGTTGGCGTAATACAATGATCAATGATTTTTTCCCCTTCAGACAACATCTTATCTCACACAGTTTTTGTCGGAAACCAGTGTGGCGCAATGTATTTTCACACAGCCTATCTATTATGTTAGTTCCTTTTCTCAATAAACGGTGCTGTGGCGTCCCACAGGTAATCCAACTTTTCTGAAAACATCGCAACAACGTGAATCTCGCTCTGCTGTTCATTGGGAACCCTACTGTTGACGGTTGTCATTTCTCAGGATAGAAGCAAATTGTTTTGCTGGAATTGTTAATACGAGTTTCCAAGCAACGACCGAAATAATTGAAACATTTTTCCTTTTTTTATATATAAGAAAAATTGAGATACTAATTGCTACGTAAGCGACGATTTTTCAAGTAACCTCGCAAAAACGTGAAAGCTTTAAGAATCACGTATATGGCAATGGACTCTTGAAGGACGCAGATCATACGACAGATATCCCTGATCTGAATTAAATGAACTCCCAAGTCACAAAGAACACAACGTGAACAACGGGACTGTTCGAGGGAACAGAATTTCACCCGACCCGTTTCAATTCAATTTACACCTCCGCCATACACCATGTCACATGTTCGACACATAACGGGATCCACTTGCAGAGAGGGGGGGCGCACGCGACCCGCGCAGTGCAGTGCAGAGCAGAGGGCGCTTGCACGTGCGCGCCGCCGGCGGCACCTGCGGAAGCCCCTGGGCGGGGAAGCCCGCCCCGTGCGCCACCTCCGCCCGCGGGGCCGGCGCCCTGCGCGCCACTGGCGCATTCCCTGCATTCGCCACCGCAGGAAAACAAACTTATACTGCGATTTTTGTAACTTTGCCCCTGACAGGAATCAGCTGTTGACGCTTTCATCTAATCGGGAGCTTGAACGTCACCGCAGTGACGTCACTGTAGCGACATATAATCTCCCGATTGGATGGCAGCGAAACAGCTGATTCCTGTCGAGGGCAAAGTTTAAAAAAATCGCAGTATATTTATCTATATATTTAAAAAAATAAGGTATTCTGCCATGGCTTCGTTTCCAGCTTCTACTGAACCGATAGTAGTAATTTTTCTTTTTTAAGAAAAAAGAATGAGATCCCTAGATGTTATACCAGATATTATTTGTATTTAATCACCAACATTTACGGTGTAAATTAATGAATTAAATCATTCTATAATAGTACGCATATCAGTAGTCAATTGTTTTCTTCCATAGGGGGTCTGTTTCAAAATCGATTTATATGTGCCGGTCGAAGTAAGACCGCCGCTTGTTTATTTAAATACTTGAATATGGGGTACCTTGAACGACTAAGGTAACTGAGACCAATCAGTGATTCGAGTATGTCATAGCTATAATTATAACGTGAATTATGCATTAATTGGCGTCTCCCGGCGCGTCAACTGCAAAGTCCTGTAAGTGTAGGATATGTTTTCATCACGGGAGGGGCCCGTGATCACCCCCACTGGATGACGATATCAGGCTCCGACCTGCACGTTCGCCCAATCAGTTCTCTCTCATCAGCGGGACACCGCCCCCCGCTGGAACAAGCTTTAAATTCCCTACGGCTACGTATGGTGTGTAAGGGACGAGGATAGGGCAAGTAAGGGGAAGGAACATCCGCACGCATTCCTTGGCCCGTTTGTTGGGGTATTGCGCATGTAATCGCCTGGTATTGACCGGACAAGCAACGGAAAACTACCGATCAGACCAGCCGCTCACTACAATTCTCCTCTAGACAACAACTGAATTCGACCCAACTATCTAACTAGTGTCGAAATCCTACTACTGTCGAGACTAGGTCTGAAGCACTGTAGTGACATCAATTGATGCCCTGAGCCACCTATGCCACTGAGTGAAAGATGGAGAGATGAAATGAGTCCGGAGAAGCTGGAAAATCTCCGAGAAAACCTGACAACAGCTTTTATTGGTCACCGCAAATTCCAGTGGCTGGGTATCGAATCAGGCATCAAGCCGTGAAAGGCGTACGTGCTGACATTATGCCACGAGTATTCCTCAACCACAGCTTTAAGATGCGGAACATTACGTTCGGTGCAGAAAAATACAAGAGTAAGGGAATAACGGTGCATCAATACGCTTAGTGGGTTTGGGCTCACATGACGTTGACATCAGAAATTCTTTGCCAGAGTGAAATCAATCACGGTCAACTATAACACTGAAGAATAGCAATCACATTTCCATACATTTCTTATATTTCAAGTTTTTCTGTAAGTATTCACAGCCCATGGACGATAATGCTTCATCGTTAATCAATGTCATTCAAAGCATTATTGTTCCTAGACGCTGTTACACTCGTATTAAACTTGCAGTTTCGGCGTATGGAGTGTGACAAAAATAGTATTTAATACAAAAATGGTATATTTAGTTTCACATACTGGTCCGATCGAGACGTCCGGATATCAAATCGACAAAAATACTGATTGGTTCTTTAGTCGACACAGAAGATAAAAAACTCCTGGGACTACCTACACAATCACGAAACAAGTCCTTCAGAAAATTTTATAGCCGTTTACCAAGGGAAACACATTCAACACAGCTTCCAGTTGACCTTCCACGACCCGACCTTGGATATTTTAATTCGGGCCACACCGGGAACCAACAAAGAAAGCCCTGGGCCCAACCAGCCCCATGAAAGAAGCCCAGCGCGTGACGTCACAGGGCCGGCGCCGCGGCGGCCGCGTGGTCTGGCCGTCTCGCCGCCACCGCAAGGACACGCAGCTTGTTAACAGCCCGGCTACGCGCCGTTGCGTTGGCCGGTCGGTCGGCTGGCCGGCCTGCCTGCCGGCCGGTCGGGCGGACAAAACGCGGCGGAGAGGAGAAGCCTTAACGAGATGCGCTTCCCACGCCCGGCGCGCCGCGCCGGGATGCGAACACGGGACGGCGGCGATACAGAGCCGCATTCTTCGGTTGTCCGGCCGCTATCTCACCCCGCGTCGCGGCCGCGGCGGGCTGCCCGGAGACCACGCCCTGGGCACCGGCGCGGCGCGGAGGCGCAGAAGCAGCCAACACAAAGCAATGCCACCCTCGGCGATTGGAGAAAACGTTCATTAAACTGCAACACATTAACAAGTTACGTGCTGAACTGTTCGAAGGTGCAAACAATCAGATAGCCGTCACATACCCTCGTTAATAGGTTTGTGGCCATTACCGGTCCAAAATCTAAGAATATTGGAAATAATTTAAGGAATAATGTAAAAATAGTACTTTAAATTGTGTTCAGATAATGTATAATTTACTAGCTTCACTTTTCAAAGGCCATCCACGAACTTTCATCAGCAATTTCCTAGAAACTATTCCAAATGTAGCCGTAGGGGTAGTCCCACAACAGTTTGCTCAGGTGTACGCGGGGAAACCCACGCGTTCTTCCGGAGGACAATGAACTTGCCGTGGAACAAGGCATACTGAGCTAGCTCGCTACCTGCTCTACGTCTCGGTCGAGAGGCTCTTTGAAAAGTTTCCAAGTAGCTTGGGACTTTCCTACTCCGATCATGTGGTGCCTCTCAGAAAACGCGCAGACTCTACTGAATGTACGTAAGGATGTGTCAGCTAAAAGAGTATAAACGAGTTCCGATTCCAAAGAATATCTCCATTCATCATCTCGCGGAGATTAGAACAGAGGCATCACCAAGAACACAATTTCTGGATTGGCTGCAAAAATATCAACTAATAGAGCTTGCAATCGTCAGGAAACTCGTCTCTTACTGCGTTGGCAGCGTACCACGTGTTCCTGGGCGTTCGCACAGCCACGCGGTCCATTCCCGTCCCCTCCACAGTTTCCGCGTACCACGAGCCGCGCAGCGCCGCCCCAGGCAACAGACGCCCGCTGAGCCATGCGTTTCCAGCGAAGGTTCACCTCCGAGATGAGACATCGCTTGGAAATACTGCGAGCGAACTAGACACCGCCGACGCCCACGCGCGACCGCAGGCCGCAGCGGCGGCGCCGTCGCCTCAACCCCCCCGGCTCTCTCCGTCACAGACGCTGCAGCGCAATGGGCCGAAATGGGCCGGAAGAGGCCAAAAAATAAAAATTAAAAAAAGGACGGGAAATCGCTGGCCCGGCTAGCCAAGACCAAGCAAAGCCAAAACCAAGCAAAGCCAAAGCCAAGCAAAGCCAAAACCAAGCAAAGCCAAAACCAAGCAAAGCCAAAACCAAGCAAAGCCAAAACCAAGCAAAGCCAAAACCAAGCAAAGCCAAAACCAAGCAAAGCCAAAACCAAGCAAAGCCAAAACCAAGCAAAGCCAAAACCAAGCAAAGCCAAAACCAAGCAAAGCCAAAACCAAGCAAAGCCAAAACCAAGCAAAGCCAAAACCAAGCAAAGCCAAACCAAGCAAAGCCAAAACCAAGCAAAGCCAAAACCAAGCAAAGCCAAAACCAAGCAAAGCCAAAACCAAGCAAAGCCAAACCAAGCAAAGCCAAAACCAAGCAAAGCCAAAACCAAGAAACGTTTGAAGGCTTGTGGGTTCCAGTCCCGCGCGTAGTGTGTGTGTGTGTGTGTGTGTGTGTGTGTGTGTGTGTGTGTGTGTGTGTACGAGTATGAGCGTGTTCGTGGAATCAAATTTCAGTAACACCACATTCATTCAACCCATATCCTGGAACATCGGATTAATGGTTTAGTATGTGATTTTACTGAAACAGATAAAACAAATACCCTGTTGCGCAATAATTTTGCATTTTATTAATATTTACATTTTATTACCAAGACAGTAAAATGAAATTTTCATCTGAGACCTTTCAGGGGCGAGTGCTCTGAGCACATTTTGACGCCAATATAAATTCTATAACGATCTGAAAGTGAATACTGTCCAAAGCAGATAAATTATTTTAACGGATCTTAATGTCTGTAATTTAACAAACTCTGGAGGACTGACATCCCACCATTTAAAACAAACTAAAAGGCCGGCTAAAGAATGGGTCATATTCACTATTCAACGTAATTTCGATCCTCTCGATCTGGACCACAGATATAAATACTACATTTTGTAATACGTGTTACTGTAGAATAGACCATTTTCATTTTGCCATTATTTGTACTATTGTTTGTATCTTTGTTTTGTATTATTGTGATTTTTATGTGATGTATTTTGTTTCTCTAATTGGACAAATGTTTAAAACAATATCTAGAAAGAACCAGAATTGGCTGGTTTCTTTGCAGGACAGTAATTGTATGTACAATTGTATTCGCCGAATGATCTAGTAGATCAAATTGCAAATAAAGCAGATGTAAAAAAACAAACAACAAACAAACAACAACGTAATTACGAGTGGCACATTTAAATCCCGTTTGAGCGTTGAATTTGGGTTGAACAACCGAAGCAAAATGCACCTCCCGCGCTTCGGGTGACTCTTTGGGCGGCCGCCGCCGCCGCGAGCGCCGCCGCCGCCGGATGTTTCTGGGCGCGAGTGCGCGTCCCACGCGGAGCACGCATCCGGCCGGACGCCACCACCACCAGCGCGGGGCGCCTTTACGACGCGATGCCAGTGGGCGGGAGAGGCCGAGGTCAAGGCGCGAGCGCCGACCGCCGCCGCACCAGCGATGCGATAACGCGAACGAAACAGCCGTGTTACGATCATTTCATGCGGGGGAGGGGGTGGATTTAATGCGAGGGAAGTGGTACAGTTTACTAATCATTAAGATTTAACTGACAAAACAAAGTCACAAAAGCAGAAGGACAATTAATAAAACTTGCGTTCTCTGATCCGATAAATAAAAAATTCTGTAGGCTTCTTTATTGACGAAAACTATTTTACATCCTTTACACCTTTAGTCACATTGGAATGAAGAATATTCAATTTATGGATATCTGAAAATTATGTTTTTTATGATGGACTTTTTTCTTTTAAAAAATATAGACCACGTAAAAACATCTATGTTAAAAAAACTTCGCTTTCAAAAATGTTAGTTAAACGCATCGATTTTATAAAAAAACATCAATGTCTATGCTTTCAATGTTTTGTAAGTCGACATCTTTAAAATCGATGTTACAAAGACTTGTGCTCTATGTTTTTACGAGGTTGATTTTTTTTCAATGAAAGAAGTAGTCGTAATATAAATCCATAATTCAATTCTCGTTTTATTAACATCGACGATTTCCCCCTTCTTTGCTTTTCGCGGGTGATGTGTCGCAATACCGTACAGTTCCAGTCTCTCCTCCAGGTACGTTCCGCCAATAGCGATTCGTCTTTCTTTTATCAGTATGAGAACTGGGTAGCTGTCCTATACCCACGTTTTTTCCCCAGAGACTAGGCACAGACACCAATGACAATAAAGAGAAAAGATCCGTATCTACAGCTGGTTAATAGTTTGCTAACCACAAACCCTAAAAGCAATAAGGCAATTTTGTGGAATATTATATACCTCTTCGGCACACCATGCCATTTGGACTGCCATTCTCTGAAGATTTTATGGAATGTTCTGTAAGAACTACTTCAGAGATGACTACTGGATAAAGGCTAACGTTATCCGGTCGTTAAGCATTTTAACAGTATCATTGTAAGCAGCAACTAATGGCGCGTTCAATCTACGTCACACATTCATCAAGCTTGCGAGCCTGTGGCACTAGGAACAGTGATTACTCATCATTCTCAATGTCGCTCTGCTTTCCAAATGACGTAATCAAACCGGTGAGATGCCTCCAGGGAAATGCGACACGCAATGCAGCTTCCCTCTGCTAAAGTAATACAGTGGTCGTGTAATCGTTCATAGATTTTACATCGCTACTCGATTTCTGACAATCCCACATCGCCCATCTATCTTTTCTAGCATCCCTCTCCAATCCCTTTGACTTTTGTGGCCACGTCATTACCTATTGCCTCCGGCAGCGTCCCCCCCCCTCCTCCATACACCCAGGAGGCGACTGCAAGCAGGGCCTCACTGCCAGGCACGGCCACCTGGATGATCTATAATCAATGAACTAAAAAGACGACAGGCAACGGGAGCGTTTGACGTGAAACTAATGTCTACTTTTTGCCTCACGCTTCCATTTCCTTTAGAACTTAAAATGTCAACATGGAAAATGCACCTTGCGGCCCTATCACGTAAAAGGCCTCAATGAACTGCTATTTCATTGAACATTTGAGTACAGAGCTTCCTAGAAGACAGTCACGTAGCATATAATGGAAACTAGGTGAATCTAGTACTTCACTTCGCTATTTATATCAACATTTTGTAGATGCTGATTAATCGACTTCGGACTTGCGCAAATTTTCGTACCTGTGGTGCCAATGTCAAACTGAAACGGCATTATGTTTATCTACGACATGGCAATATTAGAATAATAGTTGAACCGAAGTTCAATCAATTGTAAATTGTTAAATTATGCAATATTATACATACAAATAAACAATAATAATAATAAAATTCCAAATTGTCAAAATGCACTATCAAAAATAATCAAATCGCAATTTAGAAATACCGGATTAGAAATTTAAATGTACTGATGTGTTGCACGGAAATGCGAGCTTAAAAGTAATCTGTACGGCATCCCTTACATTTAGCACAAGATTAAACTTCTAGTCACTTGATCTCACCAAGGACCACAGAAGAGCTACGAAATTATATTTGTTGTACCAACAGCAATTTTTAGCATTTCCACTTGCCAATGAATTGGTATTTTTTCAGGAACTTAACACTGGAAGGGATGAGGCATGACCAACGACTATGGACAAGCGGACACCTCGTCTCCACGCAGCGGGGATTTAAAATCTGCCAACAGCAATCGTTACGGGACATTACACAGCTAGTGTCATTTGAGCTCCATTTGCGCTGGGGTGTCAGATGATTGGGGTGCACTACGCTACTGCGAACAGTTGTTGTAGGGGCAAGTACAGGTATTCGCGAAAGCTCCAATTCAGTGGATTTTCGGAATATGAATATAAAAATATTTTAGAGACTTTTGTATTGTTTCCCCCTTTTTGTAACGAGTTTTGCCACGGCAAACTAAATACACTGAGAGTATATAAAAGAAAGATTTCGATAAAAGAAAAGCAAAGAAAAAAAGAAATGAAAAGAAAAAGAAATTGGATAGAAGGACATAAAGAGTGCGTTATGTTCCTCTCAAAGAAACCAAAATTATATTCAGAACGAGGACCGAAAATAATTCCGCAAAAGGAAATAACCGAGGGTCCCGTCATCCCGCCCGCGAACGGCTTCATAAACCGCGCGTCTCTCGGCGCGAATGGACGGCGAGCGTCTCGCCGCGTCGCCACCAGAGCGCGCAGCCGGGCGGCGTCGCTGGCGCACCTCCGCAGCGCGGCGCCGCGTCGCGTCGCGGCGCCCGGGCCCGGGCCGACGCAGTGCGCGCGCCGCGACTGCCGCAGTGGCGCCGTGGCCGCCAGCGCAGCGCGGGCCCGCGCCGCCGCCGCCCCGCCCCCACTCCCGCGCCGCGCCGCGCGCCTTCTCCCCCGACGACCACGCCCACCTCCCGGGGAGGGCGGCGCGGCGCGGCGCGACGCGGCAGCGAAGGCGGCGACGGCGCACTGCGTCGCCGCGCCGCCCGAGCGATAACGCGCCCCCGCCGCCGCTCCTACTGCAGGCGTCGCGACGCGGCGGCGACGGCGGCGGCCGTGGCGACCTCCGCGCGCCCGCCACGCGGCAACGCGGCGCCCTGCGCGGGGACGAGGCGAGGTGGGACGGGACGAAGGGAAGCGAGGAGGGACGGGACGAGGCGATTCGAGGAGGGACGGGACGGCACGTGGCGAGGAGGGACGGGACGGGCCCAACGCTGCGGTGGCAGCGGCCGGCGCGTCGGGCGTAGGAATGCCACTGCTGCACTGTGAGCCGCTGCGCTCGCCGGGAGACACGAGCATCCCACTGCCGCTCAAGTCCCGTCAACTCATCCTCTCACGACGTTTTAAGAATAGATAAAAATAAACAGGAAAACAAAAATTAATTTGCTGAAAAATCCAAGTTCGTAAGAAAATGATCACAGGCTAGGTAAAGATTTCTTTTGCATTATTTTTCTCAAGAAACTGCTTGGTTTTTGGATGTCGTACGCGATTTCCACTCACCACTGAACACTCACACTTACACACAGTTGTAAATCAATACAGATGTTCCATAACAATATACGGCAACGTAATGGTTTTAATCCAGTGTATATTCAGCCTCGGAAATCAATACAGGACCTGCTACTCCGATGAATATCTCCACCCCACAGCTATGCGTACAATGCTGAGTAGTAAATAGTTTGGTACTCTCTTATAAAAAGTTATCAATATCATATTTGTTACATAGCAACCGAGAATTTGGCTAATGCAGTTTTTCGCTATTGAAAAAGCAACCACAAAAGGGAACTTCCTCTCTCTAGAATTGAGTGTTGGGGCAGGGAACTAGCGAGCCACACTGCAGAAAGCATGCAGTTCATCTCCACTGCTCGGATTTGAAACCAAAGTCGCTTCGTACTCGCCGAATGTCACATGCGTAGCGCCACCTGCACGGTTACGTTTCACAGAAACGTGTCCTAGAAATCTGCAACTACCCCCATGCGAACCCTATCAGCAAAGACAAAAGGGAATTTAGGCTGCTCTCGGCCTCCTTTCCCCACCTCGAAGACACCGCGAGCGAGAGCGAGAGTTGCCCGGCGCGGCGTTCACCTGCGATGCGTCAGCTTGGCCGCGCGCCTGCCGCCCCGCGCACGCGCAAACAGGCCACTCCATCACGCCCCCAGGGTCCTCGCCCGCGAAGGGCGTGGCCCGGCGCCCCGAGGTCGCCCTCCCTCCCTCCCCACCCACCCTCCGAGGCGGAGCACTCGCCATCGCCCTCCACACACATTCGGAGAGGTTTCTTCATGTTTTACACATTAATAGTGTGACATGCATCCTCACGCTAATTGATCTGATTGTTACAATCTATTGTTTTCACAGGGTAATTTTAAAATTTTGTTTAATTTCAGTAAATTTCACAACATAAAATTCACCGTCGAGGGTGGCTGGTTTGCTTGCTATACTCCGATTTCTGACGTTTGACCAGCTGCAGGCGGTTATCCAACCGGGAGCTTCGTTACGAGTTCCATTGTTGGTACCGAAGCTTCCGATTGGATAATCGCGTCCCAGGTGATCAAATGTCAAAAGTCACTAAACCTAAATCTGGCAATATTTGCTGAGCGTCAAACGTTCGGTGCATGCCCTACCCCTAGCAGGTCAAGTCGTTTGGACACATCGAAGGAAGTGAATCGTCGAACACCTCGAATTCTCGGGATTGGGCGAGCAATTGTTCGTTACTCGCCGAATTTCGAATGCGTGGAGTCGCTTTAATACGATCATCCTCATTCCATCTTCTGATGTACGACGTAGAGAAATCACGTAATACGAGGAAACCAATAGCAACCAAGCAAACCAACCAACCAACCAACCAAACATGTGCCCTCCATTGGCCTCAATATATTGACCGTGCAAAGGTAGCATAATAGTCTTAACTGGAATGAACAGTTTGACAAGACAATAACAGTCTCGGAATGAGACAGACAGCGAAAAACTCGAAACTCCATTTTCCTAAATTTTACACAAGACACCAAAAACTCGTTAATGCAATACATAAAATGATACACTGTCAGGTCCTTCAGTTTTAACTGTGTGGTATAAACCTAGTATTGGTACCCAGTCTCCTAGAAAACTTTGAAGTATCTCTGAAATTAGCGTTACGATACGTTAATATTTTTGGCTGAAATCAGAGTTACGATGTTTTTATTGCTGATTGACCTTATATGGTATTGGGCAATCATTAATATTTCAATTTTATTTACGTCCATTTAAATTTCGAAATGTAAATCCTCCTGTAGTTTTTGTGAATTTCTTTTCTGGCTCTCCCCTTTAGATTCAAGATGTTTCTACCTTATTGTCATTTATACAATACAGTGTTTCAAATATGCTCATTTTCACGAGAGCTGAAAAACATAGTTTTCAATTACTTTTGTTGTTGCTTGGAGATCGACAGCGTATCAAAATTGCATTCCCAATGGACAACAGAGCGAGATTCGTGGTATTAAAATACGTCTTGAAAGTGGAAATCTAATTTGCTGAACAAATTACCGAACCTAATAGAAAACCGTCTTTCCGGTTAACTGAAATCTGATTTTCATAGTGGCAATAACGATGAAATTACGGCTGCGGAAAGTTGTTCTCTGCAAATGCATTTTTTAACCTACAATTATTTCGCAGATTCATCCGAAAGCATTACGCGAAACATCCTTTTAAGTTTACATTGAATAAATTATACGAGCCGACTCCAGCCGACAGAACATAAAACATACGTGACACACAAAAAGGCGATCTTGGCGCCGCATGCGTTATGGAATATTCTCTAACTGCCAGCTTTTTGGCTCAACGAGCGACGCTTGTTTTTGTAAGAGAAGCGCGCCGCACTCCGCTCCGCCTGCGCTCGTTTGCCAAGAAGGGCCGTGGGCGGGGGAGGCGGCGAGGTGCAGCGGCGACCGTGTGCACCCCTGCGGCACACGCCCCGCACGCGGAGGCAGCGACCACGGGGACGGGGACGGTGCTGGAGACTAGTGACTGTGGTGACGGGGGCGGTCGCGGTGACGGGGGCGGTCGCGGTGACGGGGGCGGTCGCGGCGACGGGGCTGCAGATTGCAGAACCCGGCGGTGACCGCAAGCAACCCCCTCCCCGCCCCGTTTCGGTGCAACAGTGACGGAGAAATCCACTTCTCACGCCTACTGATAACGGGCGATAACGCTTTTAACTACCGTCGCCGCCGCAAAAGCGGTAGCTAAGATTGACCGATTTCCTTGTTTTCGCTGACACGGGAAGCGAACAGGTATAAACGTGCTAATTGGAGTTGCATACGAGCAGCAGAAATTTGAAGCCGCTATTTGTTATGATTTGAGCCTAGTCAATTGGCGCTGATTACTCGAAGATCGTTTGCCAATGTTCCCATTCACGTTAGTATCGTCATTAAATAAAACACCAGGCCTACGGCCCTAACAAAGAGGCAATTGATCTTGCTGAATTTCCCTTGGACCACAAATTTAAACATTGGGCATCTTTTAGAAATTTTTCTCTCAGGGTTAGTCAATGCCATCGTCAAATACACCCACGCAGACAAAACGTTGTGATCCGCGAAGCAAGTGAAGCCGTCCCACTTTTCTATTATTCCGAGTGAATAACTACGTTACCTTATGTCGTATAAGGACCGCACCTGATACAGACAAGAACTCCAATACGTCGACAAAATTCTCTACTACATCTACCAGGAAGCCAAGGTATTGGTTCAGTAGATTAACAATGCCTGCCGTTAATACTAATCTAAAAACGCCCGTGTTCATACACCCACTGCCCGTTTAAAATTACGATAACAGCCTTCGAAACTAATCTACCGGTCGGAATTCCACTTTCTGTGAACGGCGCCTTCCAAAACAAAACCTCGTCGTCGTGGAAGCACGTGGCGCCGCTAGGGCCCGGGGCCGGACCAGGCCGGGCGTCGCGGCGCCCGAGAACGAGGGCGGCCTTCGGCGGCGCTGGCAGCCCCGCGCGACGCCGGCGCGGCACCGCGACGCGTCGCGTGGCGTGGCGTCGGGACCCCGCGCCGCGCGCATATTTTTAGCCGGACGGGCGGGCGGGCGCCACACGGGAGCGCAGGGACACGGCAGCGGCGACCGCCACCGCGTTTCTAAGACACGTCCCCGTCCCTTCTCCCTCTCTCTCGACGCGGGCTGCACCGGAGCCTTTCTTCGGCCGCGCGGGCGGGAGGGGAAGGAGAGGCGCCCATGGAGGATCCGCCCTTGTTCGCGATTCGTTTCACCTGACCCGTTTCGCGGATTCGCGACACCTGCACAAAGGAGGGACGGAAATGGCCCGGCGAAGGCCCTTGCGAACTGAAGGCCCGCGCGCTCAGGTTGAGGCCCGCGGACTGTGGAAAAGCACTGCGTACAATGAACGCGTCGTCCGGAGTACTCTGCTACTGTGCGGCCAATGGATGGAATGTTTTTGAGAAACTTGTATACAAGCGCTTCCAGATACCTGTAGTGTATTAAAAGCTATTGTGCGCGGGGATAAAGTTACGAACGCAGATAAATCGTATCAACGAGTTTCCGGCACCAATCCATTCTAATGTATTCAATTGAGTGATCGATGAGAAACCAGCAGGAGATTCACATATGCAAATTAACTTCTGAATACTAGATTCAAATTCTTACGATTCAGAGCTTCCTGTAAGAAGAAAACAATACTTGCCTCCACAGAAGTGCACAACAAAGTGATGAAAGTTAATACAGGATTTCAACACCATTAAAACGGCTCAAGGAGGATACTGCAGACACAAAAAGAAAGCCAAAAACTGTAACACTTCACGCCAAAGATTCCCCTTAAAGAGGGACTGTAGCAAGAATTAAAACCGCGATGAGATTTCGTCCCAAGCGCAGCAGTTATGACTTGCCGGTTATTTCGCACCTATTCGCGTGCTAGGAGCAAAGAAATGCTTCCTAGCGGTGACTCGGTGCAGGCGGAGGGGACAACGCTGCCTCCGCAGCAGGTCTCGCAGGGGCAATGAGGGCGCGCCCTCGTAAAAACGGCCGCCTCCATTTAGCTCTCTAATTAGTGTCACGTGCCGCAACCGCGGAAACCCCGCGCGACTGACCAAGCCACGTGCGTGATGATTATGTTCTAGTACACACGAAGATATACACCAACAAGCTCTTTGATACGCGCGTGGTTTAAATAAACGGCTTGGGAGAGAAAGAATGTACGTTGGCCACTGGACTTCTGGCGTTGGTGAACCTAAGAATTTATGCAAAAAGTTGAATCTCTTCCTAGGGAACGATGTATATTGTAATTTGCATTGAAGTTCTGCGAACCTCACCACGTATCACACGTTCGTTTTATCGATGTCATGAAAAACATGAAGGGCGCAGGTTTCTTCTAAATACTATAATAATAATAATAGTGACTTTATTTATGTGGCGAGACTCGGGCCATCAGGCCCGCTCTTCCGCCTAACCACGTAATACATACATATATAGATAAAAATTGAAACAGTACCTTTAGTAAATTAAATAAAATACAACTTCGATATGTCTTGCCCCTGGGCTCACAATACTTTTCTAGGAGTTCAAAGATTTCCGAATCCATTTTAATACTAACGTGCTAGTCACAAATATTTTATTTAGGTCTACATCCCAGTAAGTAACACGATTCTCATAACAAAGGGATCATCTCATTTCCACCAAGAATTTTGCAGCTCCTTACTATTGGAGGCTTCTCAAACGTGTATTCAAAGGTACCATCGATTTATTCGGCTCCTGATGAGAAAGAGGTGCTGGTCGAATAGGTGGTGCGTACGCTTTTCGTATTTTGAGCCTGGGTTCGATCACACCCTTGTGCAATTAAGTGCTGGACAAAGCGGCCACTCGGCAGGTTTTCTTGGGTTTCTCCAATTTTCCTGCCCACAATCATTCTCGATCATCCTCCATCATAACTCCCCTTTAAGCATTGTACTAAAATGTACTCATTACATCAACTCTCATGGGCCACCATGACCTCAGCAACTGAATGATCACTACACCCCAATAAAGAAATAAAATAAATAAATCGCTACTGAAAGCTGTGACATTCCGATGCAAGGCTTCGATACTGCCAGAAAACAAAGGCGGCGCGCCTCGGGAACAAAGGACGTGCGATGTGCGGCGCGACCAAATAAGCGCATCGGCATGTCCGCGCCGGCCTCGTAACCCAAGAAGGCGGGCTGCGCCGCGTCGCGCCGGCCGCCTGCGGGGGCGTCGGTTCGCTCCCCACGCGCCGGCGACCGGGGCGTCGACTCGGCCGAGCCGCAGCAGCAGCGGCGGCGGCAGCGGCGCCGGTCGGGGCGCGGCAGGAAGCGCCTGTATTTTTAAACACAATCCCCGCGGAGGCGCGGGGCGCAATATTTAGCCCGGTCCGTGAGCGCCGCCCGACCCCGGCACTAGAACGCGCACAGCTTGAAACCGGCCCCGCAATCATGGTCCACGTCGAAGATCGGACCTCTTGCTGTGTTCCGTTTTAAAAGTGTTCACAAATTCATTTGCCCTTTTGAATTATATGGTAGAATAATTTTATTACCCTGCCTGCTAGCGTTCTCCGGACATGATGCAGCAACAGATCACTATATTCCGATTTAAACATTATGGCACTCCAAGGTCACAAGTTAACGGAAAGGGTGACACTCGAGCAATCACGAGCTTCGTTACATTAATTTTTGATATTAGACCTCCCCATTGGATGACAATGTCCTCTTCTCCTTCCGTCGGCTTGAAGTGCTACTGTGTTTAAATCAGTGTATGCACTGATTCGATTCTCAATTACTGAATGCACTGAAGTTCATGTGCTTTCATCAACCAAAGTTTAATGACAGCCTTTAACAGACTGAAGTGGTAAGGAGAAATGTGTCACGTTTACAAGGTCATTTATCTCAGTAGTCAAGGGGTAAGGGGGATGTCCCTCATCCCCAATGCCCGTTAACGACCACTGAGAAAATGGTCAGCGCGACAAAAGTCAATGCACGGGCTGCCGAACCGTTATATTCCGTATTGGCAACCCCAAGCGTCCAAGGTCACCCCCCCCCCCCGAAACTTGCAAACCCAGACCTGAAGAGACAAGACGCCGCGGGTAGCGCGCGCCAGCCTGACAGAACGCAACCCGCCGAGCAAAGGCCGGCGGTCCCGATGCTCCCACCCGGCCGCTCCAAGGCCGCGAGTGATGGCGGCGAAGCATCGGCGATTACGGCGTATCGAAGCGATAGCGGGTATCGGGGGCTCGCGCCGTCTCCGTCGCAGGCGGCGGCTGCGGCTCCCGCGCCACGCTTCGCGCGCGACTCCGCGCCGTCTACCGCCGCGCGCGCCGGGTCTCCTCCTCGCGCGCGCTCGCTCGCGCCGACCACGTGGTGCGCACGCCCCCCCGGCGCGGCCGACCCGACGCCAAGGCGAAAGAGCGCGAGATGGGCGACGGCGCTCCGCTTGGCAGCGGCGGGCGCCCAAGGCGAAGGCGACGACGCGGTGCGGCAGACGCGCTCTAGACCGAGGTCCCTCCTTCGGGAGGGCACGCGAACCCGCTTGCACTTCGAGGGCCACGCAACCAGCGCGGAACGACCATCCGCTTAGGAATTTCACCGCGCCGAATCTTATTTCCAAGGGTGTTGTTACGCATTTCGACGTACTTTTACAGGAAACTTAAAAATCAGTTAAAGAAACCAGATTTCATCTTTAGATTTGCTGATTTATGCACTTTTCGATCCCGTAGCACCTTAGGGCAAGGCATGTCCGCGTTCCAAACTCCAAATGGAGTCTGTAACAAGTGCCTCAAACCTTGTGGAACGTAAGTCCGGCGTGGGTAATTCGCATTAATGCTTTACCTTCGTGCGAATTCGCAATTCCCATTACGACAAATGCGAAGTCTTTATGTACTTCCCGTAAAAGTAGTTTTCACCTTCGACGACTAATGATGTCCGCGCTTCAACGTTCTCACATACTGGTGGATGCAAGTAAGGGTATGCTTGTACGCAAGTGCCTTTAAACAAAACTTTCTTGATTGCAAGTCCGGCATCCGTAACTCGCTAAATTGTTCTAGCATCGTGCAAATTCACAATTCGTGTGAACTGACGAATGCGATGCGTCTTGATGCACATCTCTCACGAGTAAGTCTCGCCATTGGACTAATATCCGCGCTCGAACCCTATCCAGCAGTGATTGCAGTACATTGCGCTTGTAACAAGTGCCTCGAAACCGAACCTCCTGATTTGCAAGTCCGGTGTACGTAACTCGCTAAATTGTTCTAGCATCGTGCAAATTCACAATTCGTATATTGACGAATGCGATGCGTCTTGATGCACATCTCTCACGAGTAAGTCTCGCCATTGGACTAATATCCGCGCTACAACCCTATCCAGCAGTGATTGCAGTACATTGCGCTTGTAACAAGTGCCTCGAAACCGAATCTCCGAATTGCAAGTCCGGCATACAAAACACGCTAAATTGTTTTAGCATCGTGCAAATTCGCAATTCGTATGCTGACGAATGCGATGCGTCTTGATGCACTTCCGCGAGAATCGCTGAATAGCTTTATTAATACAATTTTTACACGGTCAAATAAGCACTAAGATCATCTAAACCATATTGCCATTGAATTCCCACATCAGCAAGACGTATTAAGAAACAAAGGGGATGTAGCAAGTTCCGCGAAATCCAACACAGTGAAATTGCAGCACTATTAAACTCTACAATTTGCTTGCTGATGAGCAGGCAACCCGTAATCAGACGAAGGGTTTATACGCACATCATGTCATTATTTTCATTTATCCAGAAATATATCGACCCGGGTTTGTTTATTACATATGCGACGTCTCTGTAAAGCATACCAATTTTAAGCAACCCCAGCACTCTAAATTTGCGACTTCGTTTTTATACGATCCGGCAGCCCCAATTTTGACGAGTGTACATAATGCAACTCAGAACCGTTTCTGCCGTAAATTAGCTTGTGCTGGCTTAATTCCATGGTCCCTTAGTCTCCATTTTCTTCGGGCAACAACACAACGCACATTTCAAATGTCTGATGAAAATATTTAACAAGTATCACCGGTTTTAAGAACAGTATCTCTTCAGTTCACCTAAGATGTTTTCAAACCCGCGTAAAAGAGTAGACAAAAACAATCCATGTCCCTTAAAAACAACTTGATAACACAATTTTCGGCGATCGTAATTTCGCTTTTGCACCACACAAAATTCGTCCACCGCTTAAAAAAGAGGAGCCGGCACGCTCCAGAATGCATTTGACAACAAAGAAGGGATGTTGCCAGCACCTCTTCCAGGTTCTGGTGCTCAAAGAGACCTGCGAAGAGTGAGTCACATTCAAATAAAGAGCAGCACCTTTGGCTTTGTTCCAGCAAGTAACACTGAGAATATTGCACACGTGCGCGTATGTGAGAGAAGGGAGGAAAGAGATAACTCCCCTTCTCCCTCTCATATTTGCCAGGAGCGTACGATTCTTTGCAACAGGAGGACCGAGCTTCTTTCAGTGCCCCCGTGTTGCACACGCGACATTCCTCCCTGTTCTCGAAATAACTTCTACTCCAAAACAAGTGGCTCCAGTATACTAATTTCGTTCGTCACAAAGCTCGCCAACTCACAAACTATTGTGCCTCGTTATCTCTAACGCTCCCTACCGACTCTTGTTTACCCTCCAACCCGTTTACACACCGCCGAAATGTCACTATCTTGTGTTTTGTGCTCTGAAGTCGCGAACAGCTCCCCTACCATCTACACGCACATACAGGACGACAGTCACCTCTACTTTCTAGAAATCCCGCATTATGAAACCTTGAACTTCAAATGGAGTAGTTATTCCTCATTTAATTAACGTAACACCATGCAATGGACAAATTCAATAAATAAAACTAAAACTTGTCAATTCGAAGTCGAAGTACTGTTCGGCCTCTCAGGTCCTACGGACAAAGCACACACATGTTGAAGTCCCCATGGACTAAAAGAGTTATTTTAGCAGCTGTTGCTTCGTAATCTAATTGTATCATTCGAACTTCAGTCCCAAATTCTTTACTATTTGTCGCTCGGTACCGTGGTAAGAGTGGCATGTCCTCCATGAAGATACGTAAGAACGCAGTCACTTGTTTTTTACTTATTTCTAAATTTTGCCGTTTATTTTGACCTTCTGAAATTACAAACAAAGTGGACTGATTGTAAATAATCACATTCAATCATCTCGTCCATTTTATTTATTTGATAAAGTAACCCAACTAAAACTTTCCCGTTCTTGTTGCTTTCTTTAATTTTAATAATTTTGCCCTAAACTTTGGAGCAAGTATTTTGACCCTTCCAGTCGCAAGTAGCCCCTCCGAGCACCGTGCTGGCGCAACGGAACTCGCCGCTTCGATTGGGCGGACCATTGAGTTCATCGGCTGGGCGACTTGGGCGGGAAAAAGGGGGTAAAAACGCCAGCTGAAGGATAGCCAAAAACACGCACGGTCTATTGACTTCCGCAGTCTCGTCACCGCGTTCCCACTTTCGCAAGGCACAGCATATCAACAGGTTACTAGGTAAATCCGACAGCCTGGAATAGTCAAGCAATTATTTATGGAAGCTTGTTAAAGCTTCTTGTGGTTTGGGTGTTCCCTCGTTTGGGGAGAATGCTACAATTTACCTCGAACCGTTCTTGCTCAGTTCTTGCTTAGATATCAGCACAACACAGCACCCAATTAGCCCATCGATGCAACAGTCCCACCAAGCTTGTATCTACGGAAAATGAAAATATAATACCATCTACCTTTTTACCATTTCACTCATTTAATCAATGCTCACCGAAGAGCTTACTTTCGTATTTCAGGGATCAATTTGCATTTAGGGCTAGAATCAACTGTTGCACCCTGACTATTGCATCTTTCCTTCGCTCCTCTCCAGACTCCTCCACGGCAGTGAGGGTCATTTTAAAAAGGAGACATCTGCCCTCTTGAGAAAGAGCGATATCTACACTTAAAACGTCCGAACATGAAATTCCTAGAGTACAATGTCAAAATTTTAACCACTGATCCACTTTAAAAATGGACCCACTCATTCAGCTCCCACGATGAAGCAAGCGACGCCGTAGCGTTTACTCGACTGCGCTGGCAAGGGACGCGCAATGCTAAGGGTCAAAAGGGACACACGCCCAGGACAAGTGACAACTCGCACCTAGCGTGTGTAGGCCTGTTCACTCATTTCTTCCATCACGCACTCTGAATCTGTACACGCAGCTGACGCCACAGAGGGACTCTGCTACACTAAAAGACATTGCCGACTCAAAAAAATTGACTTTCTGGCTTCGACACACAAAATATCTTCTTTCTTGCAAGCAAGCATACAAGAGAAATAATGAAATTAATTACTAGCAAAGTGACGACACATTTCTGGTCCTTCACTCAGTGATTAAAATTGAGGGGTTGGCTGGAAGAAGGGCGTAACTCGAATTATGGCGTTTATCCGTAACGTATTCCAAAACGTACTTTAGGCGATTTTCTACCACCCCTCCAGATAGTACTGCACTAACCGCAATAGACTGCATTTGAGAGGCTTTTGAAATAATTGTGCCTTTTTTGTAACATCGTTATTTCTACGATCTTGCATAATTTATTGCATGTTTATGTTTGCATGCACGTTTAAATCAACAACAGGACGGCTGTAAATACAGAAGAGGTGAATTTGTCTGGTATGTCTGATTTTTCATCGGATGATAGTTTAAGCTTCCAGATAGCGATACGTCTTCATATACTTATTTAGTAGTGTTAAAGATAAAAATAAAGAACAAGGGAAAACATTATTATTATTATTATTATTATTATTGTTAGGGTTTCTCCTGCTCTTCATGAAGCAAACACAGATTATTTTACTAATTAATTTATTAAGTATAACTTTCCCTAATCGGAGAGGAAGCGTCCAAACGTCGCAACCTTCCTGTTACATTTCTTTTCTAAGACTACTCTCCTCGACACTGCCTCGCTTCTCCCAGCTCTCCCCCTCCGCTCGCTTCCAAAAAAAATGACATTCCAGGAAACCGCCCCTTCGACTGACCCCGGAACGCAGCCTGCCAAATGTCAACCACATGCGGGCTCCCCTCTCCGGGGCGCTCGGCCCTCCCACCTCGTGGGAACGCCTCGCCACTCGCCCCCCCCCCGAGAAGGGTCGTTATAAAACCCTCCCCTCCTCGGTTCGTAAGATGGGCCTGGCAGTTCGCTAAGCACATTAAGTAACGAACACTACCCATAACATACAAGAACACGTAATTTACACAGAACATTGAATTGATGAAAATAGAAATACACATAACATATAATAATTCTTAATTTACACAGAACACTTGAATGACTGAAAAATAGAAATACGCATAACATAAGAATTCTTAATTTACACAGAACACTTGAATTACTGAAAAATAGAAATACTCATGACATATAAGAATTGTTAATTTACATTGAGTACACACATCCACAACTTTCAATCGTAAGCTTCATTTTCATGAACCGTATAGGAATTATCTCAATGTACGTTAGTGACCTAGAGTCTCACTTCCAGGATACTTGTTTGCACACGTATGCACACCACTAATCAGCTGATTTCTGATACATTCTGCTGAGAGCATCAGCATTTACATTGTCCTTCCCTTTCCGATGTTTTATTTTGAAATTGAACTGTTGAAGGAACAATATCCATCTCATGATTCGCGAATTTGTAGGTGATTTGGAATGAAGATAGCTAAGAGGATTATTGTCAGTAACAATGGTGAATGGTTTGCAATTATCTAAATAGTACCTTAACTTTTTGATTCCCCAGACTAGAGCATAACATTCTTTTTCAATCACAGAATAATGAGATTCCGCTCCTCTAAATTTCCTACTAAGATAGATAACTGGATGTTCTTCATTAGCACTGTTTAATTGGTTCAACACGACACCGACACCTGAGTCCGAAGCATCTGTATGCATGATAAATTCGGAATCGGCTCTGGGAACTTCTAATACTGGAGCAGATACTAAAATATTCTTTAATTGATCAAATGCTTTCTGACAACTCTCATTCCAAGTTATGATTCCCTTCCTAGGTTTTCCCTTTGTCAAATCAGTCAGCGGAGCTGCTATGACCGCCATGTTGGGAATGTATCGCGCGTAATAAGATATCAGTCCACAAAATCTTCTAATTTCAGTTTTATTTCTAGGTGTAGGATATTCAGAAATAGCCTTAACCTTTGACTGAATCGGACTAAGACATCCCCGTCCTACCATATGTCCCAAATAACAGACCCGGTCCTGCGCAATTTTGCATTTGTTTGGTTTGATCGTAAGACCAAACCGATCTACCCGCTCCAACACTTGGCGAATATCTCTTAAATGAGCTTCCCAGGTGGGTGATATTACCGCAATATCATCTAAATAGGTAACGACACACGTAAGACCTTCAAACACATGCCGCATAAGTCTGCAAAATTCATAAGGTGCATTTCGCAACCCGAATGGCATTCTTAAAGGAAGGTAAGTTCCATTTGGCGTCACAAAAGCAGCATACCTTTGTGCGTTCGGAGACATGCCAATCTGCCAATAGCCCTTTGAAAGATCAAATAGAGTAATGAATTTGGCACTAGCGACTTCGTTGATCCTGTCCTCAATATGAGGCATCGGCTCCATGCATGGTTTCGTAATAGAATTCAGCTGCCGGTAATCTACACAGAGTCTAGGTTCTCTATTTGACGCCTCAACCAAAATCATGGGCGATAACACATCTGAAACCCCCTCTTTGATAACTCCCAATTCTAACATCTTTTTAATCTCCTTCTGTACTATTTCTCTTTGCCTAGGAGAGAAACGATAGCATTTTGTTTTAAAGGAGGGTTCCTCAGTTAGTTGGATGTCATGAATTACTTCATCAGTTTTCCCGGGTTTTGTAGAAAATACATTTTTAAACTCTGCTAGTAATGACACTATTTGGGCAACCTGCTCACTATTTACCCTTTCCTCTAACTTGCTTTCTTTAATCCACTCCGGATTCACCTTCTCTTCTATTTCAAGGATTTCATCATCACTCACCTCTTCATCAATACTGCTTAATAAATCTACATTGTTCACACCTTCTATTCTTTCGTAGTAAGGTTTTAACAAATTATGATGATACACTTGTTGTTTATTAGTGTCATGGAATTTAACCCAATAATTGGTTGGTGAGATTTGTTCTATAATTTCACCTGGCCCCTTCCATTTTACTCCTAATTTACTTCCTCCCAATACTGACAGAATAAGTACCTTATCTCCCGGTTTGTAATTTCGGACTCTAACGTTTTTGTCATAATACCGTTTACCTTTAATTTTAGCTTTCTCGGTATTTTCGATCGCCAGATCTCTGCATCTACGCAACCGATTTATTATGTTAAATACATATTCAGTTACAGGTGTTTCTGATGAATCTGTCATTTTCTGTCCTAGCCATTGTTCTTTCAATAATGTCAGAGGAGTTCGAATTTCCCGACCGTAAACTAGTTCGGATGGAGAAAATCCCGTAGTTTCATGAACAGCTGTTCGAAATGCTAGTAGGACACCCGGTAAGAAGCGATCCCAACTCTCTTGTTGTTCGTGACACACGGCTCGTAACACCTTCTTTAAGCTTCTATGCCAGCGCTCTACTGAATTTGTTTGGGGGTGATAAACTGAACTATGCAGTACTCGAATTCCCATATCTTCCAAAAACTCACTTGTTAAATTGCTAACAAATGACCTGCCTTGATCCGATTGCACCACTTTCGGAAATCCGATTCTGGAGAATATTTCTAATAAAGCGTGTACAATAGTTTCTGACTGTATGTCTTTTAATGGAACAGCCTCTGGGTACTTAGACATTTCGCAAATCAGAGTCAGAATATATCTATTATCATTTGTAGTGACTGGAAACGGTCCTACAGTGTCTATGCACACCTTCTCGAAAACATCCGTTACAGTGGGAACGAGAACTAGCGGTGCTTTTCCCTTGTCTGTCCCATAACCCACTCGTTGACATCGATCACAAGATCGCACAAATTTCGTTACATCATTTTTGAAATTGGGCCAATAGAAATACTTTTCCAAAGCTTTCCGTGTCTTATAAATTCCCAAATGCGCCACTGCATGATCATGAATAAAAGACAATAGATCATTTCGCAAGCTCTCTGGCACAACTATTAACCCTTCCGAATCATTGTTAGGTGCCTTATATAACAGAACACCCTGCCTGATTATAAATCTATCATCACGTTCCCCGTTGTGTATTTTATCTATTTGTTCTTTCAATTTAATATCTCCTTCCTGAGCCTCAATGAATTTCTCTTTAGTAAAACATGCTATTTTACAATGCAATGGTTGTTCTCCTACCTCATCTGATTCATTTTCAGAATTCCCGAATTCCCTATCACTGTCTTCCTGTTCCTGAGAATCCAGCTCTCTTTCATGCTGCTCCACAATTAACAATTCTTGCTCTCGCTCTTTTTCTCTCTCCTCTTTTAATCTAGCCGCCCTCGTTTTAACCTCATTCACTACATGTTCAATTTCATCTTTATTTTCAGAAGTAAAAACATTTCCTTCAATAAGTCTTTTGTCATTTAATTCATCGATTTTCCTAGCTGTTTCATTCCCAAGCAAATATTTATTAACTTCATGGCTATCAGGAACCACTACAGCTCTGCCGAAAATTTTTCCAAATGATCCGACAATTTCAACTTCTGCCACAGGTAAGAAAACCGGTTCCTCTGCTAGAGGGTTTTTAACCCAAACAGACTCCCCCGTGAAGTGACTTCTATCTACATACTTCCTGGAAATCACGTCAATACTAGCCCCACTATCGCGGAGAACCTTAATAGAATAACCGTTAATTAAGTTGTTGCTGTACCTATCCTTCATATCAAATTGACAATTTCTTTTCCCTAGTCCTGGATTTTGAATTTCTAGTCCTACCTTGTTCACTTCTAAGACAGGTTGCACCTCTACTTCCTGAACCCTTTCATATTTTCCAGAATCTACTTCACTTTTGTATTTAGGACAGTGCCTTTTAATATGCCCTACTGATCCACAATAATAACAGGTAAATGCCCTTCTTTCTCTGCATCAGCAGGAAGAGGAACAATTTTATTAATCTGTGTAGGGGATGATTTTATTTCCCGAGAACCTCTATTTTCTTTTATTTCAAATTTACCCTTTTCAGAATTATTTGTTCCGCTCTTCGACCATTTGTTAATATCACTCGCTTGCCCTCTTTTTGTTCTATTTTCCGTTATGAGCTGATCGCTAGTTTTGAACCCACTACCTGACCTGGCATCATCAAATTGTTGCAAAATATCAGCAAACTCTTTATGGTTTTTAAATTTGGGCCACTGCATCAAAAGCTGCTCTCTTACCTGGTATGGAACTAACCGTTTCATTCTGTCCGACACGAGTAATGATAACAATTCATCTAATGTCTCTACCCGCATACCCTTAACCCAACCTGATAATTTCGTGTAGAGCTCATAAGAAATATCCTTCCAAGTTTGGTTCGGGGTTTTCTTGATTTCGAAAAATTGTTGGCGTAATTTTTCCGGGCGTCACTTGATACTTATTAATTAGCCACTCTTTAATCTGTTCGTAGGATGCAACTCCATCCATATTTTCGCGAGTAACATATTCAGCCACGGAAGGAGGCATCAAACACGTTACGAAATGAGCCCATCTTCCTATATCAAGGTTATCAGCTCTCGCATTCTGCTCAAATCTTTGGATGAAAAGATAAATTTCTTCCACATCCGGTTGAAATTTACCCATTTGTTTTAACAAGGATTGCCTACTTTCGTGAAATCTATTATTCTGTCCAGTAACATGACTGTCATCTGCAACCGACCTATCTCTAGAAGCCGTTTCAACTTCTCTGATTCTCACTTCAGCCTCAATCCTAGCTAATTCTAACTCTTTTTCCCTTTCTTTTTCTAATTTAGCTAATTCTAACTCTTTTCCCTTTCTTTTTCTAATTTAGCTAATTCTAACTCTTTTTCCCTTTCTTTTTCTAATTTAGCTAATTCTAACTCTTTTTCCCTTTCTTTTGCTACTCTAGCTAATTCTATTCTCTCTAGACTCCCTTGAAACCATTCCTCATCGAAATCCGAATGACTCTTAATTGCAATTTCAAGACGTCTTAAGGTCATATTCAGAGGCGACTCAATTCCTAGTGCTTCCGCGAGCTCTAACAAAACATCTTTCGATAATCCCGACATTTTGTTTCACAATTAACAATGCAATACAATAGCAATAACCAGCTGAATAGTAAGCTACACACAATTTGCATGCAAACAAGGGAAGCAAGCTCACCTGATTTATCAGCACTTTATCACCAGATACAGCTAAATTCTGGCGTCACACAACAAAATACTTTAGTAAATATTCTTGTTCCAACAGTCAAGTTCACAGAGTTCGTTCACCGTCGATCTCGTTCTCCAGTAACCTCCAGGTAGCTTCCGGCAGATTCCGCAACTCCCCAAGCCCTCTGCTTGATGTCTCCGTCACAGAAATTCGCCACTGCTCCCGTCACAAGGCACTGCAAGTCCGTAAGAGTTCACAGCTCGTTCACAGTCGTTTCGTATTTCTAGTCACCTCCAGGCAGCCTCCGGTAGATTCTGCAACTCCGCAAGACATCTGCTTGATATTTCCGCTGCAGAATTTAGCCACTGCTCCCGTCACACGGCAACTGCGAAGCATTTAAGGGTCCACAGCTCGATAACCATCATTTCACGTTCTCCGGTCGCTTCCCGGTCGCCTCCGACAGATTCTGCCACTCTACAAGCCTTCGCTTGATATCTCCGTAACAGAACTCGTCACTGCTCCGGTCACACAACACCACGTGATGGATACCTGGACATCCCGTTTAAACAGTTCGCTCACGACAGTTCATAGGATTGGTTATCCTGTCACCGATTTCCAGTTCAACTTTTCACAAATTCTCACGAAACATTTCCCGTGATTCACGTACATACGTTTCACATAAAGTTGCGGCGTTGCGTACTAGTGCGTATCTTACACACACATAAATACAGTTCCCATACGTTGCACACACTGGCAATACTTCAATCTTCAATTAACGGTTTTCTTCCGACATCACCATCGCTGCCACCAGTTTTCTTTCTCTCCTGTTAGGGTTTCTCCTGCTCTTCATGAAGCAAACACAGATTATTTTACTAATTAATTTATTAAGTATAACTTTCCCTAATCGGAGAGGAAGCGTCCAAACGTCGCAACCTTCCTGTTACATTTCTTTTCTAAGACTACTCTCCTCGACACTGCCTCGCTTCTCCCAGCTCTCCCCCTCCGCTCGCTTCCAAAAAAAATGACATTCCAGGAAACCGCCCCTTCGACTGACCCCGGAACGCAGCCTGCCAAATGTCAACCACATGCGGGCTCCCCTCTCCGGGGCGCTCGGCCCTCCCACCTCGTGGGAACGCCTCGCCACTCGCCCCCCCCCGAGAAGGGTCGTTATAATTATTATTATTATAATTATGTCTTTATTTACCTTTCAATTATCGTATTTATAGTTAAAATGTTGGGAAGAGAGTCTGGAACTCAAGAAAACGCGCGCAAATAATCTTCTCCCCCATACGTCATACAATTTTTCCTGTTTTTTGATCAAATAAATCAAATTAATTCAAGAAGGGGCGGGCGGGCCTCCTTCCTCGGGTCGCGTCGCCGACCGGTCGGCGGCGGCGGGGCGAGTTGAGGCGAGGCGATCGCGTGCGCTCATGTGCCCCCGACGCCTCGCCCGGGGTTTAAAAGTAGCTCGCGGGGGTCGGGGACCGCACCGCACTGCACCGCCTCGCCCCACCCACCCCACCCCACCCCACCCTCGCCGCCTTCGGGACGTCAAGTGCGAGCAACGCCTCGGCGCAACACTGGCAAACGGCTCACTCGAGGCCGCGCTCGAGAAACGCACGATTCACGGAAGGAAGGTTCACGACAGGGAATGATTCACGTGAAACTGTCTTCCAGCTTTTTGCAAGATTAACATCTCCGTGCCATTCATTCATCACGGAAATGTCATGTTGACTAACTTCTTCAGGTTTTCCGGAGAGGAAAAAAACATCAAGAAAATTAAATCTTTCAGCAGCGGCGTTTTTGTTGTTGTTACGAATCGCGTCAGCAATTCTGCAACTGCTCCAACCGAATTATAGTTTCGGTTGCTTCGAGCTACAACGGTAGACGCAGGTAGAAGTGAAAGCTTTTCCGTGTCCAAAGACCACGATCTACCCAGAGAGATATGGCCCACCGACTTATCTAATCGAGGCGCCCCCGCTAAGGAAAGAGGCTACGCGTTGGACAAACTGCAAATGCGCGGAAAACAGCGTTTCACGTCACTTCGCTCCAGGTGTCCAGCAGCCGCCCTTCGCGCAGCCCAGAGCTAGGAAGAACATTTCTCTCTCTCACGTTACCCGTTTTATATTCCGTAACAGTATAAAGACATAGAAAATTTTAGCTTTGTAATTAAGGAACTATTGAATATTCTTTCTAAAACAAAACTACAATAATTAAATCTTGGAAGAATAATTAATTTCGGTGTTCAGTGAGGGTTTGCACGGAACAATTCTGAATTTGAAGAAGTCAACATCAGCATTCCTACAAATATGGTGTTAACAGTTTATTTAAAATTATTCAATTTTTGAAACGAAAGTTGTAAAATAAAATCACAATATCGGGGTTTCAAGAAATACACACGGCAAATTAGTTTCGATTTTAAATAGTATTGCAACCTCACGTGGAAATGAATCGTATACCCAAATTGGACTCCACTAGGAAGAAGAAAAAAGAGACTACAAAATACAAGGAATCAAGAAATTTATAAATTGTTCAAAATAAATAGTTTGATAGAAGTGGACGGCTATGATAGAGATAAATGTAAAAAAATTAATAAAATCTGTAATCATATAAAATGTAATGTTGAAACAGGAAAGTGATTCGTTTCATTGATAGGTATCACGTTACTGATCGTTAGATAGGTATCAACCTGCACATTTAGACCCTTTAAAATAGAACTCGTCATCCCTAGCAGCCTGAATGGCTCGGCGGAGTGGCCGCGATCGAAGCCCCTCGCCCGTCCACCCACACAGGGGCGGAGAGGCGCGGGGCGGGGGGCGGGGCGGGGGCATGGGCGGGGGGCGGGGGCATAGGCGGGGGGCGGGGGACGGGGGCGCGTTCCACGCGGCACTTCCTGCGCTCGCGCGGGGCTTCCTTCCAAGCGCCGCTCGCCTCCGCCGCGCGTTCACCAGGCTCAGCCGCCCGCGCCAAGCGAAGCGGATATGAAGCAAGCACCGATGGGGGTCGGCGGAATCAACTGCCTGCGCATCCATTATGTTCAACGATGATACACACGGCAGTCACCTCGCGGCATAAATTATGTACATGCGTATGTAATGTATATTGCACATAAATGTGTACATAATGTCACGATGGCGTATATAATGGTAGTCACCTTGGGTTACGATTCGTACAAAACTGCGTTCTCGAATGTGGCAAACTTCTCAGGAAAACATTCACGTTACGAACGCGAGAAGATCGAGAGAACCACAATTACCAACTGACAATGTTGGTTAAAATACGCTCTTTAATGATGCCAAAAAGGGTTAAAGCTCTGATGTTTAAACACTCAACGCCCACACGACCTGAGTACGTCCACAACTGTATCCTCTCGATCGCAACCACCAACATCGCTTCCCAACTTTCCACCACTATCGCCTTCTACTTTCTTCGCACACTCAGTAACCACTCACCACCCATTCACTTCGACACTCATTAAGTACTCATCATCACCACAATGACGGGAGGGACATACGTTGACAGGAGCTCGTATGTAAGTAATATTTCCGTCAACGCTCCCTCCCCGGTCTTGGCGCGCCCGGGCGCCGCCGCGACGCTATAGATCATCGGGGCGGCCGAGAGCGTCATTTAACGCATTCCGGGGAACGCACGAGACGCCTTATATTAAATCGCGCGCGCGTTTCGCATCTGGCGAGCGGGACGGGGCAAGGCGAGAGAGGGCGAGGCAAGACGGGACAAAGCGAAATGGGGCATGGCAAGACTGGAAACGACGAGATGAGACGCACGGAACGGGGCAAGTTGAGGAGGGTAGGGGCGAGACGGGACGGGACGGGACAAGGCGAGGATGGGTGAGGCAAGGCGAGGAAGGGCGAGAGGAGACGAATCGGACGATGGGCGAGGCAAGAGGGGGCAAGGCGAGGAAGGGCGAGAGGAGACGAATCGAGGATGCGCGAGGCAAGAGGGGGCAAGGCGAGAAGAGCTAGAGGAGACGAATCGACGATGGGCGAGGCAAGAGGGGGCAAGGCGAGGAAGGGCGAGAGGAGACGAATCGAGGATGCGCGAGGCAAGAGGGGGCAAGGCGAGGAAGAACTAGAGGAGACGAATCGACGATGGGCGAGGCAAGAGGGGGCAATGCGAGGAAGGGCGAGAGGAGACGAATCGAGGATGCGCGAGGCAAGAGGGGGCAAGGCGAGGAACTGCGAGACGAGACGAATCGAGGATGGGCGAGGCAAGAGGGGGGCAAAGCGAGGAACGGTGAGACGAGACGAATCGAGGATGGGCGATGCAAGAGGATACAAGGCGAAGAAGGGCGGGACGAGACGAATCGAGACTGAGCAAGGTGCGCAGGGGTGAAGCGAGACGGGACGGGACAAGGCGGGGCAAGTCAGAGCGCCTCGCGAGAGTCTGACGTCCCGTGGGGGAGGGCGCGCGCGCCAGAAACGCCGGGCGCGCGGGCGGGTGGCGGGCGTCCGGGAGCGCGAGCGAAGGCGGACGGCAGCGCAGCCTGACGGCCGTGCGCTCAAGTGCAAGGCCAATAGCCGCGCGGGGCCCCGGAGCCGCCGCGAGACGATGACGCCACGGCGGCGGAGCGGAGCGGGGCGGGACGGCCGGCCGGAGCAGGCGCCGCGCCGCGCTGCGCCGCGCGCACCGGAGGCGAGAGATGCGGAGGAACGGGTAGGGTTGACAGCGAGTTTTTAAAAACAGATGCATCGTTGCATCCGCGATGGAGGAAGACCTTTTCCCCTCTACCAATTCACGGCTCTAACTCGTTTACACGCCCAAATCGACTTCCGGCTGGAAAAGATACGCCTGTGAATTACACTATAACCATGATGGCAAATGTCATTTAGAAAAATGCAGGACGATTGTCGTTTAATTGCTTCCGGCGAGCCTGAAGGAAACAACAGGTTCACTTTGACAGACATATGACCCCACATATTCTTTCCCCTGAGTTACCCCTTCTGTTGCTCACGAGGAAGAGCAAACGGGAGTGTTACGAACACAAGACAGTGATTTGTACCGCAATAAATTAACGAATTGAATTCGGGTATACATTGATAAATAGGTCTACGGTAATGCGTACGGGAAAACGAATGACGTATCTCAGAACTTTTGAAAGAAGAGTATTCTTTACATATTAACATGCCCTCTAAGGCAAGCATTTCAAGCTTTTATTTGAATAAACCTACAATTTTCTCCTAACCCAGAAAGTTCCACACAGCTTATCATTGCCCATTCGACATGCTCTTCATTCATCGGCATTCCCGCACGAAGCAACCCACATCAACGCCCGAGAACCCGACTATGTACGCGTTTCCCTCAGGCCAGCCTCCGGTCCGAAGGACATAAAAAGGACGGCCGTGGGCACTGCGCGCCGCCGGGGGCTCGAAGGCGGACTGCGGCGCGGCGGCGCGCTCCGTCGCGCACCGCCGGCGCTGGCGGAGGCTGCTGCGGCTCCGCGGGTTGCCTTGGCGCGGCGACCCGGCGGCAGCGGCGGCGCGGCGCGGCGCAGCGCGGCAGGTGGCGTTGACCGGCGCGGCGCGGAGCGGCGAGGAGCGGGGGCGGGGGCGAGGAGGGGGAGGGAGGGGAAGTTCGCGGCCGCCGCCGCCTTCCGAGGAGAGGCGCTGCGTCGGAAGTTCACGGGCGGCGCGCAGTGGGTCGAAAGACGCGCCAAAGAGAGTGGCACGTAAATAGCAATGACGACGCGTCTAGGCTCAGTCGTTTGTTTTGTTTACAAACGAAACGTTAGAGAGACGAATGAAATGACAGAAAAAATAAGTGCAAGCAGACTTCAATCATTTTGAAGAAACTTGTTTGCTACATGTTTTGGTTCTTTACGATGCCACACAACCTAACTCAATCATACAACTAAATGGGTTAGGGATTTCACCTATCACCAATCCAAAATTAATTGTAGCAGTTACACGAGTTCTTCTACAAATATCGATTTCTGTAGTTTCAGAAAAACTGCATCTTATGTGGACTCATAATTACGTAATTATATCAATTTTAGATTATGCCTTCCGTGTAGATGAAAGCTTTATCTCTACTCTGATATCTCGCGTTTCACACTCGACAAGACAAGGTTCTACGAATATAGATTCTCGCTTATGCCTCTATTATCTTATTATGCATTAAGATAAAAGCGACATCCCCCACGCCTTTTAAAGCAACATTCATTATTATTATTGTTGTTATTATTATTATTATTATTATTATTATTAAAAACACTAATTTAACACCGACATTACTGTTAAAAAAGGGTGTTTAAATTTCAGGAAATTATTTTGTCAATTTGTCATGAAATGGCACGTGAAATGTCACAAATCATTTTGCACAATTGACTTTTAGGGAAGGCATCGTCAGCCACACTCGATCTTGTCGATAACTATGAGAA
Source organism: Acheta domesticus (assembly GCA_031308135.1). NCBI lineage: Eukaryota > Metazoa > Arthropoda > Insecta > Orthoptera > Gryllidae > Acheta > Acheta domesticus. Next base: position 54,056,751 of record JAHLJT010009436.1, read on the forward strand.
TAATCTGTAATAAAAGTTAATGTGCGCATGTATGTCGCACAGAAAATTACTCGACCGATTTCGCTGAAATGTTCACACTTTGTTCTTATTAGTAATGGGGGTACTTCAAGAGTTGTTTGAATTAAATTGAACATGAGACATTGATTTTATTCGTTCATGGCGACTCGAGCGTCCCTGAACTCTACGCAACCCGCCGCACAGTCAAGGATTGACCGCATCTTCACTCCACACAAGTTAACCCTGTGATTGTGAAATATCGGCTGAAATTACATGAATCTCGGACAAGTAAATCAAATTTCTCCAAGATAGTGCCATAGCGAACGCATGCCCAAACCAGGACAGAACAATGCTAGACTTGTGAGAAAGTCCCATCTATTGGAATGTATACAAAGTCAAGCGTAAAACGTGATCAGCAATCACCTGACCAGTAGTGTGTGATATGTAGCACTCCAATAGCAAAGCATTGCCAGATAGTAAAAAAAATAAAAATGTAATACTTTTTAAATACAAGAATTAAAAAAAACAACTAGGAACCAGAATATTTTTAAACGTCAACAATGTTGGCTAGCGACGCGCCCACTGCGTCGGCGGAGGCGCTGAAGGTGAACCCGGGGTTCCCCCGAGTCGGCGGCTCCACGAGCTAGACCGAAGCGCGCTCCCCACGGCATGAGACAGCGCCGACGTCGGTTTACAAGTCTGCAGCAAGCATTGGTCCCTGTTACGCCCCTGGAGCCCTTTCCTCGCGCTCGTTACATGTGGGGGCTACACTTTACTTACAGAAACTGATCGGAAATGTTCTTGAATTCGACAGCAGGGGAGAATACTCCATAAAAGAATGAACCAGTGGCGAATCCTGAACATTAGTTTAATTCAATTTGTTTAAAGAATTGGTCGGCCCGACCGGGATTCGAACCCGGGCCTTCTGGTTTACGCCCAGCTGCTCTGACCACTAAGCTACCGAGTCAACCAACCTTTTGAACGGTTTTCATGAGCGCCTTATCGCTCCTTGTACGTATATAATTGTCATTAAATTATTGTCATAGTTATTAAATGTGTAAATCATTGTTATTAAAAAACGCATTGTTAATTAGTAGCAAGGTCACAATTTGGATTCTATACGACTGCGGAACATTCTCCGAGCGTAATAGCTTTCCAACAAGGGAACGGGAAATGTGACAATTATATTAGTTTAAGTACACCGCACCTTATGGAAGCTACCTCGCCGTAATTCATAGCGCAGAAACTTACGAATGCGGAAGACCGACAGTCTCCTGATAGCAAGACTTTTTTTTTCGCAACTATTTTAAACACGTTCAAAATTTCAATAACTTTCTAGGGGTTTACACTTCGAATTACTAGGTAATACCGGCGGTATACGAGGTGTATCGGAGAAACCGCCAATGCACACACTCGCAAAATGGTATTCAGCGATGTATTGCATGACCTTGCAGTGGTATCGTTCGAGTGATATTGCGCTGTAAATAATAACGTGAATGTCTCACCACGAGGTGATAAAATTAACAATGAAGTCAATGCACCTGACTGTGAATAACTGCAAACTTTCGTTGAAATGACCAATGCACATATCGCTTTTGCGGAGTTCGCAAATATATTAGTCAATGGAGACACAAAATGAAATGCACAAAGTTGCTGAATCTTTGGTCCAATATGTCAACGTTATTTCTCAGAGCTTTATCCACTTCCAATAGAACTCCAAAATGAGAAGCAAACGCGTGAATGCAGCAAAAAAATGAGATTTCCCGAAGAGGCTGACTTGTAGACGTTCACTACTATTCCCACATGCATCTGGTCCAATAGAAGGTAGTTTTAAAAGCTTTTCTGCGAGTAATTGTGGTCGCTTGCACTTTAAGTGCATCTCTAAACATGAGAAGAGTTTCCAAATTTCCACTTGTGATTACATGTTATTACCGTAAAAAACCTACAGTGAGTAATTGTGGACGGGTAAAGACATGTCGCACGCTATAATTCTCCTACCTATCTCACGCCGACAAATTAGAAGTAACGACCTCTGCCACCAGCGGAAGGGAGAAAAGGCCTCAGTTTGGCGCAAAGACAGGTCATTTAGCCGACATCATCTGAATTCAGGGAGAAACTTGCCTTGCAGAAGTTGCGAAACGTACCGACACCCAACGGATCCGAATGCACCTCCTTTACGGCAACATGCAAACTGTAAATTCCATTTTCCATGAGCTGACATAATTGCTTCATTCTCGTCCAACTGATCCTACTCTGATAAAAATGGAATTCTGTAATCTTCGAGAATGACTACCGAAAATAAAAAGGTAACTTTTCTTCTGCCCTAACATGTTGGGTCTGTTTGCAACAAAGCAGGCTTGTGAAGTTTAATCGGCTGCATATGAGGTGTCGGGAATCAATTCTCTTTCAAGCGAGTGATTCACTCGCGTAAATTATCTAATCAGGTCTCCATTCATCTTGCCCATGACGCTGGACGTAAACTGTGTTTCATCCTCCGCGCCGAAGGCTGTGAACGGGGGCGCTTCCTTCGAGTGTGCCCCGGGCAGCGGGGCCCGCGCCGCCAAAGGAACAGCCGCTCAAACATCTCGTTTCATATTAGAGCATCGTTAGGCAGCGCGAGCACTATTTATAGCGGCGGGGCGAGTGAGGCTGTGACACAGAGAGGCTTTTCCAGGAATAGAGGATCCCACGGAGGGGAAGCTGGCTGCGCGCCCTCCAAAACCAGCTCCCGGCTCCTCCGTCGGCGCGCCCGCTCCTGCTGCAACGGTTCTCGCACCCGGGAATCACGCGCGTTCCCCTCTACGCACTAGAGAGGAAGAACGGAACACGAAATTTCAGTAAGCTACAAATCGAAAATCCAATTGGTTAGGAACGCATTTGATGAAAATGAATGAAGGTATGAGAAGAGAAGGAGGCAAAAGGGATATTAATACACCTCCTCAAAAGAGGAAAGCGTAAAGGAGATTCAAGAAGGCTGCACATAATACTACATTTGGGGGAAATGTTCCAAAGGGATTTCTCCCACGACAGATTTATGAATGAATGATGTCACTCCTCTGCGTCTCTCTCCAGTCTCATGTCTGTTTGATGAGTATGTCCTGAGGAGGTTAATGTACACGCGAAGACAAAGAATTATTCGTACTTAAGCCACTATACGCCGGAACAAATTAACTGAATTTCCCTTTAACGAGCTTAAGTGCCGCGTGACTGTACACCCTGGATTGTGAAATATAAACATTGTCTAAATGTTTGAAACGGACCGACAAGAGTGCACCCATGAGTTGAAGGACTGTCGGTACCGCCCAAATAAATGTAGTTTAACCATTAGAAAGCATGTCTATATCTTACATTTAATGCTGTCTGAAATGTCTGTTGTTTCACTAAAATATTGTCATTCTTCATTTGCAATTTAAACAAATTATGCGAGAAACATGATTTGTACTCACACGATACAGGGAAACTACAAATGTCCGTCATCTGCCCTTACCTGGAACAAAAGAAATTCAAATTAGGACCAAATGCGAAGATACAAGGGAAAATACAATCAGCTTCACGAATTTTACAACATGCACAATACAAAAACCACTCATGAAGGTCGAAGGAATTTTACGTCACAAACCCTGAACAAATTTCAATTTACAATTACATTTTGTACGCTACATAAAATCCTTTTTACCCAACCTAGACACCTCAAGCCATTCTCCATGAGCTCACTCGAACGACCAAGAGATAATATGTGCAGAATAAAATGAGAATATGGTTATTAGGGGCTAGAAAGTACGCGAGGGCCATGCACTTAAATGTAAATACAAACGGAAGTGAGAAAATACGAAAACTGACGGTAATACAGAGGAGGAGAAAAGTCTGATGAGAAATGATAACATTGCGAGTGGAATTTAGAACGCGAGAGTAAAAAATGACGCAGAAAGGGAAGGAGAGAGAGAAATAGAGGAATACTGGTCATTTGGAACAAGCCCCCAGGAGGGCAAGTGGAATAACAGAACCGGGCGACGCAAGCAGCACACAGACTACGTCAATCGAAGGCTCACAAAACGGCAGCAAACAAGCTGCTGCGGAAATACATCAGCGCTGCGTCCGCGCGGCGGGCGCCCCGCCCGCGCGCACAACAAAAGACACTCGCGCGTAATCGCCGCCGGGGGACGAAAACAACAGCGCACGCACTATCCACCCACCCACCCCCCCGCTCCAAAGCGGCTGAGTCACTGCGGGGCCTCTGACTGGGAGCTCCTAGGGTTCGAGTCACGACGGTGGCAGGATTTTCGATTCTAGCAAGATAGCTAGGTCAAATTCAGTCGGGTCGAGGACAAAAGCGGCCGGGTGCTCTGATAGGTGACTTTCCGTGGTTTCTCCTAGCACCAGGCGAATGCCAGAGCAATACTCTTCCGAACAGGCCACAGCCGGCGCGATCTTTCCTCCCCCCCATCCTTGTCCTAGCGTCACCCCTTACTTACACACCACACACGCATGCATTACACCAGTACACAAGACGGGAGACCAGTCGGAAGCTTAAAGTTTGTCCTAGCTGCAGAGAGAGATACCTGGCAGGGGAAAATTCCCGCAAGCCGATGTAAGTCTGCGCCGGGTCTCTCCATCCTGCGGAGGAAGAGCACCGCCACCTCCCACGATAAAAACATTCACCACCTACAGGACTAAGGTCCTCAAAAGTTGAAGCGTCCGGTATCACTAATGAATCGATCGATCGAATGCGGCTGACAGCTCGGACGTGTCGCCGGGGCGAGACAAACGCAGCGGCTCGAAGCGAGCGCCGCCACGGCAAAGTCCGCAGATTACTCGGGAATCGATAGAGAACACGCGCGCCTCCGCGGGCGGGACGCCATCAGAATAACCACCGCCGTTGCAAGTACTGCTCCTCGCTTCGCAGGGGCGTTTAAACCAACGTGCTGGTCCGAATTGGATACGAGACGGCAGACCTCGCTCCCAAAGCCTTGTCTACAAAATTCATGGTGTGGTCACTTTAAATAAACTTTAGTTGAAGGGTTCATATAGGTAAACAAATTTTCTGAAACTAGCGATAATCCCCCCCCCTATTTTGTCATTAAGATAATTACTCGGCCAACTAACTGTATAGCCTCACTGGTGAACATTGCATTTTCTTTCATGTTACACGAAATAAAATAAGTAGAACGGTAGTCCTGCGAACCGGAGCACACAATCAAATTCGGGAGATGGGAAATTATTAACTAGGGGGGCGGATTTTCATGACCTAAAAATCACCACAAATTATCAATAAAATGCCCTTAAAATGTTTTTAAAAATTTTAATTAAAGAAAAATGACGTAAAAAATTTGATAGAAAACAATTCAGATGAACAACTGAAGGTGTTGGATATGTTACTAATGTAATGGAGGTCTTTTTCCTTTCGTGCAAGAGAATTCAGCTGGAAAACTTTTAGTTTAAACTGGACCAAGAAATCTTTGTCTTTAATTATCGTAAAATCCGCGGAACAGACAATGGTGCTGAACAGGAACAGCTGGGGTCACAGGAATCTTAGATTACATACTCACAACTGCCGACATGACAATTTCTGAGCGAAGAAATTGAATAGATTACTCGGGAATTCTGTGGAGAACAATTGTTGCATCTCGTAAATATTATTTGAAGCAAGTACATTCAAATAACATAAAAATCGATAAAATCAGCGAAAATTGCTTTAAAAATGACTGAATAGTCGAAATAGAAAAATGCTCCATAAAATTAGTAATTTCCTTTTGTCATAACAATATGAATTTCTATTCTAAACGGCATAGTTTTAAAGTGGAAAAACAAAAAACCAACAAAAAAACCAAAAAAGGACATTTCATTAAAATCCGCCCCTATTAATACCATTGCCACAGAAAGCAACTCTTTGGTTCAGAATGTCCATCACTCGAAGTCCCGAAGTCCCCCCCCCCATGTGGCACAGACTCCAGGGGATTTACGCAGTTCGGCAGAGGCCCCGCGAACGAAGGAAGCGGCTCCTACACAATGACATCACGCGTACGAATAATAAGGTCAACGGCCTCGCAACGAGGCAATTTATTTTTAGAGGTGCGTTTCTGCTCAACGTTTGAGGTAAACTGAGAACTTGCCGTGCACGTGAACATACACGCCGCTGCAAAACGCTATCGTAATGCAACGCATTCCTCATTCGCCGGAAGTTGTTCTTCGCGGACAGAACAAATAAATAACATTTAAATGCGACGGGACACGGCCGAAGGACATGCAGTTGGAATTTTATCAGAGACAGATAAACAGCAGTGTCGTTAAGTAAACAAAAGACTTGTGCAGGTTGATGTCCATACGACGACCATATATTTTACGACTGCTCATATTATATCTCGGGCGCAACTGCAAAACAAGTGAAACGATACCTTCTCCGAAGCAAGGACACAACGCACGAAAATTCGAATCTGCAACCAATCTAAACTGCTTCCGTACCAGCAGGAATCCCACAATAGAAACTTCATAGGTCTCTGAGCTATTGATTAATAACAACACTTGCCTCTGATACAACAATCCTTTCCATGAACTGAAATGCAGCCCTGAGTTTGAAGCCAAAACTACGGGTTCTCTATAGATTGTGAGAACACAATTACGAGGTACTTTTTTGCAATCCTTGCAACCGCTTTCCGAGTCCCAGTGGATTCATTAATTCATAGGGAGCGAGAGGACGCTATTACCGCTCGAGTGCACAGAGTAGGTCAATCGATGAAAGGGTGAACGGACGATGACATGCAGCGAACGGAAACGGCGCGGAGGAAATCTATATCCGAAATCGATAATCCTGTAACGAGGCAGCCACGTGATTCAATAAAGAGATATGTCTCCATAAGAGACAAATTGCACTCCTACGATCAATCCTGCACTTACAGAGGCAGTAACCTCGCTTCTCGCTATTTTATACAGAACCCTAAAACAAATAGAAATATAATCGCGTTCATTGTTAACTCTTCTGGTAAATTTGGTTTAATTCACACGGTCAAAGAAATTTTCATAATATCCGGGATTGTTGGGCTCTGAATTGTATTTTTAGTTCCAATCACCACATTACATGTTCTGATATACGCTAAAATACTCCCCTTTTTGCTGCTTACACGAAAGGGTACACGAAAAGCACGAAAAAGCAATACAGCAAATAGCTAAACACACAGGCCTTACTCACAGGCCGTACTTCTTCGCTTGGCATCTTCGCACAGTGGCACAACCAACCATCACGTCACGTCACCGGGACGTATTTTCAGATCGTTGGGGAAAATGTCGAGGGTAAACATTTAGAAAAAGAGAAATTTTAGTATGAACGTTGGTAGCAGGACTTTAATATCATCAGAAAAAAAGTGGCAGGGAGCTGCAAGCACACATATGTGGCTATTACATAATCGATAGCATAGAATCGATCGCGTCGTGAACATAATGAGCACCAAGGCGCCAAAGTTAAGCTAAGAGTTTTCACGAATCTCTCTCTTCGAAACCGATAGGTCGTTATTAGTTTACGTGGAACGTGAATTGGACAGACGTTTGTAAACGTCCATACACCACTGTAACAGCAAATTGGTCCTGTATCTTTTCTTCCTTGTTTTTCTTTGTTTCTTTCTAGTTTCATTTCACCTTTTATTGCTACCCTAGGCGATGCCGTAGCGAATACTGCTCACCCCCCCACCCTGTTTGCTGTGCCAGCGATTCCAGATACACTGGCGACATCAACATCGATGTTCTAAACATATTAAATAAACATTCGATGTTAATAATACAGTCAACCAAAAACCATCGATGTTTTTAAACGACGAAGGAACTACCAGAGGATTAGGTTTATCTCGAGCGAGGGATAAAATGCTCGAAGGTAGTTACAGATAGTGTTCACTTTGTTCTAACATATGAATTAATAACGGATGGAGTCACTTTTTATATTTTAACTTTTACAAAATCGTGATCAAGGGAATTTTTCATCCACGAACAAAACATCGAAAATGTAAAAACATCCGAACACAAAACATCGATGTCCAAAAAACATCAGCTTCAATACATCGATGCTTCAAACCTCTATATTTATACAGAAACGTCGATTTTTTGAAATCGATGTCGCCTCCCTAGCAGGGGCAGCGCCCCGGGGAACGGCAAGGCGGCGTCCGGGAGGTCGGAAAGATGGACGCCGCGCGCCGGGCGAGCGACCGGGAGAATCGATAGCGCGCGGAAGTGCGGGCAGGGGCGTGGCCTGGCGCTGGGTCCGGAGTCCGGCCCGAGTACAGCCCCCGCCCGCGCTCGACCTCCGCGACTATGGAGCCCACGTCCTGTACAAAAGTACGACAGATTGAAAACTAAAAACGAACGCTATATTATTATTGCATACTAATTCAAAAATCTTCAATCCACTCGAGGGTGCGGCCAGTTGTGAATCTGACGCCACCCTTTTAGATGTATGAAAATTGTAACAGGTAACAGCGGCGACAAATTTACAACAGGGGCGAGGCTGGTCTGTGGGTGCGAAGCTGTAGAGCTGTGCCCACAACGACGGCTTTTCAAGTAACTTCCCGACTACCTCAAGTCCCTTGACGATTGCATGCCTGGAGATATTCAAAACAACTAACACACGAGATCAAAGGCACCGCGTCCAGAACCTCCGCTGATCTATATCGAATGTTAACAGTAATTCCTTTGTCAAAACCTGAATAGTACATACATAGATATGTAATAAGAAATAGCAGAGAAAGTAACATTTTAACTCCTGCATGTAACCTGCATTCCAAACTGCCTCGACCATCAGTATTTCCTTAAATATTTACCATTAACGTATTTCTAAAACCACGATTTAAAAATAAATTTAAAAAAAACCACCAACGCACAAATACAACGCAGCAATAAGCAGCATCCTACCCGGCGTGTCAGTACGCCTGAGCTACACCCCACCCCGTTGTCAATATTTAGTCGCATTCTCCGCGTCGCGCCGCTCGGCACCAGTCAGGCGGCGGCGGCGGCGGCATGGGTGCGGAGGCAGAAGCGGCATCGGGCGGGAGCTGCTGTCGCTGCCGCTGCTGTTCCACCGCCGAACGGCAGATAAATTGCTGCTAAATTTACCGGCGGGAGGGCGAAGGGCAATTTGCGTCCGCGCCCAACCGCGACACAACGCGCGTTCATTACCGCGCGCCCGTCGGGGTGGCGCGGGCGGCGGCAAGAGAGGGCGCTCCACGCGCCGTGCGAAAAATGCAACAGGACACCGGACACGCGCTGTCGGGCTACGCTAACCCCGGTCTCCAGAGTAGCGAATTTAACTATGTTTCACATTGTTTAAAACGTGTCCTGTGAAAAAGTGTTTATTTACATCTGTCGCACAGTGTATTATTAATCAGGCGCGCATCGACGGGGAGGGAAATGTCTCCACCTAAAATGTTTCAGTAATTATTAATTTCAACTTGTCACGAAACTTTGAAGCAAAAATATTTTCGAATAATGGTTAAGACAAATAAAATTGCTTCGAAACATGAGCCGAAAGTACCCTGCGATATGCTACAAAATCAGTAATATGACATATTCGACGAAAACATTTTGAATTTCCCCTCCGAAAATTTGTCTTTAGATTCGCTCCGTATTAATACATGAAAAAAACCTGCTCTCGGAAATCGTATAAATGCTTTATCAATTTCATCCGAACAACGCCCTCCGTATCAAGGCAGCAATAAGGACCTTGTCCATGGGAACATCACTGGTCTTACCAGCGTCAATCGGATGTACACGCTGAGAAGGTCCTCTTCCCGACAACCCCACCGTCCCATTACGAGCAGCACAATGCTTCCAGAGGCTTCTCGACATTCCGGAGCCCCTCGAGCTCCACTGACGAGCACCGGCGCGCCGAATCCCTAGTGCGTCGCAGGGGCCGCGTCCCGCCCGTCCAGGAGCTCAGCCCTCCGCATTCCCCGCCCAGGGAGCCCTCGGCGACGCACTTCGGACGCAGCCCCATCGGCGGAAGCACGCGGTTCGGCCCGGGGCATTCGGCGGCGGCGGCGGCAACGGCGGAGAAATTTCTAAAGCCTTGGGCCCGGAACAAAGACGCCCACGCGGCTCGCCGGGCTCCGCTCATTGATATGTCCCGGGCGTCCCCGGCCACATCCGGCGCGCCGCCGCCGCCGTCGTCGCCGCCCGGCGCGTTTACGCCGCGCAGCTCCACAAAAACCCAAACAATCTCCGAGCCGCCGCCTCCTCCTCCTCCGTCGTCGACGACGTCCCTCGCGCCCTCCCCCTCCCAGTCCGCTCCTCGCCGCGCCGCTCCGCTCCCCGCCCTCGCTTCCTCCCGCCCATTGAGCGAGCGCCCGCGTCGGCCGGCCAGACGGCCACGCGCACACGCACGCACGCACGTCGGTCACGTGACTTCGCCGCCACGCCGGGCCCGGCCGGCGCGGAGGGCTCCAGACGAGCCGAGGCCTTCCACATCACGCGGTACCTCACACGAAGTCAAGTGCAACGATATGACTTCACACTTCGCCACCCCTAAACAGAACTAATTTGTACATTTTATTTCACTGAAATCGTGTATATCGGCATTGGCGTGTGGTCAACATTTCGATGTCGGACGGACTATCTGCCACATACACAAAAACGTCATTAAAAATCATAATGTGAGGAAAAAACCAATACAGAAATGCAGAACGTTTCATAAGAAATTCCCGGAAACTAGAACACGCAAGAACCGAATATCCGAGAAGCGAATCATATCAGTGTAACCGACAATTCTGCGGAGCTACCAAAGCGCTGCTTCCAACTAATACAACTGATCCCAAGATACCGCGGGCCCGCGGCTGACTTCGCGCTGCATTGCACGCCGCGGGCCAGACGCGGAAGTGCTTCTCGTTCTTTTTGCTCGGAGCTACGTAGCCGATATGTAAACGGACGCCCGGGCGGGCGCGCGCGCGGCAGCCGACTGCAGGCGGTCGGGCGGCTTCCGCCCCCTGCCCAGCCCATTCAGCAGACGTGATCGCGTCGACGCACAACGGATCCTTCTTCTCAGAGGGCGCGACCCGCCCGGCATCGCTGCGCTTCCAGGCGGCGAATTCCGATAGGGGTCACCTCCAGCCTACGCGACGCCTGGCGGGCGGGCGGAAAACAGGGGCACGCTCTGCTCGTTATCTCTCGTACTAAAAAACTGGCTCGTCTCGGAAGGTGGCCGGGACCAGCTGATACGATGAGGATGCGTGCCGATCACGAACGATATCAAATTGCTCCGACACGTGCGTTCTGCCATTACTGAACATCTCTGAAAGATGCACAGCAAATGCAAAGTGTTGTGAAGCACTGAACTCTGAACAGATCGTCAATAACACAAATGAAATCCTACTGTAAAGAGAATCGAATATGTTTAATCGCCCCCTCAGGTGTAAAAGACACTCAGCCTCATAAATCTACTCCGTTGAACGTTCCCTAAACAAAAACACACACGCATTCTAGTCGTCAGGTTTGCGAACTGAAGAGGTCTGTTACGGGCTGTCCCTAAAAAGACCAATGATTATTTGAAATCGACAGCGACTGATTTGCACTTGGCTGGTGACGACCCCATTTTCAGACGGTAACATTGGACTCGCAACGTAGGCTTTTCAAACACGTATTCATATGATGGTTCAAGAAGATCTTGCCATTACCAGAATAAAAACAATGGAAGACAGGTTGCAAAAACCAAACGTCCCACATCGCAGCATTAACAGTTCCGTTTGTCATCCAGAATGCATTTCCTGACAAAGGACCTTTGAAAAACCACGGCCCAACATGCGGAAGTCTTCGCCCGCAGCCCGACGATAGCCCGGCGAAACCCTTCCCTCTGGCGCTGGGAGCGCGAGTGGGTGGCCGCGGGTCCCACGCGTCCAGCGCGGCCGGCCCGCGGCCCGGAAGCGCCCCGCCCCCCGCCCGACCTCCGGACAAAGGCGATAAACTGCATCGGCCACGCAGCGCCGCCACGGGGCGCCTCGGCTTAAATAAAGCCGACGCCGACGCACGCATACGCGATGCAGCGCCTCTCCCCGTAACGCCACCGGTCGCTACGTGGGGGAGCACAAGCCGGAGGGATCGCCGAACACGTGAATGTCCGAAGAAACTCTCCAATGTAATAGGTAAGCTATACTATAGGATATATATATATATATATAATATATATATATATATATATAATATATATATATATATATAAAACAACAACAAAAGTTACGAAGAATTTCGTTAACTTTAATTTTAAATTTCAGGACACGTGAAAAAAATCTTTTATCGGGATGCATTCGGAAGTATGCGAGGTACACTTAAAAACCCGCCGAAAACGCCGATAACATTTTATACAATAATGGAATTACGTATGATTCATATGGGTCGCCAAGAAAGAAATGCAGTATTCAATCTCCATAAGTCTGTCTATAGCTGCAACAAGTTTTGCACAAATTGGTACAAAAATAACATTCCCACGCCCCAAAGTAATCACCATTTCAGAGGTCAAAGCAAGCCTCCAAAAATGTTCAGGTATTCAGATAGCATCTCAACAGGGTCCACATCTCCACTAGTCGTCTGTACTTTTTATTGTTCGATTTCCCATTTGTGTAAACTATATGTAAATGGTCCATTTTCCATGTAAAATGTACAATAGTTCTTTAAAATTTTAGTTAAGCAGGCATAGCTCAGAATAGCGTATAAGGTCTGTCACTGATTCATCAGTTATGATTTTGTCCTCATTGCTAGCCTTTCCGTACGTAGAGTACATATTAATTACTGTGTCAAAGGTAGCAGTAAATCTTCGAAACTCTTTACAAATGATGTCGAGCAGAACCCATAATCACTCCGATAAGGACATCACAGGATAAAAATCCCCTACTTATGTTCGATTCGAACCCTTGACCTTAGTATCAGCAAGCGAGTCCTCTAACCGCTACGCTACCTCGTAACGAAGATTCCGAGCACCCCTGGAGAACTTGTTCCTGCATTCTTTTACCCTGTTTCGTCAGGTTAGTATTTCTTCACAGGCAGTCACTCGATAAATTGCATCGTGGAGGTAAACGAAACACGCATGTCACATGAAGCACAGACAAGCTTTAATGATCAATTAACAGTCTATGGATATCGTAATGTTTTACCAATACAAATCGTGTATAAAAAAATACTGATCTATTGGTTGGTTGCTGTAGGCTTTGCATGCATATTGTGATGGCTGAGCTGCTTCCGAAGGTCCGCTCCCTACAGAAGGGCCATAAAAATAGGTAAGCCAACGAAAGCTGCTAACACTGGTTCTTAAAAGTCTGGAAAAAGACAACAACTCTTCCTGAGCTTGAACATTTGCCATGGATCGGAGAGCGAGCGGGAGACGTTAGCTTGGAGAAAGGGCTGCCAGGGCCACGAAGGGATTAGCACTGCAGGAATGCGCCTGGGGAGGAAGGCGTGTCTGGGTGCCGTTCTGAAGGGGGGCGGCAACGCCCGTGGCTCGGAAGAGGAGCGGGGGCGGGGGGCTGGGGTTGGGTGCCGTTTTGCAGGAGCGGCTGGGGGCGGGGCTGTGGCTGGGGCGGGAGCCGGGGCTGCAGCGGGGCGACGCAGGTCTCCCGTTTTGAGGCAGGAAGCCCCGCGCGCACCCAGTAATGAAATGTTTCCTCGTTACGGCGTCGCCGCCTGTGACACTGACCGGTCCCCGGTTGGCGGCGGCCGGCGCTGCTGCTGCTGCAGCATGCGACTCTCGGGGTCACCAACCGGGGACGACGGCAGCAAACCCACCCGCGTCGCCACTGACGGAGCTCTGACGAGGGCCCCATACACTGTCAAGCTACGTATCATGATCCTTAGATGGGCAGGCCGTGAAAATGTCGCCGGTAGAATCTACTAGTTTGTTCGCGCAATAATGCTCTTAAAAGCGACAACAGTTTGACAACCGGCGCGCCGCAAGCTCGTCTCACTATTCCGTGAATAGGTGTCTAAAGGGGGGGGGGGAAGTTTGTTTTTTTTTAACAAGCGAAAACATTGACACTTGCGACCGACATTCAAGCGCTTTATTACATGGCTTTTTTTAAAGTAGTCCCCCAGGACGTAGAGCACTTTGATCACTTATTATGAACCTTCATTGTCAATGTATTTCAATACCAAACTGGGTATTCCGTGAGTTTCGCAAGCCCCAGTGATAGGTGCACCGACAATGGAAATACGTCAGAATGATAAATACGTTGAATTTAAAAACTTAATGTAGTTTAATGTTGAATATTCAACAGCACGTTTACACTTACTGAAGTGATGGGAACGTTAATGAATAATATACCCATCTATTCTTTTGATTTTAAGATTGAATAACCTCTACGAACTATTTTTAAAAGAAGTCATTAGTTATCTACAAAATAAATTAAGGTACTATCCTAGTTCAAACTGTTGCATCACTCAACATATTTACTAAATTAGAAACTCCTGTTATGTAAACAAAAACGCGAGTAAATTTCTTTAGTCAATTTTTGAAATCGCTGTCATTTTTGAAAAATTAACCATTCTATGACTACGGATAGACAAAATCAAAGAGAAGCAGAATCGTACTGGCTAGCTTGATATTTACCTCGACAAACAAAAACTAGCAGGGAACTTAAGTCAATTTATTTGCAGAAGTCCCACCCAAATGCCGTAATCCTCAATGCCTTCTTGTTCCGGGAGAAAACTCAAATGATTCTCGTAACGCCCTCGCGGTTCCCGAGGCCATCTGTCGATGCGATCGGGATCCAAGGAGAACGGAGCAATCGCGCAACGAAACAGGTGAGCATCTCTCGCTTCTGAATAATCAAAGGCTGATTGCTAAATGAAGGTATCGAAAGAGTAGCTAATTATAAAGACATATATTTTAATTTCCTCATATGCAAGGCGTTTTTCTTTATCAATTCGAATAATTCAACTTCACAAGTAAATCAGTACACTAGAGTATGAAAATACCTCTATGACAAAATGAAAAAAAATTCACGAAGTGACGAATATAGTATACACAATTGACTTTTTAATATAAATCCGGTGGAAAAATGGTTACTACCGTGTACCAATCCCTCGAAATGTTTCACTCTTGCAGTACATATTTTTAAAAAAGCCATTCACGCACTTTTAACTTGAATGCAAGATTTGAACAGGTAGTGACATCGCTGTTCAGCCCGATGCCGCAGAGACAACAGATCCACCTCGCGTCGGCGTGCCCCGTCCTCCTCGCCCCCGCGGGGGCGTTGGGGGGTCGGGGGGGGTCGGTGGCGCAGAGCCTCTTCCGGTGCGCAAGTTGCCCCATCGCGCGGGGCGCGGGGGGCACACGTGGAAAGGAAACGGGCCCAGACGAAACGGGAGCGGCTCCATTAATCCATCAGGAGACGAGGCAGGGGATCGGGCGCGAGCGGGAGGGCGGGCGGGCGGTTCATCAATATTAATAGCAGGCGCGGCGACGCCTCACGGGGCGGCGTTGGGGGCGGCCGCGGAAGTCTTGCGAAAAACGCGCCCCCGCAACGATGCAAGACTTTCCCCCTGGAGGGAGGGGTGGCGGTGCGGTCAAGGTGTCGACCACGTTGGTGGCGCCGGAGGATGTGGGGAGTAGGAGGAGAAGGTAAATACGGAGGCAGCGGCAGCAGAGGATAAGGAGGAGGGAGGGGAAGGAAGAAGGGGGAGGAGGGAGTGGACGAGGGTGGGGAAGGAAGAAGGGGGACGAGGGAGTGGACGAGGGTGGGGAAGGAAGAAGGGGGAGGAGGGAGTGGACGAGGGTGGGGAAGGAAGAAGGGGTGGGGAAGGAAGAAGGGGGTAGGGAAGGAAGAAGGGGGTGGGGGAGGGAGGCGGGGAGGGGAGGGGGAGGAGGAGGCAGGCGGGGAGGGGGATTTACCCTGTACAGCGTTAATAGTACAATAATAAATGTAATACATTCCATTATAATATTTTTGTAGCAAAAATGTGTTTCTTTTGAACGTATGTAAATGAACAGAAGCCTCCAAATTAGATACAATTCATCATTCGTGCGCTGGGGAAGGGGGGAAGGGGAAAGCTCAGACGGTTCGCTATCCGAGAATTAACGGAGTAAACATCCTCCCCCCTTCTCCAAATTATACTTTTAATATATTTCAAAGAAAAAAAATCCTTCGATAACCTCTGCGAACAAAACTTATGACAACGAAATGTAACAGCAGAGTGCAACTGCATTGTTCGAATGGCAAGGAGATCGCGGCGGGGACTTCGCGCGCGCGCGATTGCGCCAGACGATGATGCGGTGGCGGTGGCGGGCCGGTTGCGCCGAAGCCCGCGAACATTACGCACTCTCTCACACCTTTCCTCGCACCTCGCGACACGACAAAGCTCGTAAACACTCGACAACACACTTCGCTCGGGGCTTATCGCCTCCCGAGTCGGCGCGCGTGGAAAGTTGCAGG
The DNA here is from genome assembly GCA_031308135.1 of Acheta domesticus. Taxonomy (NCBI): domain Eukaryota; kingdom Metazoa; phylum Arthropoda; class Insecta; order Orthoptera; family Gryllidae; genus Acheta; species Acheta domesticus. Next base: position 54,073,133 of record JAHLJT010009436.1, read on the forward strand.
GCGGGCCGCTGCGGCCAGCGGGAGGGAGGGGGGGGCACGTGGTAGACGGCGGCGTCGCGGGGGCGGGGAAGCCCGCTAAACGCCCGCTGACAGGATTACGCCGCTGCAGCCGCCGCCGTCTTGGCGCCCCGCCCCCTCCCCCCACGTGCCCCGCGACGCTACTGCCTCTCCACGCCCCTCAAAGCAGTGCGGCGCAGAACACGGTTGCGAAGTCCATTTGCACCGGTGTCTACAGTATGTAACTGTCTTCTCAATGTTATCTTAATGCCAAAGGGAAGTTCCACAGTGGATACGCGGAGCAAAACAACAGGTTTTGCACAGAAAGATACGTAGCATTTTTTATGATTGAATGACGACGATTGATTGTTATAAATTTAAGGCACAGCAAAATAGATTGGGGAGGGGGGCGCAAAGGCTCATCCTTCTTTCTCGAACGTCTTCCTATTTGCAACTTAGTTCATATTTCCGCGCCACGGCCATTCAGTTCGCAATTCATCACACAAATGAATGGCTTGCCCATTACGACGAAACGCAGCTCAACACTGGTACCTCCACTACGTTCGTTCTCACATTTGTGATACATTGCATGACGTACTATATAGAGAAAAGAACTAAAGGAAGGAACACGAAGCTCACCAATTGGGCATCAGCAATCCAATGAAGTAGAACGGTAATTTTTAATCCCTTCCTAGGGAGACTTCAATAATGCAAGGAGAGGTTGTTAAACCAGGAAAGGCTGTTAATCAATGCATTACTGAAGTAATAACCTTCATTGCTAGCACAAGGCATTGTTCAAGTTTCCCACTCAATGTTGCGATTGCAGGGCAATAAGCGGAAACGGCACATACATATGTAAGCAAATTACACTCATCACGAGGACAAAGTAAAAATAGTACTGGCAATTGTTCTTTGGAATAAACCAGAGCATTAGGCAAATTCCCCGATCGAGTAATGCAAGAAGCGTAGCAACTTATTTAAGAAACCTTTTCATACCATTTTAGGCAACAGAACATCCTTGCATCACATTCTCGGATACCAACTAGCTTCGAAAAGCACTTTCGCACTTAGCAATCCGTATCAAGTGCCCGTGGTTGGTCAGGTGCGCAAATCAGGAGACGGTTAACCTCATTTACACGTACATAACCATACAATGAGACAAACAATGACTCACACCAAAGCGGCAATCGCACCGTCCCTCCAGCCGTTCGTACACCAACCTGACAAAGAGATTGGCACGCGCTTGCGGAGCTAAGAACGTCTCAAACTGGCGGAGGCCTGCCAGGAATAAAATGTTAGCACCGTCAAACGTGCGGAACGATCACATTCCCTTCCACTCAGTTTCGTTGACTAAACCGCCTTTCCTTTCCACGTGTAGCCACCGTATTACACACTGGATGTTAATGTCCAACCTGTATGTGGGGGCCCCGTAAGTGACGTTACCAGAATGTCTGGCCGAAACACGTTGAGGTAATACAACACGTAAATTGCAAACTAAAGTGACGAAAGTGAACCCATTTTGTCTTTCTGTCACCTTTTAAACACAGCATCATTGCAGGGCTTCCTCACTATATTCAAAATACGTACGGCAGACGCAACTTATTCTTTCTTACTGATACCAACCTCGCGCGTGACAAGACGCTGTCTGCGAGAGCCTATCGCAGAATCTCACCTTCAATCTGCAGAGATCGACAGGAAGTCGACTGTCAAGGGAACCTTGAGGAACATCAATTTCGAATATTAAACGGCGAATACAATGCGAAGGCAGATTCAATGGCTCCGACATTGGCGAGTGGGGGACGGCGGCTCCGGTGGCACTAGGCAGTCAGTAGTCTTGAGTTTCAAGAAATGTCTCTGCAATTTGTATTATGATTCTTTTGAACATACGACCTAATAGCCAATTCGATAAAAATAGCAGGGTAACTTACAAATCTAATTGTATCTATTATTACTTCAATTATATTACCCAGCATTGAGTTTGTACATTTTTTCTAGTTGCGTTGAACCTCTTATTTAATAAATTCGTGGGAGAAACCTTTCCCCTCCAAAAGGAATTATTTGGCTCACGAGAGTAACCAGAACTGTAAATAAGAAACTTCAGATCTTCCGAGAGTTCACAGATGCAGTCACGATCCGTCCGAACCTTACAATCACAAGATCTAGCGGATTTTTTTAAAACTATAAATACATTTGTGAAGTAAAGATCGGAGGACTTGAAGGTTACAAATATGTCACATATTTAATGTAACAAAATTATAAACTTCTTAAATCAAAATGAAAGCAATACTTTCAATTTTAAAAATCATTAATTATTTGTTTACAATTAAACCTTTAGAGTAAAGATTTAATCATTAACATAATAAGCTTAATCATTACATCAATAAGTACGTTTCTGCTTGTCTCAAATTCTTTTTTTATTTATTTCAAATTTTCCTCAGAGACCACAAACTTTGCTTGAAGGCCACCTGCGGTCCACGATCCGACGATGTGCGATCGTTCCAAGTCCTTTACTGATCAGTGATTCCGGGAACTTCAACGGCTAAGGTTGTTAGTCCCGTAAGCATAGTGCTTGTTTTTCCTCGGGCTGTGGCGGTGATCATGACCCGCAGGTTGGTGAGGTCCAGCACCGACCTATCGTCGGCTAGCGAGGGTTTCCCCAACCAGGCGTCGCCCACCGCCGCAGCCGGGACAAGCTCGAAGCTCCCGACCGGTCTCCCGGCATGCCTAGCAATGTAATACATATTAGTGTGTGTGTAAGGGGAGAAAATAGGACAAAGAAGAAGTACAAAAGATCGCGCGCAGTCCGGAGCCCCTTGGGGCACCGCTCCGGCATTCGCCTGGCGTAGATCGGAGAAACGACGGAAAACTACCGATCGGAGCAGCCGGCCGCTAGAATTCTCCTCCAGACGGCGACAGAATTCGACCTAGCTCGGTAGCTACTGACGAAAATCCTGCCACCGTCGGGAGTGGAACCCTAGGACCTCCGAGCCGAGGCTCATCAGAGCCATCAGTGGATGCCCTGAGCAACCTCTCCCGGTGCACCGCCCCGAGTGGCTGCCCACGTTCGAATCGCGCGCGCGGCCGTGGAGGCCAGCGCAGCAGCTGCGCCGCGCCGCCACCATTGTCCGCGCGGCCGCACCTGGCCCTAACGGCGCGGCGCGCGCCACCCCGTCGGCCCCTCGCCCTCGCCGCGGACACACTCCGGGATCAATCCACGGCAACACCAGCCAAGTATTGCGTACCTATTTCAGGCGAAAATTTGCTAGCCTCCTGTAGCTTCGGATCAGCTTATCACTGACAATTCATGTAAATGAAAATAACAAATTGACATTTCACAATTGAATTTCGAAATTTTATTTTAATCAGATTGGAGATATTTGCATTTGCTTGAGCTGTATTACTTTAAAAAATTCCCGATCAACCTCCTTCAATTATCGTCCGTTAAGGGTGCATCATTTCAGACAACTATGCAATGTTTCCGTATAGTAACAAGACATTTGTAAGTAAAGAAGAGCCTCTAAGTGGAAACCTTTAATAAAATCTGCATAAAACTATTATAAATTAATTCAAAATGAAAGCAATTCGATCGACAGCTAATTTTCCATTATCATTCCCCCTTCACATAATTAATCGACGGATGAAATAAACAAAATATTTTATTTAGATTTTGAACGCGTGTTACTGGACAGTTTCTGGAGGTTTCTTTTCCCCTCCGAGAGTGAGCCCTACTTGTGTCCTTCGTCCGCACAAAGTACGATCAGAACACATTCTTCTGCGGTCAACAACAGACATTCGGAAGCCCCTCCAATGCAAGCACGTGATTCGCCACAAAGGAAGGTCAAAACCCGCTCAGTACAACAGTCTGGAGGAATTCAGAATGTCAACGGCCGTCTGACGGAGTCATCGCAGACAACTCGTGGGAAAATGGGTATTAGCATGGTCGCTTTCGCACAAAGCAACAACAATCGAGCAACCAACAGGAGGTCGTGGAGACTTTTTTTTTTTTTTTTTTTTTTTTTTGCATTGCGCGAATCACCTCAGCATTTACCACTTCGAGTCTCTGCGCAGTTAGAATTGCGTCTCTGCGCATACGCAAAAGAGGGGACAGGCTGAGGTGCTTCGCGCTCGGCAATAAAGGCTCTATCAAGTTTACAGAAGTGCCTCGCGCGTACTAATTATAATGAACAGAAATTTTCGGTACAAATATTAGAATACGTTGAACAAAAAAATAGACAAAAAAATGCCGTTGCTATCCATGCAGGTGAGCAGAGGCGATTCGTGCGTATTAATTAATAACATAACAAAGAAACCCAATTCTCGGTTCAAATACACTAAACCCTCGTTAGCACGAACTCGCTCAGCACGAATTTCGCCGAAACACGAACAAAACTTTGGTCCCGACAAGACAACTGTAATAAGGACATTGATCATAATCGGATAACACGAAATTTTTATAATACGAATTCCGATTATTTCGGTCCCTTGGAATTCGTATTGCTGAGTGTTTACCGTACTAGCATGCGTTGAAGGGAAAATGACATTGCGAGAGCGCAGAGGCGACGCACGCGCGTGGGAGCTGTGAGTGGACTCCGGGCGCAGGAAGCCCCGAGCGCGAGAAGGGCCTGCGGCATGCGCCCGCATTCGGAGCGCCGCGCTGGCGGCGCAAGGCCGTCGATTTCGCTCGCTTTAGCCCCAAAGCCACCCCGCACCGCACGGCACGGCGCCGCGGAGGCGGCGGCCGCGGCAATCCCACGGCGCGAGGCCAGGCCCCGCGGGCGAACGCCCGCGGCGGGCGATCCCACGCCCGTGACGTCACGCCCGCGACCCGCGCAACGGCAACAAACCGCGCAACGGCAAGGCACAGAGGGCGGACGAAGAAGCCACAGAACGTGGAAGGAAACGGTTAATATGCGAGGAGGACGGAATAGGTGAAGGGGTCGAGACGAGAGGTTGCACGATGCAGTCGTCCGGAACAGCAGCGCTTGCGTCGTCTGCGGCAAGAGCAGCGAGCGAAATTTTGACCCTGCTGCACGGCAATCAGGTCGAGGCCGTTGAGACAGTACGCCAGTCACACTCCCGTAACCACCGACAGTGAATAGCAGCAGGGCTGAACACTTATTTGATATCCAACATCCTTTACGAGTATCACTGAACAACGTAAATGCTCAAAGACCAGAGGGATCATGACTACGTAGCCAATCCTCCTGGGCGCTAGAGACGTAGTGTATGATCATTTAAATTTTTCAAAGCTATTGGCACCCCGACCACGAATCCAATTCCAGACTCCTGGTTTACACCAATTGCTTTCACCACTGAGTTGACAAATGTTTCCCAATGGAGCAGTTATAAGAAACAGAGGTTTCGATGACAAGGTAGTGATAACTGTTCATCGGAATTATCCTTCCACAAAACTATCAGGCAACACAAACAAGAGTAACGAATTAGTTACCATAAAAACGTGCCCAACGAGACGTCTACCAAGTCGCTTCGATTAACCAGCAAACAACCGCTGCAGGAAAACCGCTCGCGCTCCGTAACAAAGCAACACCCAGCGCGGCCTCCGAGCCAGACGGAGCCCCGGGGGCGTAGGTGGACCTGGGCAGCGGCGCCGGTCACTCGCCCACGCGGCGCAGCAGGCTCCCCCTCCCCCTCCCCGTCTCCTCCCGCCTGCGCCAACGGGGCCCCCGGCGCAGCGCGCCGCCCGCCCACACGCCGCGGCGCCGCCCCGCTCAGGATGTGATGCCATGGGATAAATATGACGCCACAGAAATAAGCGCGCGCGACCACGCTCTCCCGCTCTCGCGCGGCTGTGCGGTGCAGCGACGCGCGGTGAACTCGCGCCTGCATTGGCGGTGGAGGAAGAACTGCAGGCGCTTCTGCCCTCGCTTTATTGCAGTGGGACTTACGAATTTCTTAAAAATAAACAACGCGCTGGTTCGGTAAATATTATCGTACGAGAGTACGATGGTTTTCCTATATGCCCAAGAAACATCCGTCGGCATCAAAACCACTTCCCATTTTCAGAAACCACAGCCATCTCGATAGGGAAACAAATACAAAATCTTTAATCAATGTCACGTTTCGTTCGCATTAACCACAAACATCCAAGCGTCCAGTGACAAAACTTCTGCCGCAGACTGGGGCCGCTTCAGTCCAATATTTGCGACAAAGTCGAGAGGCTAACGAAACTTTTGAATGGAGGGGTGGGGGGATGAGGTCGGACCGCAGTCTTCCGGCCGTCGCCGCCGCAAACCGCGACCGACAGCGTGTCGCAAGTCGCGAGGCGCAGGGCTCACACGCACCGCGTGGCGTGCCTAGGGGACCGGTGACGCGCCCGCCCGCCATTCGACACCGGAAGGAAGACTGCCCGGCGGTCAGCCCACGGGAGGTTTCCTGGCGGTGGCCAGCACGCTATGCACATATCGCGTACCACTTTCCGCGCCCTCTGGGGGGCGAAAATTGCCTAGCCTTGAGTACCTTCCTATCAGATGAATATTTACAATTAAAAAAAACAACAATGAAAAAGTTCAGATTTCAAGTTGTGTTAAATTTAATGTACAAATTTATTACGATAGTCTTAATGTACAACGTTACATTAAGTTTAATGTAGAATACATTAATCTATATAAGATGTAATGACATTTCTGATTTCTCTTCTTTCAGCTGAATATTTACCTTCTTTTTAAAAATAAGACAATACATTAATATTTCACAATTTAAAGTTCAGATTTCAAGTGTTCTATTTAATGTACAAATAGTTCTTCTTAAAGTACAAGGCAACATGGAGTTTAATGTAGAATACATTAATCTACATAAGATTTAATGACATTTCTGACTGCGCAGTTCAGGCTTGAACTACATGATGGCGCAGCGTTCGCTTCGGACAACTACGCAATAGTGCAGGCGCTTCGGACTACTAATGCAATTTATTAGTACACACGTTTCCACGAAATGCCTGGCGCCTTCGAAGAACGCAGCGATGGTGGCGACTGGGACGACCACCACTGCGGGCGAGTCGCCGCCCGCTATCTCACTACGCGAGCGGTTCCCCCGCCCGGAAACAGCTGCGGAAGCTGCAGCTGCTCTTGTTTCCTCCGCTAGCACGCAGGCCCCACTGCACTTCAGAACGCTCTCCGACAATAACAAAAGGTTCTACGCGTATGGAGGCGTCGAAATCCACTGTTAGATACGCAGGCATGAATTGTTTTTATCGACACACGACTTTACGCAAGAGCGCGTATGGTTTCACTTAATCGACCAGTTGTCACAAATAGCGAAATAAAGGAAATTAGATATGACAATATGATACACAGAGCCTATAATACAGTTGGACATAAAGAAGTCCTATTTTCCTACTTTATCCACAGTACTAACAATTTTCTTCCCGTAAATAACTGGTCAGTAATATAAACTATCGAATGTTGAAGGGGGTTAAAACATGTGAAATCTTGCTAGAGTTTCGCTGTATATAAATTTACAAGTATGTATACAAACAAATTAGTATGTTTGTCCCAGATAAGATCCAAGTTACGACTTCTCTACTTCATCACCACAAACTCCGAGCGCAACGCAAAAAAGCGAATGATACCGTGTTTAATGTAGAGCTTCCCCGAAAGATTAGATTGCCTCCGAAGAGTAGGCAGCCGGTCCGCCCGCCGCCGGGAGCGCGGCTGGAGCGCCTGTATCTCGCCAACGCGCATTCCATTCGGGACTCTGTTTATTGGGAAGCAAACTTTTTCCACAAACATTCGTCCATGACGTATTTCTCCATTCAGTAACGGAGGTAATCGTTGCTTGTGTCTCTTTGACCAACGCATAAAATACCCAAGACGGATGAGTACGATTTACGTTCGTTGCCTGAAAAACAGACCGCGTTTGTTGTTCCCACCGAATGTGGAAATGTTCCCATGCGAGGTGTTCCTTGCCGGCGGTAGACGACTTCCACGTCAGTGGTAGTTTCTCATCGAATCACGTTACACCACACGTGTAGTGCCTCTAGCCACGCCTGCAGGTTCATTCCGGAAATAGGTCACCCGAGATCGGAAACTAGAACGCGCCCGGTCGCTCCCGGCGCTGTCCAAATAGAAAGCCTCAGGAAAGAGGTTTTCGATTCTGCTTCCTCGGCGGCGCCCGCTCCCGATGCGTGGATAGATGTTTACTCCAAGACGAGTCAACACGCCCCGGACCGCCTGGCCTGCCTCTCAGGTGTGGCGGTGAGATAAACCAGCCGAGCGGCAGGCAGGCAGGCAGGCACCACCCCGGCCGACGGCCTCCACTCGCGTGGTCAACGCCGCGTTTATCTCGTTCGCGCGCTGGTGATATCGCCGCGTCACAGGGGGCTTATCGCAAGGGTGGAAATCCACGAGCAAACTCACAACGCAACATCGCCACCGACCGGTGTAGTACACTATCTCATTGCACTCGAGCATGTCAATTTGCTAACATTGCTAACGGCGTACATTTCGTGTCTGATTCTCAACATTAAAGTTCACCTAAAAGGAATTAAAGTATGTTCTTCGACATTTTTCACACTTAAAATATTTTCTGTTAATTATTCCGATTTTGTTAGAACTGAATCAAAACACATGTCGATTATACTAAACCACGGAAATATGACGCAAAAAATGAGGTTACAAATAATGAAATGGAACCTCACGAAGAACCTAAGTATTATTCCGTAGTGAGAACGAAACCCTAAATATAAACACTTCACAAAATGAAGATGGTAAAAAATCAAACGAATACTTACTCGGCATATTTTAAACTTTTACTGCTTCTGCCGTTTATGAGGCGAAGTACCGAATGCATCTTCCTAGGTGATATTGTTGGCTAAGTTATTCTTAGCTCACGACCACAAAACTCCGGCCAAGCTTCCCCGTTAAAAGATGCATATGCAACGGCCGGCAGAAACACGCCTACCGCGGGTCACGAAGAATTCGCCCGGAGAGAAGAGACCAGCACGCGAAAGAATTCCCCAGAAGTGGGGAAACTGCAGACCACGCCGAAGAGCCGAAGAGAAGAGCGAACGAGTGAAGAACGTAGAAGTAGGTAGAAAACGCTGTTCGTGACGGCAACATGGAACACAAATAACGGAAAAAAAATCACGCTCCGATGGAGTGAATTACAAAACACCTACAATAACAATTACATAAAAAAGGAAAACTTCAGCAAGGAAATATTGCCATGATAATTAGATAAATCAAATACTTGAATGAATAATCGTCAGAACATACATAAGCCAATGAATAATCTATAATTATTTTAGAAAACTATAGGTTGATTCCATAAAAATGTGAGATGGCTGTCGTTCTCAGATTCTTTATAAGACGTTAACATTTGTTTTATTCGTTTTCAACAGAAACCAAGGCATAAATCTACACTAAAAAGATTTCGAAAAATTTGGAATAGAAAAATACATACTGTATGTACCACCTATTTTATTCAGATGCCAGTCCCTGAGCCTCATTAGCCATACCTGGGATAGTAAATAGAAGATGTCATGATTGTAGGAACAACGGAGGGTGCAGAATTTAGGTATTTGTTTTGTTTGTTTTCTATGAAGCCACTTTGAACACCACAAATTCAACATACATGCATGCACGCGTGTGACCAGCCCCGTCGTCAGCTATCCGCTGACTCCTACACCCGGGCTCGCCGAACGCCACTTCGAGTTGGAAGAGACGCCTGCAAAGATGCGAGTGAGATGCTAGGGCCTGGACGGGCGACGCGGCGCGGTGCGGCGCGGCGCGGCGCGGCGCGGCATGGCATGGCTTTGGCCAGCCCTGGCCTACCCCACGCGGCCGCGCGCCAACGTGGCGGCGGCGGCCACACGTGCGCGCCAGGCCGGGGAGGCGGCGGCGCGGCGAGGCGCGGGGCAAAAACGCTACACACAACACAGTTACGCCGCGCGGCGACGGCCCAGGCGCCGGGAGGTGCGCCCGCTGTCATCGCCCAGCGAAAGGGCCCACCGCTACCCCCACCGCCACTGCTCTCCTGTGCGAACGTCGTCTCGGAGAATATCCGATGGCGTACACTGTCCGGAAATTTCTGCATTACTTTTAATCAAATGTACATTAAAGTAATTAGCATGAACGCATACTATATTTAATATGCACATGTAGATGTGCATATGGGTACATGTCATGTACACTGGTATGCAACAGTCCAAGCTTTATGGTCATATTTGGAAGGAACGAAGGAATTATCTTCATGGACTGGTGATTATGAATTAATGATATAAATGACGAGGCAGGGAAAACGAGAGAACCTCTAAAAAAAAACTACACTAATTTTAATATAAGCATTACATTTAATTTACAAATATATTAAGCTCTTTTTAATGCACAAGGTGCTTTTAAGCTGGACGGACAATACATTAATTTACATTAGATTTAATGACAGTATTTCATGCGAATCGGTATATAGGATTATACGACCTGGATATCATTGGAGAATTGATTGTAAGGTCGGCTAGAAGGCATGGCGCAATGATATCAACTAGGCGATTAAAATAGACGGAAATGATGGATTTTTTAACTTTAGAAACTAGGAAACACTTTACTAAAATAGCCAGCCGACCTTGGGAACATATTTCACATGACCCGCCAACGAATGTATTACACATGAATTATAGCTCATTCAAACGAGAAGAGCATTGCACAAGAAATCAAATGAGGATCGCCTGTATTACGCCCAGTTGCTGGTCGACGCAAATGAGCTTAAGTAAAAAGATCAAGGTTCAATTACCGGTCACGCAATATTTCGAACAATTTGAATATTGAAATACACAATCTTTAATCAGTAGAATGCTACACCAAAGAAAAAGCAACTTAGGAAACCTATTTCCGGCGTACTTGCCTTTATAACAAGTCGACTAGGTATTCCCATTGTCAAGTCTTCCTTTCCTTAAGCCAAGGCCTTGAAACAAAAAAATAGTATCCGATCTTAGCCTATCTATAACCAAACACAATGATCTGTTCTGACACGTGAGCGGTTTTTTGACACGTTTGGATAATGAAGTCTCCAGAACGCAATAAACATTGAAACATCTGAGGGTTTGGATAATCCCCATAACTACAAATTATTGACCACTACAAATCCTTTATTCCAAATTTACGAATCTGCCCATCGCAAGTAAATTTAACGTTTCGCTTCCTTCGACCTCCGACGATGCCCCGTCGACCGCTTAGCGCAACAGCTGTCGGCGCATACGTGACGCACAGCGCTCGCCACAAAGAATAATTAACACCGATCAGCAGACAAAGCTCCTGGGCCGAGGCAGCTGGCGGAGAGCGGGGCAGGGAAATAAAAAGGAAACGCGACCGGGAGAAAGAAATAGAGAAAGAGAGAGGGAGGAGGGAGGGAGGGAGGGAGGGAGGGAGGGAGGGAGAATGAGGGCGAGCTCGGTTGCCCAGGTGGACGCGCGTTAGGGTTACGCACATGCGAGCGGCGATGCGACACAGGACGGAGAGGGGCGGGGCGGGGCGGGGCGGGGACCAGCTGCTCCATCCGCCCCCGCTACACAGCCCACCCAGCGCTCTCGTCACAACGCACTGCCTCACTGAAGGTCTCCCTGTTCTTTCCTTCAGACTTCAGATTTACGACTCGTTTGTTGGCCTGCGACACTTGGCTAATTCGATGGAAAAAAAATAGGGGATCTCCAAGGTTTATGGTGAATCGCAGTAAATTTCTTGATTTATGATGCTGCTGTTGTGTAATTCCGCGAAGTTTCTTTTTTTCTCTCCTTTTTTTACGCGAGGAGTACTCGACATCAATTTCGTCCTTTTGCAATAAAATGTAAATCATTAATTTCACAAACGGGTACGACTGTCCATCTGCCATTTACGTGCACTACGGTATAACTCAAATTTTACTTACAATATAATAAAAATGTCAAAAAGAATAAAAACCTTGGTATACATCTTAAATCAATGTTTTTAAAACACGCAGGGTGATTTCTCTATCAACTAATAAAAACTTAGTGTCAACACCAGATCAATTGTGTACCAAGAAACGCAATATCTCAATTAATCCCTCATACTTCTCACACTTCCAAACGCAGTTGTAGATTCCCCCAATGATTTACCGAAGTAATTATTCCTGCCGGCATAAGGCCCTTCCCAGTTTTCATCCAACGTATTAGCGATTCTGACATTGAATACCGAGGTAGTCCTAGATTTACGTCTGGACAATTATTTTAGGTTTACTCCTCAACTAACTCTCAGGTGGTTACAAATTGCCTTCTTGACGTAACACACTCTTGCAGTTATTCGCGCGCACGTGGCTTCACACAAACAACAAAGTACTCCTTTACAAAGCAATTATCAGGCCTATTTGGAGCTACGGAATCCAACTCTGGGGATCCGCTAGCAAATCAAATGTAGAAATACTTAGAAGATTCGAGTAAAAATGTATTCGAAGATTAGCCAATGCACCATGGTACGTGACGAATGACACTACGTCGAGACCTTAAGATACCTACAATATATGAAGAAATCACTCAGCGTAGCACCACATACCAAGAGCGGTTAGCCAAACATCCAAATCCATCAGCCATCAATCTACTGGACAATAGTGAGGAAGAACACCGACTTTAAAGATACCATATTCTGGAATTACCATTCCGTTTCAAACAACCCACATGATGATGAACTCTTAACTTCAATTAATACATAATTATCACATTTACTGAATGTCTGTTAAAAAAAACAGATTGTAAATAAACAGAATATTTATTTAAAAAAAATAACGTGGCTTCACCCGTTGTCGGCGCCAAGAGCCGGCGGGCGGCAGGCAGGGAGGGAGTTCCAGGGGAGTCGAGACGCGCCTCGCGATATCACTTCCCCAAGACCGCTGGGTGGCTCTGTTTTCCTACTTTATCGGCCGATAACCGAGCGGCTGGCTGCTGGCGTTGCATAAGGACAGGCGCGCGAGCACAGAGGGCGGGAGGCGCGGGCGGTACCTGCGTCAGGAAGTCCGCACTACCTCGACGGTCGTCCCTTCTGCACACCGCAGCCGAGACTTCTTAAGGGGGTCGCTTACGGACATCCCGTTCAAGGAGACCCGCTAGGCTACGCCCACATTATAATTAATTTTGCGGTTACAAGATTTTCTGAACAATTATGTTAATAACAATGCACACATTTAAAACATGTTTTGTTATAAAAGTAAATTGCAATTATTTTATTACTGTTGTTTTGTAGGATACTGTTTAACTATAGCAGCATTCAATTTGTCTTCCTAGCATATTTACAAAACATTCCATTAGATTATATAAAACAATCAGGTCACTGAAGTAAATTCTTCGCTGACATTACATTATTAATACAAATTTTTGTACCCTGCCAGGAGTTGTGGATAACTGACAGTTGCGTCACAGAAGGCGGTGAAAGCAATGCATTTCAAACCCGACTTCGGATGATCCATAGTCAACTCCACGAAAGTCAGGGCCTCAAACGGGTCAAAACTCTGGGTCACTGAATATGTTCAGTCATGCTTCCAAAGCATTTGATCGTGTATTTGTGGAACGTTACAGACCTTTCCATTTAGGATTACACGTTATTTTTAAGGCAATTAGTGATCCATTGCCAGACAAAACACGCGAATGAAATTAGCAGCAGGCTCCTTTCATTATGAATATTTAGGAACATTGTATATTGACACTCCTGTCGGAAACCATGCATAACACACACCACGGCTATAGAAAAGGGTACAAATTGGAAAACCGACTACTAGTAAATGAAAAAAAAGGGGGCATATCTGCAATGTAAAGATAATTTAACTTTCCATATGCGAAGACAGAAGTCTCACTCACACTTCCCATGACGTATTAGGCATTGGGCGAGATTAGTTTAAATCTGAAGGACGGTAACAGTAAAAACAAAACTTTTACACTTCGCATGTTAATGCATACTCGTAAGTCGCTACCATTACGCGCAACATCAATTCATAGCTTCAACTCCCCCCCCCCCCGCGATAAGCCTGAACGACTCCCTTATCTGCCCCCCCCCCACTGCAACCTCCCACAGCAAGAAAAGGAGACATCTGGCACGAGAAGCTCTTAAAACAGTGCGCCGAAACTAGCAGCACCCCGCCTTTCAAAGCTCGTTGGCGACTCCGAAACACATGCACATCCGTGGCGGATCCAGCCGATTATTGGGGGAGGGGGAGCATCGTATATTTTTGTTAAATAATAAACATTTCATTTTATGTTATTGATGAACTGTAGATATGCTATACAATCTTGCTTAAATGATTACATAATTGGAACATAAATAGTTGATTCAATTTTGCCAAATGAAGGAAGGTAAACGAAAACTCTAGCCTTTTTTGGGGGGTAGCAGGGGAGTCTGCCCCCCCCCCGATCCACACTCCGCGATCGCGTTCCAGCTCTGGCTTTGCGAACCCGATCCATCGGCGGCGCCAAACGCACCCGCGCTGGAGGCGCAATCGCCAGGCGGAGGCCCTATCGCGCGCCGGAAACAGCAGACTACTACGGCGCTCCCGCAGCGCGCCGCCGGCATCCAACGCGATCGGGAAGGAGCACGAGGTTGACGCCCCACCGCGCTTCTTCCACGAGAGAACAGACCATTTTACAAAAAGAATTAAAGACATGGAAAAGTACTGGAGGGACAAAGGAGGATAGATGCATCTTAATTATAAATTTACAAAATTTAACTTTCGGATGTTCGAAGTAATTTCAATTGCTTTAACACTATTTTATAAAAAAGAAAATTGTAAGCATGATCTGAATTATAGGAGGACAATCAAGAACAGATAAGTATTGATGACTAGGTGAAATATAACTTTCTCGTATTTCGTTTTACTTGCATTCGAAGCTGTCAATTTTATAAAGCCATTTTCAAGATTTTACGAAACAAAAATGATACTGAAATTCAAAATTTAGGGGTTCTTTTATCACCGAACTACAACAATTTTCAGGACAAAAATGGAATGTCATGATTAATGCATTACAACTTTTGCCGGAAAGAGTTGAGGGAGAGCCAAGTTTCTGCTCCGTGCTCTGGAGCGCGCTCCGGGCGCAGCGCTGCATCCGCAGTTGGAGCCATGGCGGAGCGGGGCGGGAGCCCCGAAAAGGCGCCAGGGTCTGCGCAGTGCGTTCTGCGCTACGCCCGCCCTCCCGCCTGCCGCGAAGATGGCCGGAGCGGCGGGAGGGGCAGGGCAGGGGTAGCAGCGGCTACCCTCCCTCTCCCAGCAGCCCCCGCGCGCGCCCCGTTCGCTCGATCGACGCCACCGCCTCCGCCGCCGCCGCCCTCGCCGCATGGCGCATTGCGTCCCACATAAAGAACCCGCTGCCAACATCCCCGTCGCGCTGCCAACGCCGCCGAGCCAAATGCGCGCCGCGCCGCACCCCATTCCCCCCCTCCCCGCCCCTCGCCCAGACTGCTCGACGCCACCGCGCCAACTCCACGAAAAACAGTTGATCACGTACGGAACATTCACGGACTTCCCGACTCCCTATCATTTTTTTCCACCTAGCCGCTTAATCACATTAACAGCGTACTTTCACAAGTGCCCAAAGCAACGAATGTAAACATCCATTCGAACACTTCACATTGATCGAGCCTAGCGGTGTAAAAAAGGACGAGTCTAATGCAAAGCATTTCCACAAATCGAAACATGAAGGAGGAAACTTTACCTACACCCCTTAAATCAAAAATCAACGTCACGGCCAGTGGCGGATCGAGGGGGGGGGCATGGTGGACTTCCCCCCCCCAAAAGGCCAACGCCCTAGCGTTTTCCTGTGTTACCTTACTTTATTTGGCACAATTAATTTAAATATTTCTTTATATTAAAATTATGTAATTATTTAAACAATAATATTGCATAGTGTCATATATACACTACAAAATAAACTATATAATAAATGTGTTTATTATTTAACAAAAATCTATGACCTCCCCCCCCCCCAAAGATCGGCTGGATCGGCCATCTCCATGAATTTTGCATCATACACGAACGCATTGCCCATTTATAATCCAGTCGCCACGCGGAAGGCGCAGGGTCCGTGAGCAGCGAATCCGTCTCACGCGAATCCGTCGCCGCAGCTGCCCCGCGGGCTCCCGAAACTATTATTACCGCGCGCGCGCCACGTTGGGCCCGACGCGGCCGGCCCCCGTCCCGCCTGCGACTCCGCGCGCCGACTTCCGCCCAGCTGACGCACCGCCCCCGCCGCCCACGCACTCCCCCTCCCAGGGCCCCAGCCGCCCACTCCCGCGAACCCACCAGAAACGACTCGAGCATCCACTCGGCGCGACGCCGGCTCTCTATGTTCACGTCATAAAACTCGGCCGGACACATCCACAGCCCCCTCGCCCTCGAAAAATCTTAGTTGCGCTTCTGTGCGTACTGGAGTGGTTATTGTAGAATTTAATGCAGTACTTACATTACGCTAATCTTAATATGTGCTAAATAAAATAATGTAGACCAGACCATTATCTTTGTGTTTACCTAATGCAATGGAACCGTGTTACCTACTATTTAAAAGGGGAAAGAAAATGTTACAAAAATCTAATACGTCCACTTGTAGGACCTTCAGTCTCCGTGCATGTTTTAGGGCAGACGAGGGAGGGGCACAGAATGTTTTGAAATATCGCGACGAAATCAGGCAATAATGTTTGGCGTAATCCAAGTTTCATTGTATATCTGGAATAAGTATAAATAAGGAAATATTACAATTATTAAACTGTATCCAATAAGCTTTGTGACTAACTTTTGGTAACACGATTCCCTTGGGAATATACTCCCGTTGATGCAGCATCGAGTTAGCAACACGCAGGCCACGTAAGTGAAATGATACTGCAAGACAGACAAGCCACTGAAGATGCCATGTTCTAATCATGTCACAGGAAAACGCATCAGCGACTATAAATGACTACAGGGACTGACATTCATCGGAGTGTAACTGCGGTTGCCAAGCTGAACACTTCTCTTTTGAAAGCAAGCCATTGCTTCAAACGGCCGACCAATTCAAGGTTACTTTCACTTACAGATCTTAATCAAAATGATCCATAAAAAAATTACACAATTCCTCGCGTTTAAACCCCCCCCCATTCCATTCTAACCGCTCCAGCTTTCAATTACTTCACAACAGAGCACCAAGGATAAAAATATTTTCCGTCAACAGCGAGCACATGATGCAAGGCATTATCTCCCATTCCATTCGGATCACGCACGACGCGCCCCGGCTGGCTGCAGCAGTGTGCATCACGCGACGGGCCGACGGGCGGGCGGCGTCACGCCTCGGGAGGGCAGAGGTCGCATCCACTTACGAGCCATTCAGTCGCGCTGCCGGCGCCCACGCCGCGCCGCGCCGCGCCGCCGGGCTGGCCGACCGGCCGGCGTGCCGCCCATGTCAACACAAACACTGCCATCTCGTTCGTCTTCTGGGCCGACGCGTCGCGCTCCCTCAGTCGGAAGGCTGCCCGCGATATTAGGCGGAGGGAGAGAATAAATTAAAAAAAAAAGGCCCTAACTTACAAACCCAGAACATCAAACTCCCAGAAACGTTTCTTTTTTGCCGCTATCGTTCTGTTTGGTATTTCCAGTTCCATTCCCTTCGTAATACTCGCACATTACGAGCACAAACCAATGAAAAACAGCTATGATTGAAGTCACTCGCAGCGGGGTGGGCTATAATTCTTGTATGGACGAGAATCAAGGACGGCATTTTATGTTGCCTATACTACTTTTAATTAATCATTCTCCACATTGACAGACGTTTTGGTGCACGTACGATTCATTCTGTCTCGTATTAAAAAAAATGAATTAAGCTCGTTTCAACGAGTGTTTAACGGTTTTACGTCAGGAATACTGTCCCATTCTATTTGTACATACCGAAGAGTGTCAAAACATTATCTCTCAACGTAGTGCCATCGTATGCACGAACATACCATGAATATTTCAGTTCATGAAGATAGAAATTATCCACGAGCCATGTGACATAGCCCTAGGTTAAGACAGTTAACGTCCACATCTGACAGATTTAACAGATTTAACTCGAGTCGAAGTCATGGGCGAGCACGCCAAATCAAATTACGCGAAAGATAGTCGAGGCAAGGAAAAATCACAAAGAGGAAGCCGTATGCTTGAAAGCGGCAATTATTTCCCATGAAGAAGAGTGGATGCGAGACTATTTTAACCAGAAACAGCTGCCAACTCCGCGCCCTCACAAGCTTCCGCGTCGCGAAAGGGATCATTAAAAGGCGCAGGGCGCTCTGCTGCCATTGACGGCCGCCCACACAGCTTCCGTCGCGCTCGTCGTCCCCCGTCCACGTGGAGCTGCAAAGCACCGCACGCACGCACACAAAGCCGTTAACGAAGCAATTCGACACTCGCCCCGCCGCCATTCGAGGGGAAAGTCGCTTCGCGCCCGCTTAAAAACAATTTAGTTAATTCCCCGGAACTTTCGTAAGCCTACGCACCCGCGCGGGGGGCGGGGTGGGATGGGATGGGATAGGCACCGATCCGCAGGGAGGCGAGGCGCAGCAGCAGCAACGGCTCCGAAGCAGAACTATCGCTCCGACTGCTTCCTTCGGCCCCCAGAATCCTTTATCAACAATAACCATTTTCCTGATTACAGTACGCCTCTGCGACCGAGGTCTACAGATTCGCGATTGTCTGGAAAACGCAGCATACTATGGGCACAGCTGTGTTTCGGCAAATGTTTCGGGCGCCATATTGCGACCTTTCTCAGGGCGAAATGGCCTTGTTTCATTTTTCTTTCGTATTTCCCAGTTATTTCAGATAAACCCTCTTATAGGAAGTTACAAGAATTTCAAAATGTTAGAAAATTATCTTAAAATGAACTTCTACTTCTTGTTCTGTTTCGAGATTTCTTAATGAACAGTGGTCAGGGAAACCTACCTACAATGATGCCTACTATTATTTTCACCTTCCTATTCACAAACCTAATGAATGCAACCATCGTAATCTGAACAATGCCATACCTAAGTAATTCCATAACTTTACGCCCCATGCTCAGTCCAAAATACAGTTAAGCGTCGTTAACTGCACCATATACGAATACCTTATTTTGTGTTCCGGGTTGTCACACGAAGAGAGATACAACCGAACAATACAGCTTCCGACACGATCTCTGACTTTCCAGTTACTTTTCATAACCTCCTAAAAAATTAAATCTTTTTGACTAAAAGGTTTTCGCAAACCAAATATTCGTCCTCCCCGCGCAACTCAGGTGCGCGAGTGTTGCGCCGAAGGTGAACACAAGAGCAGTCTGCATTACGCGAAACCCCGCGCTAAAATTAGCGGAAACTAAGGCTTCCCCTTAACCGGATGAAATATTCTTGGAGCGACGACGACACAGGCCGGCGGCGTGTGTGTGGAAAATTCCGCTGCCGCTGTCCCAGACGCCCTCATATGTTCAGCATCCCCCTCCACTACGTTCTTCAGATTTTCTCCGGAAATGTCTTTGAAATACCCCGCAAAAACGCAAAACAATCTCGAAAAATATATTTCAATAAAAATTTGCGGACGTGTGATATAAAAATCAGGCATGCCCACGCATGGATAAATCTTACAGAGGATTATAGTTGAATATTGATAACTTATCTTAAATCCTCCATCTCACTTTTTCCTCTTCTCTTTCCCCATACCCTTCCCCGACACTATTTTCGGTAACAACACAATTAAAACAACTACTCATACCCCTGGACTAAATTATAGAGAGTCCATTGTATTTGCGTTCGAGGTCGTTTCTTTACGATAAGCAGCAGTGCGCTAGAGCAGCCAAGCTGGGCCTGCCGCGCACACGACAGGGCGCGGAAGCTCTCCCAGTGGCACCCGGTGGGCCGGCGGTGGCAGTGGCGGTGGCCGCCACGTATCGATCCCGGGGCATCTGGCCTCTCGTCGGCGGCCAGGGCTCATCCCAGGGCTGCCACCACGCCACGCGCCCACAGCCCCACTCGCTCGCCGCCGCTTCGTAAATTCACCGGCGACCCACACGGTAGCAACGACCCACCCGCGAGGAAGCGAGTCAACGTGCGAGAACTACTCAGCGTGGGAGACTATAAAACGTTTTTATTGCTACCTACGCAGAGAAATCATGGAAACGCGTGAAATATGCTCGTAAAATGTATACACAACGGCATCTTCCGCCCCCCCCCCCCCAAACGCCCCTTGCTCTCGCCCACTCTCAATTTCGGTCTCGTTGACCACCGTCACCTCCTCGGGTTGTTTCGTTGACTCTGCGCGGATTACCTCCAATAAACTACCCGCAAAGTAGCCGCATCTAGATACGTTGTCACGCAACCCACCACCTCGGCTAACTGAAGAGTGCTGGAAGTGCATTATTACCAGGCCATAACACAATCAAACGGAACGAAGATGTCCGATGAAACGGTCTATACGGAACCATCCCGAATTGGACAATTTAGAGACGATGCTTTACGAACTGTAAGAGTGCAGTGCTGTCAGACTTCATTGGGGGACGTGGAAGCTGAGATACGAGTTCTCAGGGGGCGGCGACCGGAGACAAGAGAGGGGATCTGAGGCGTGGGAAAAGTGCGGAAGCAACGGCGGGGGAAGGCTAAGGCCAAGGCGAAACGGTACGAGCGGAGAAAAAGGATATTATTTAAAGTTCCATTAATATCTGAAGACGCGTAGACTTCCCTGTCCCTGAATCACGGCAGAGGTTAGCTAACGGAAATACCATGAACAGTAGTCACAGAAACGTACTAACACGAGACGCTAGAAAACTCGCACCGGAAACGTGCTTTGTCTAGTGATCGGGGGTTTTGAATCCCGGCCTCCCAGAGAAAACAATGGTGCTGACCGCTCCACGAGTGGCCCGCACAGAGCACAACCGCCCCGCGAGAGGCGGTGGCGGTCGACGCCGCGACGTCGTGGGCCCGGGCGCGGGCGGTGCGCAGCCGCTTGGCTTTCGATCTCGCCGATTATTATTCCGGCGAGCGCCGAGGGGCGGAGCGGAGCGGGGCGGGGCGGGCAGGGGGAAGGTCGCGAGGGGCGGAGGGGCGAAGCGCGAGGGCGAGGGCGCACGCCATGAGGGAGGAGGGTGGCGCGGCTGCGGCAGTGGCAGCGCCGGCCCGGAATCAATATCCGACCGGAGGCGGCGGCGGCAACGCTGGGAGCCTTCGCCCGCCCTGCCTGCCTGCCTGCCAGCCCCAGCCCCTCTCAGGCAGCGAGCCGCGCCTCCATAGCGAGCAGGGCAGGCCATTCCGAGCAGCCACTGCCAAACGGTAGTTACGAATAAATACGTAGCACGCATGCGATTCACGCAGCAGAAGTTCAACCTAGTAGCAGTCAATCCATAGTTTGGTACGAAGCGTACTCAAAAGGGGGCTCATGAGGTTTCGGTCACTCCTCTTCCAGCAGACGTAAAATATCCAAATATTGTACTTCACCAATTTTCTACGGTAACAAAAGCAATTCAAGAATAAAACCAATAGGGCCTATATAAAACATTTTAAATTCAGCAAAAATGAAAAATTCTAAATAAGAATCCAAGTCGTTTGGACAAAGCCTCTCCCTCCCCCGAAATGCGTCCCTGATTCGTTAATGGCCACACTGATTTCATCTCTTGTTGTTTTCCTCAATTTTTCTTCTTTCAGGCAATTGACATCTTCGACAATGTTCTACGTTCTAACGAGACATTGTGATTACAGGGTCTTTCTACCGAGAGGAAAGTTTCGAGATGCACAAAAGGGTGCACGACCACGTACGGAGCTAAACAACCTGGGCCCACCCATTTTGATTCAAAAATTTCACCATCATTTACCTGTTTTCAAGTGCATTTTTTCTGATTACGTCTGAAGTATTGTTTCACACTATAAATGAAAATGAAAAGCAAAGCTTGTCCCATTACTAAAATTTCTGTTTCCTGATTCATCCACGAAAATGCAAAATTTGCAATTGCTCAAATAATGTTTAATATTTTATATTGCTCAAATTATGTCAACTTTAGTTTTCAAGTGATATTTTCTACAAATGCCTTGACTTTTTCCCCTTGCTTTTCCAGGTCAATGTAACTAGCGTCGAATAGCAAAGCCACGTACATCTGCTTGTAAATCTGCGTTAACCAACCACGTGGTGCAAGCACGTACGCGGAGCCTGTGGAACGTTCGAGACCTAGTATCAGCAGCCTTCCGGAAAACAGTTGCGCGCCCTCGCCTTGACTGGATTTCCTGTCAAAAATTATCGCGCCTCGATACCGCGTTCCTTTCCTCACGTTCGCTGCCGATACTTGCGTGATTAACTCTCAGAAACGGCCTTTCTCGGAAGAGCTTCAACATTCACGAACAGCCCGCTGCTGCTGTTGCTACCGTCGCCACTTCAGTTTCTGTAGAATAATTCATTTCCATGTGAACATGGAAACATCATGGGAGACAAATAGTGCAGTTCCTTCAGAATACTTTCTTTACATACATTTCACGCTCTTATTAAACTCGTAAAAACGTCTACTAATTCATATTGTTTCAACATAAAAGTTACGAAGAATATGCGGAACTGAGTTGACGCGCGAATAATACTAATCATTTTTTGAAGTTAAAACCCTATGAAAAAACAATATCTTCAACTAATGATGCCATTTGAGCCTTTTACCAATTGAACAGAGTACACTGTTTTAATGTTAATAACGTCAAGATAGCTGACTTAATACAGCTCAAAAACAGAAAAGGTAGACCAGTGTTATTTCATAAATGCACTTGCACACTCAGCTAAAGAGCAATAAAACGGAACGGCACGAATAGATAGCATGCAACGGTTCATGGCGACAAGAGAGAAGGCCACTAACAGTTCGAGACGGGAGAGGAGTGAAGCGGGGCGAGAGGTAGGGGGGGGGGGGTCTACAGTCGCTATCGCACGAGGCCCACTGTGATCGCACGGCACCGAAGCGTGAGCAGGGCGCCACAGGGTTATACTGCGATTTTTGTAGGAAGAGCTCTCAAGATAACTCAAATCCCATCTTCGCGATGGAATATGTCACGAGCATTTCGCGTCTTTTCTCGGTCTTGCCGGTAGAAGTCGCATGATCGCAAGCACTGCTTCATACGGTCGCGCTCGTGCGAAATCTAGCGGAACGACTGTGAATGATACGAAATGCCGTGACATATTCCATCGCGAAGATGGGATTTGAGTTATCTTGAGAGCTCTTCCTACAAAAATCGCAGTATAAGCAACGGGCGAGTAATGCCGACAGCTACGAGAAGGAAGCTCGTGGGTCGGCGGAATGATTCGATCGCCTCGGGTGGTCCGCCACCATGGACACTGCGTAGGAAGACACTCAGAAACGACCCCTACAACTATAGTGCGATTTTTCTAACTTTGTCCCTCTAGCCCCTATGGCCACGTTGGAATATCACACGGCATTTCGCGTCTTTCTCCGTCGTACCGCTAGAAGTCGCGTGATCGCAAGCACTACTTGATACGGTCGCGATCATGCGATATCTGGCGGCACGACTGAGAACGTTGCGAAATACCGTGACATATTCCATCGTGAAGACGGATCTTGAGGGGCAAAGTTAAAAAAATCGCAGTATACGTGCTGCAATGGAATAGAAACCATCCGAACTCCTTGTACATGCCATTGCTCTATTCTTAAGATATGAAACGTAAAGCATGAACTTCCTCTCTGATAATTTGGACAATACTATACGTGTGTTGGTTTCCATTGATATCATACCAGGTTTCAGGCTGCCAGCAGGAATCCCGGCAATCATATTCTTATCACGAGTGAGGAGGAAACTGAAAGAATAATCTGACGTTAAACATAACGAAACTTTCGAATCTTCTAGCTCACATATCACCCTGGATACGTGGTATTCACAGTCAATCCGTTTTATACTTCAAAAAGTAGTAGTCAGGCAAGAAATCCTATTTTCATTACAAGTATCGCACAAAACACGCAACAGACTTAATTACAGGTGTCTCAAAACAAAACTTACACTTTTTGTCCATGTGACACAAGGACAGTACAAACTCAGATTCGCTGCTGACGCAACACGTCCGGGACATCTCCCGCAACTAGATTTCTGCTTCAATAATCGATTTTTACCTTCCATTTCCATATCAGCAGCGTCGACACGCTGAGAGCATGATCAAATAGAAGAACTGTAGCTTTGAAGCAACAGCTGGTACAAGCCTAATCGACATGTAGAGTTTATGACAGGAGTCACTAAACGCATACTGACCATATGTAGGCAACATCGATATAAAAAATGCTTCCAGCTGGGGAACATTTTAGATATAGCTGAAATGGCTCTGCAAGTCTGATCTGACCACTCATTCCCAATGACATCAACGTTATTGTACTTGCAGTCGTATATTTAGTAGCACTCGTTACATTCCAGTCAAATACAGATATTTCAGATAGAATACAAGCGTTTAAGGAATCATTTTTGTGCAAAATAAACCCCACTGAGTAAATGTTCTTGCCATAACGATATTTTATGGGGAAAAAAAACAAAAAAACGCAAACTATCGAACTGAGTATTGTCTAGTTCATACAATGCAATCAAAAAACGTGTAAACGCCTAGAATTTGACCACGAACAGACTTTCCTTGAATTTCATATTCAGGTGGTCACTGTATGTTTCTCGGGAATTTGTCGAACGCTCTATATTGTTTCAATTTTTCCAGTAAACCACACACGCGCAAACCGTCGAGTTATCTCGCAGAACCTCGACAACTTACACCGCACAACTCTTTCTTCTGCCCCGTCTTTTCAAGCCGAGAGCCCTCTAGTCACGACCTTAAAATTACTGAATATTCCACTCTAATCCCAACTTGACAGAAACAAAGATATTAAAAGTTAAAACCCGAAACCGGCATAAAGAGAACAGACTAGCTACAGTTACTGGTTCGAATCCCGCGCACGCATACATTTTCCACCCAAACAGTGGAGTAGTAGGAAACGGCAAACCACGCACCCCATATAATTGAAATAATTGATTTCATAATTACAGAGGAAAGCCGTGTAACTTCTCTGTAGTTCTGGCGATTCTGGGGATATGGGACAAAAAAAAAAAAAAAAACATATTCCGACAACAGCTGTTGGAAATAATTCGACCACTCGCGTCGTCAAAATTCTGTGAGCTCGCCCGTGGTCCCGTTGCACGCGCGCGCTCGCGGGCCGGCCCGGCACGACAGCAGCGGATGGGGAAGGGGCGCGGGAGGGGGAGGGGCGCCGATACGCCCCACGCGAGGTCGCCGCCGCCGCCGCATCGATTCCCGGCCGCTCCCACGCCCTCCCGCCGCCGCCGCCGCCGCCGCCGCCGCCGCCGCCGCACGCCAGGCGCCCGCCCTGCGCTGCACGAGAGAGGGAGCGAGCGCCAGCCACTTCCAGCGGGGGAGCGATCCCAGCACGCTCCCCTTCCCCGCCCGCACAGCTCGCCGAAATTGCCCACGTTTCGTCGCCGGCCTCGGAAAGTTGACGCTGTTTGGATTGCTCGTCGTCACAGGTCTGGGGAAGGTTTAAGAATTTTCTTTACAATGGACTTCGGGCGCATTTCTGAAGAATTGTTCCCACGTCAACGTACTACGACTAACAATATTCAGATCAAGGAGAGTAAATGTGCATGGGAAGACGTATAAAATAGTTGAAGCCCACAAATGGTAAGGCTTTCGCGAACACACGTTTTGAAGAATCCGGTATTACATGCTCACATTTCATTTAATTAAAAAAATCCGTAATCCCTTCTCTAGCAACACAGCTAAATTACGAATAAAACTGTCCCACCAGCATTGATGACGTGATGTAAAAATAGAAGTTTTGACTTCATTTGATAGAAACTATTCGCTTCGACAAACTAACAACAAAACTGATTTGATATGACTGGCATCGTCATATCCTCCCTCCTTTCGTATGGAAACATATGCGGATTACACCAATAGCCTGAAACGCGTGAAACCCGCTCACGTCCGCGAATCTAATCTGTCCAAACGAAAACAAAATCACGACCCAAGTTTCTCCTGCTCCAGAAAGCGGCCACATCCGACGGCGTCCGCCGTTTCGATCAAGGGCTTTCCCGCGCAGTTCCTTCTGAGGCCGGCTGCACCGCGGGGCATCGACGCCGCCGGCAGGCGCGGCCAGCGCGGGCGCGGGTTCTCACGCGGGCGGGGCGCAGCCTCCCACGCCTCCGGGCGGGCGGACGGAGCGACAGGGCGGGGAGGGGAAGGGAGAGGAGCGGAGCGGACGGACTTCGGGCGCGCGACCCCTCACGGCCGCTGGTATAGTGACCCAAGAACGGACGCGCCAAGGTCACCGACACGCCGCGCGCGCCGCTGCTCTGCTCGGCTCGCCGGCCCTCCCGCCCCCCGCCCGCCAGCCGGGAGGCGCGCAGCAGCACGCGCCCCGCGCAGCGCGTATCCGGTCGCGCGGGCGTCGCTTCCGCCGCGGGCTGCGCGAGACCGCGCCGAGAAAAGGCGCCCGGCGTGCCACGACCGGGGCGGGCGAGTTTCGCTATCTTCGGAGATTCCCGAGGCTCCGTTAGTTCCGATTGACGAGTCGCTGCAAGTCCCATGTTTTGGGCGTTGCTGTCCAGAAGAGTCACCGAGTGACGTCGTAATGTAGCAAGTGCCAAGTTTCTCTAGTTCCCCTAGTACTGCCAATATCAGTCGTTTAATTCTGAGCTTATTCAACTCATGGAAATGAGCCTTAAATAACTAGTTAAGACGCATCTTAACTAATTGAGCTATTGTTTTGTTTGTAAATGCTCAAATTTAAGCGATTTTACGAGTGCTTTATGGATTCCTCCTTTGTAAACACCCAAAACATATTTCGACATTTAGACCAAAATTGCAACAAATCTTAATTGGATGAATTATCTCCGGAATGGATGACAACTTTAACATCGAAACAAAAAGCAATAAAAAAAAGTCAGAACTGGTTCCGCGAAAGCTTGAAAGTCACCTAAGGAGCATTTCGCAAATGTCACATACTTCCACACTCCGAACGCACAGGAGAAGTATGCAAATTTCCCCGAAACTCCACCCGCATAAAGGCGAGCCGAGCCGAGCCGCCGGCCGCGACGCGACGCGGCGGGGGCAGGTGCGACGCATCCGCCTAACGAGAGCGCGGGCGCGGGCGGGCGCCTCGGAGCGGAGCGGAGCCAAGCGCCTGACGCGCAAACCGGCGCCGCGGGCAACGGAGCGCGAAGGGTTTCGAACCAAGGGCGCGCGGCGCCCGGGGTCAAGAGACCGCCGCGCCGCCTCCCACGAGCCGCGAGGAACGAGGCCGGGGAAGTGACTCACACGAGGGACGACGCGCACGCGCCCGCCAGGGAAAATATTAGTCGTAAAATTCTACACAAACGAGCACGTGGCCCTTCCGGCCACCGGTGACTCAATTGAGGATAAGGGAATGAGGGAATGAATTCAGTGCTATACAATCTATTGATACTTCCACTCGCACTGCTAAACATATTACAGGAAGTTGGTGAACTTATATTTGATTATTTGTACTTTGTTAAATTGAAACCACCATGTGTAAAGCGTGAAGGCTCATCAATGGATAATAATAAATTTTAAAAAAGGAAACTTAGCGTCAAGAATGCGGTGAATATCGACCTGCGCGTTGGTTTTTTTCCTCGGGTTCGTTACTCACTTTTACTCTCAACAATCATACGTAGTAACTCACGATTGGAAGAACGAAAGTAACGGCGACTGCGCATCCTTCCGAGTAAGTATGGGAAATGGAACATACAAGAGACGTCGTGCCGACCCGCCACGTTCTCTCGCTGCTTGCTGGCGCGGGCAAGCCAGCGAGCGCGACGGGGCCACGCGCGAGGCCCGCGAAAACAAAAACCGCTCCCCTCGCCCACGCCCCCGTCGTCTCTCGCACTTCCCGAACCCCTCGATCAGCTCGAGAGTCTTCCGTCCCCCCCCTTCCCCGTCCCAGCCAGGGGCCCGGGCGTGCCAGCGCCGCCCGCCCGCGCGCCCTCCAAGTCACCTTCAGGGCCCTTCCCCGGGAAACGGGATACACAAGCTGCAGCAGCAGCAGCAGCCGCCGTCGCCGCGGCAGCGCTGGCGGCGGCGGCGGCGGCGGCGGCGGCGGCAGCAGCTCCCGCAGCCCGGCGCCCCCTCCCGCGCTCCCAATGCACCGCCTCAAAAGCGCCGGGCGGGCGGGCGGCGGGAGCGCGTGAGGGCCGGACCGCGCGCATGAATAATCGATGCGCGCGATGGCGAGCCGAGCGCCGCGCCGCGCCGGGCGCCGCCACGTTGCGCCGCAACTGGGTCAGTCCGAGGCCCTTCCGCCGCCGCCACACGAGCGATTCTCCTCGCGGACCGCAGACTCACGTCGGACACGACCTAGGTCGCGCAGGCGACAGGAAGGGTGCGCAAACCAAAAGCCGATATCACTTGCGCCGATCCTACATCAAACTCGACATGCATAAGAAAAAAATTGAAAACCCCAATCAACGGATGCCAAGTTGATAGTTACTTTCCTACAATACTATCATTGCAGTCTACTCGAAATCTCTTAAAAAACAAAATCTTATTGCTAATTTTTATTTCGGTTTAGTCAAACTTATCGATGATCACGAAAAATGACCAGGAGACAGGCCATCTGTAAAGTCGACTCCAGAGAGCTGTACTACGTACATTATGTTTGTTTTTTAATATAATTCTGTTTGAAACGCGCAATGTATGTATGTATGTGTCTAAAATTTCATGCTGGTCGTCGAATCTCGTAAATCCTCTGAAGGAACAAAGAAACCAGCAAACACAGAAGGAGAACGCCGTGACCGCCAGAGAAGCGCTTGCGTTTCTGAATCAATCCCCGACCGCCTTCCCAAGACGTCTCAGCCCAGCGAACACGCTCCCTCCCACACCCACAGCCACGCGCGTAGGGCGAAGGGCCTAAAAACCGCAGGCGCCGCCCGGTCCAGGCCACGAGGGCCCGCGTGGCGAGCGAGCGCGCGCGTCTCGGCGCGCAGGCAACCCAAAAAACCGCGGGCAAAAAAAAAAAAAAAAAAAAAATCCGCACTAGAGCGTAGCGACCTCGAGAGTGCAAGCGCGGGAGTTCAAGGCCAGGCAGCGCTTGAATGACTGCGCGCGCGAGGCGGCGGCGGCGGCGGCGGCGGCCGACGCGTCTTGGCGGGAAACGCCACGCCACGCGGTCGTCGTGCGTCCTGCGCCGCGCGCCGGCTGCTGCGGCACGCCCGGACGACGCGACGCTACAAAAAAACGCTGCTGCCCGAGATACCGCGCGCCGCTCCCGCTCGGAGCCGCGGGGGCACACACAGCAGCCTGCAGCGGCGCGCCCGGGCCCAGATCTTTGTCCCAGAAAGGCCCACATGGAGGAGGATCCCCAGTGGTGCGCCGCCGCGTGGCGTCTTGGCGGGACACCACGCGCGGAAGGCTCGTGCATGGGGTTGCCGAATGTGGGAAAACGAAGGAATATTTGTACTAAGGTCCGTTTAAAGTAAGTTGGTGATTGACAGTTCTGCTTCTGAAGCTGTAGCTTCATACAATATGAGTGTATGCTTTGGTTACTTTAATAAGTATTATTTAAGTATTTATTTCTTGTCCCTGGAACACATGCTCCATGGTACTCAAACTGTTAACGACACTCCCTTCCGTTCGCAACTGTCAATCACCAACTTATTTTAATCGGACCATAGTTCGGCGCCTCTTATCTGACTAAACAGCAAAGAATTTTCTGGGAAATACGAATAGAGACATTTTCAATTTTTAGAGATATTCATTTACAGATGAATATTTTCAATTTTTAGGGATATGCATAATGGAACGAACACGGGTCAGAGCTATCTTTCGGAAAAGCGTAGTTTTTTCGAACATTTTCTTTTGACTAAAATATTGTTACAATGCTAAAAGATCCTTACTTTGAACGTGTTTTTGAAACTTCCACGAAAACGGAAGTATCCATTAGATAGGGCTAAACACCCCTATTGAAATAATCAAAAAACACAACCAAACAGCGTGAAAGTCCCAAATGACTTTCAAAAGCCCTCTCGCACGGAGGCACGCCTAGCGCGTTGCTTGTGGGCCTCCGGAGCGCCACAGCGTCGGCGTCGGCGGCAGCAGCTGCGAGCCAGGCCCCGCACCTGTCCCCTCGGCCCATCTGCCGGGTGGCGGGCGGCGGGCGGGTGGGTGGCGGCAGCAGCGGCGGCGGCGGCGGCTGCGGCGCCGACAAGGCCGCCCCGAACACGCGCCTCACAAGGCGGAGGCGGCCGTGGCGGCCCGCCCGCAGGCCACGGATACCTGCGCGCCCAGCGTCCGCCCCGCCCCGCCCCGCCGGCCCGCTCGCTCGCTCTCCACGCTGCTCCGCTCCGCGCCGCGCGGCTCGGCTCGGCTCGGCTCCTCTCCGCGTCCGCGCGCGCGCGCGCATCCTGCGTTACGTCACCCACGTTCAACGCCCTGTCCGCGCCGCAGCCGGGAGGCCGAGCGAACGAGGAGAACGCACGCTCGCTTGTTTGCTGCTCCTGCCAGTCCGCGCCTGTGGACCACTGACACGACCGAGCATCCACGAATCAAAAGCAAAACTTCCAGGATTCTGGACAGTACTATTCATTTTTTTTTCGATTTCTTGAAAGCCGTGGAATATGATGCAATGATATCTATGTAGAAAAATAAATGCCATTCCATACCATTATCCTTTCTTCCAAAAATGTTTGATAGTAGTTCCAGAATAGAAGTTAAATTTGAGAATAACACCTGAAATAAGGGGACTAACTAGAAAGGCATACTGCGAGTAGTAAAGCAGATACTATTCCAAAATACACGAGCGTATGATGCAAGGTCATAAAAAAACTTATTATAATCTTTCATTTACGAAGACTCAAAATTAACACATGGAGACAACAAATTTTCAGGCTGGCGTCTTCAAGCCAACATAAACCATGAAATCGACAACGATGCACGTCGATTTCGAAAATGTAAATGTATTTTGGTGAACACTTAATTCTAATATAATCATTCATTAAAAATACTTAGTTTATAGGCGTTTGCTGATCCAAGCATTCGTTTTCAGTATCTATAGTTGTTTTTTGTGGTTCCTTAAACCTCCCCTGTGACATTTTATTGTCCATTTGTTGACAAACAACGATGTAAACAGTCCTCAAGACTAATACTTTTCAAAATAATGTTGACAAATCACTTTTCGCCCGCCACATACAAAACTACATGAAATATAGATGAAAATCATGCAAGACTTATCACCACTCTTCCGTTATCAAACGGAAATATTACAGGCGCTCAAGACTTCACATGTCCGCGCGCCAGAGGCAACAAGGTTGCCAAGCAATGAGCTCATTATGATTCGTTTCACAACCGATTTGTAATACAAAATGCAATAAAACACGTACTGCACTACAGTGACCTTCGGAAGGCGTTACATTTGTTTGCTACACGGATACCTACGTCGAAGCCGCCTCAGTCAGCTGAGAGCCGTAATCGGCTGTGATTTACATGAGAGCGCACGGCGGCCTCTGCCGCCTGTCCCGACGCGGCGTTCGAGCAGCGCGCTCGGCTGCAGTCGGCCCTTGCACAAGTTGCGTCGAATGCGCCTCGTCTCAGATGCACTAACGCACAATTGTCCGATTAATAACTGCTGAATCCCGAAGCTGTACGCCGTGGATTGGAATGGAAAGCTTGAAAACAAGAGCTAGCACCTTTCTTTCCCAATTCAGCGTGATATAAGCGTTTGTTTACACCGGAGGGGGGGGAGGGGGGTAAACTGCGTTACTTTGGAGAGTACAAAAGACACGGATAATAAGAATATGAACAAAAAATAACGATGCTCCGCTCTTTATTGTAATCTGAATGACGCAGCTGTTTATCTGATACTACATAAACAATGGCTGAGCGAGAAACACCAACACCCAGGAAACATGAAAAATCAGAGTCGCATTACACTTTAAAAAACACGTGTTTCGTATTCCCTCCTTTTAATTACCAAATAACTTTACGGCAATATCCTCTCTTATTACTAATTTAATAGAAAAAAAACATCTATCATCAATATTTACATTTTTTCGTGGATAGCATTAGCCCGTACACAAAGCGGTACATATTCCCAGAAATTACCAAAAGGCGAATGGAAAT
The DNA here is from genome assembly GCA_031308135.1 of Acheta domesticus. NCBI lineage: Eukaryota > Metazoa > Arthropoda > Insecta > Orthoptera > Gryllidae > Acheta > Acheta domesticus. The sequence goes on from JAHLJT010009436.1 coordinate 54,105,194, forward strand.
AGAGGTCTTGCAAGCCCGCAGCTGACGAGCCGTTCCCTCCGGGAAAGGCCAGGCGCCGGGAGGCGGGGGTCGAGCGGGAACCGCAGGGTCAGGGCGAAGGCCGCACGCGGGGCGAGGGCAAGAGCCAGGCGGCGCCTCAAGGGCCCGCGCTCCAAAGGGCGACCGCGGGCAGGCGCCTCAATGAAGAGAAAACACAAGTGGGCGGCTATTACCGAATTCCTGGCCGCGGCCGCCTCTCCTCTCCTCCGCGTCCCGATCGCAGGTAGAGAAAGAAGCAGCCCGAGCGAGCGAACGCCGCCCGCCGCTGCCACCCTCGCCCGGGATGACGGCGGCCGCCTCGCCGAGCGCGGGCGGGAGGACGGGCGGCCCGGCGACGTTGCCGCCTCCTCCCCGCGCCCACGTGGGTCCCGCAGCGGCACGGAGCGGAGCGGAGCGGCGCCGCGTCGCGTCGAGCTGCACGCGAGCGCAGGAGCCGCGCGTATTTTTAGAAGCGCGCGCTCGCGCGCACGAGAGCGAACGCGGGCGGGCGGCTCATCCCGCCGTCCGGTCCGGTCCGGTCGGGTCGCGTCCCGCGCGGCGCCCAAGCATGCCGTCGCTCACGGCGCGGCGCCCACGACGATGGTGTTAATTCGTTCCAGAATCTCGCGCGCCGTGCCGTGCCGTGCCGCATCGCCCTCCCGGGCCGGCGGCACCCAAGGCCCCCTTGCGCGCCCGCGCCGCCCACGCATCACCATCGCCGCTGCCGAACGCACCCGTCTTCCCAAAAATTAGGCCCCCTCCCCCTTCTTAAAAAAAAATACCCCACGCGGTTGTTTCAAAGTCAAGACGATGATTCGTTTATTAAATCTACATACGCTTTCACGGCCAGCCTCGATATAATTGTTTTCAGGGCTGATCCTTGGTCTTGGTCCATTAGACTAATGGAATAAGTTTCTGCAGATGTTACGTCTGTAGGTGCGGCGTACATTCTTGGGAAACGAACTCTTTTTAATTCAGGATTGAGGAGGTATCAACCACGAAGTATATCCAATAGAGCAAAGTATATACTTCGCGGTTGATAGCTCCTCAATCCTGAATTACTTCATGGAATATCACATATCTCTGCTGCCACCACGGAATTTACACAAATTCATTTATTATTTTACTGAAAACATCACCCTCAACCGGCAACGAAATTTAATAAATGCCTTATCTTCACTATATTGATTCTACATTAAGAAGAATTTTTGTCAGGCAGCTACTTCAGTGACAGATGTATTTAATAATTTTTTTCCAGTTATTTTTGTTCCTAATAAAGACAAACTTACGAAAGTAAACCTAAACTATTTTCATTAATTTGCAGGCAAGTTTCTCACAGGTGAAGCGTTCCAGTACGTGAACACTTGTAACAAGAACCATAACAATATTCCATTAAAGCATGCTACAAAACTAGCAATTAATTTTTAAAATATTCAGCCAACTTTTACGTGTTCGAGGAAATGACCTTTCAAAAGTAGAGATCATGTTAAAAAAAGAAAAAGACGAGAACGCTCTACATCCTGAACTTACTCAACATGAATGCAGTATTTAAGAAATGGTAATATAAGCTATGAATTTAATGAACTAAAAATAAATGCCAGAATCACGCAGCATTCTCGAACGGTGAAAATCAAACCGTCAACTCTATCGAATTTTAACAGTCATATTTTTTCTCGCAATACCATAAATGTGATAACACCTAGGAGCTGTTTATCTTTCAACAACTCTTACAAATTCGCAAAATCTCGAAATAGTAACCTATTAAGATTACTATTATAAAACTACGACAATGACCTTAACCTACAGCATGTCACGGATACCTAGAAACATGGAATTTTCTCTTAACAGATATGTAAACACAATATCGTCAATCCATATTTTAGGTAATATAATTCTATAAAACTGAAGGCCGTCATTGCATTAATTTCCTGGATTAAAACGAGAACGAATGCCACCAGTTATACAAATAATTTTGTTCATCGGTTTCTCCGGATGTAATTCGCAATATTTTCCCAAGGAAAATTAAAACAAAAACCTAGTTTTCCTCATGTATTTTCAGAGTATTCCTGGTGCTCGTAGCACAAACTGGTCTGAGGAGGCCAGAGCTTAGGAGAACGGAGAAAAGCTCGTCGCTGGGCCGGGTCTGCTACCTGCGTCCTAAACCCACCTGCTTGGGTGTCAATTATTTACTTCTCAGAAGCAGACAAAAGCACGGGCTCCAGGTCGTCCCAAAATACCGTTCGGGAGAACATTCACTGCGCACTCCCTCTGCGTTTTACTAAGCAGGGAAGGGAACCGCTCACCTACAACTTTCGCAGTGCAAAGCTCGAAAAAAAAAAAAAAAAAAGGAAAGTGCAATTTGTCCCGTTACGAGTCTTTTCTTCCCAATATATCACGTTGCCCCCGATCACTCCAGGAATGTTGCGATCTTTCAACAGAATTTGTGGTAACTGTAAAAAAGTGCTACTTAATATGAAATCATTCACAATACACTTAGAAATACTTTGATGTTAATAAAGTAGAATGATACCTCCTTCGAATCGGCACGAGTCAGAAGGCTGTTAAGCATCACTGAAGTTGCTCCCTATTCTAAAGATACGGAAATTAGTTTTTAGGTGGCACTGTTATGGAAGCAGAGAGAAAAGGAAGGGACCGCAGTCATTAAAGCAACAATTTCACGTTTAGGGCAAGTCGCCGATGTCTAAAGGCAGCACTTTATTGTATAGAAATAACTCTTAATCTTAATTCGAAACCTTGACTGAACATAATACCCAAATTACTTTACTCAATATAGCATTTTGAAGATCAATCGCGATTCTATGTGCTTAACTAATACCAACACGAAGGTCAATACCAATAACATCAACATTTCCCACGTCACTACACTTTCGTCAACCCTATTAAACGAACTGAAAACCGCCAGATACTGTACAATCCAAATCATATCGAGTGCGAGAAGAAAAGCAATCCGCAAACATCTTGAACCCCCCCTAGCTCCCTTCTCGGAACCACGCCCTTCCTTGGCGACGCGGCTGTCATCGGCCGCGCGTAGCCTACATCGAAACACAACAAACACGCGCAGCGGCGTTCGCGTGAGCGCGGGTGGGGCCCCGACGACGCGACGCGACACGACGCGACGCGACGGCCGCCCGACGCGCGCATTGATCCCGCCGCCGCCGCCTCCATCACCACCTTCCCTCCCGCCGCACCCCCACCCCCACCGACGGCCACATAGATTCATTATGAACGCCAAAAACAGTTAAAAACTCTGACGTACTACGGGGAAAAGTGTATTCCTGTACACGTTTCTTAAATATTGGGATCCCTACCTAACCGACATACCAGTTGAATTCTGAATAGAAGGAAATTAGTGTGTTTGTGTTTGCAAGAATTGACAAAAAAAATATTCGCTCAAGTGAAATAAAAACTATTTAGCACATCAGCTCTAGATCTTGGCTATTGTCCTTCACTGTGCCCTTCGTGAAGAAATAAGACTTCCTGCCGCGAGAACATGGAGAACGATAATTTGAATAACTATTTTCCACAAAACTATAGATCGGTTTGTTTTATGTAACCCTCCAAACGTTCATAGAGAAGACGGGCGTTTCTTCTGAAGCTTGGCTTCCCACAAAACCAGCATTATCTACCGGAATATTGTAAGCATCGTTCTTCGGTATAGGGCAACCTTTAGTTGCATTTTCCATAGTCATTATACTAGTTCACTGAAACTTATTCGTTTACAACACGAATTGGACCATGAACTGCAGATTCTTCGCCAAATCTTACATTAATTTTTTTGAAAATATGTCACAGTGAACATTTTGAAACAAGAGCACATCGCAAAATAAATTCACAAGTAGTTTTACAGAACAGAAGAGTCCCCTCGTCATCACATTGAAGTTTGCAAGGCTGTAATAAATGTATTTGTAAAGTTATGAATTCCAATATTTTTAGTTTTTCATGGAGACCAATGGCATTACGCAGATCGTTATGTGAGAGCAGGGCTTGGAAAAGGGCACAATAGGCATTGATCGCGATCTAGAAACCTCCGCGGCCCAAGTTAGTTTTGTTTTCAAAGGGAGAAGGGAGCACGCAGTCCTCTGAGGGAAAGGGCGCAGAGCCACTACCCGCCCGGGATGCTGCAAGTTGCAGGCACAAGGGGGTTTCCATAGAAACCGTTGCTACGGCAACAGACAACCGCAGTGTTCGTTGGGATGGCACTAGCACACACAGGGGAAAAATATCACGTGATTGTAATTTAAATTCCCGTCCCCCTTCCTCTTTAGAGGCTATGCCGGGCAAGCCCCCGACCCTGGTGCTTCCGTAGCCGCGAACAGCTTGACACTTTCGTAAGGATACGAACATGACATCCACGGGAATGGATGCGCACAGGATAGAGGCAATGAATTCGGTGTTGCCAAGTTGCTTCATAACACAACCACTATTGATGTATCCGGAGAAGTTCCATTCGACTGTTACAAAACAGGCAACCGGACATGCATTATCCCAGTTAAACATATTCCAACAGAACTATCAGAATGTGCGACTGACGAGACCGTTTCCTACAAAAATTAAATTCGGGTGCAGACTTGACATGTTTCCTAAGTCGTTACGAGTACAATACCAACAATATTTACTCAAATCAATACAACCAAACCAAAATACGTTACGATGAATCCACACGCATGTTTCGTTAATTTTGAATGAACACCTGAGTATCACTTCTTTCTCCGCGCTAGCTCACTCTCGCTTCACCTCGACCTTGAATCCACCAAGACAGGTTCTGCGGTTCAACGTTCCAAGGAAAGGGAAACCAAGTATGCGAGCCTGAATGAACGTGTATGTAGTGACGAACACTTCTAAACTTTGATTGTTGCGTTCAAAATTAAAGTTAACATCCACTCACAATTGCATATACGATACGTCACGATCATGAATTATTCCCTCGCAAAAATAATTCTATCACAATTTGTAACTCCACAAAACGGACGTAAACGTTATCAAAAAGTCTTGTCGCAATGACATTTATCTATCAACATAAAACTGCATCTTACAAGCACAGGCTATATGAGTAATACTGACATGCACATTAATCAAAGATCGAACTATGACAAATCATGAAATTTCAAATACTGCAGATATTTGAAAAACTCTCTGTCCAATGGTCTATGTTCAGAAGTTCGTAATATAAAAATACCTATGTAATATACAATAAATCGCTGCATGCGGCAATTTTTTTTTTTTTTTTCATTTAAGCCAACCGACTTTTCACAATTCAAAACACGAGTAAAATCGTATACGTTACCTCAAACAAATTCCATGAATAGCACAATATTCTTACAGGAATAGTTACCACACGGTAGCATCCGCGATAAAATGCATTCCAAAGAAGCTGACATGTCTTATAAAGTTTAAATTTATTCACAAAAGAATCTCGGATAACAGAAAGCACGTGGCCGCAAAACCGCGACCGCTGCAACAAACACAACCGCATCCGCGATGAAGCCGGCTCGACACTTATTTTCACTTACAGCCGCACTATTGAAAACACGAGAGGGCACCGTGTTCAGAACACACTGAAGCACACTATGACACTCAACTGAACAAATCTTCTACCAAAATTTGATGAAGATTTGCTTACCTTGTCTGCCAACAATTTCTGCTACATGTTCCGAGCTCGGCACAGGCACACACTCCGTCATGTTTTGGCTCTTCTTACCCCGGCTTTCGTCGGGGAAGGCAGGCGTAAGAGTCTCGCCAGTTGAAGGCTCAGTCGTTGTGGGTGAGGAATCATTGAATCCTAGCATGGATAACTCGAAAGCTAATTGTAGTGCTCTTTGGTCTTCAAGACCGCTATTACTTCCATCCATTTCGGAAAACAGACTAGCAGGCATCACAGGATATAAAGGAATTATTACAACATACAATAAAAAGAACACTGTACAAAAATAAAACTCTACTCTTTAACGCCGCTGTTTGAACAATGCTCGGCTCGTGCGCCGACACAGAGTGGCCGGCTATGAGACTGGACTGCACTGCCTGTTTAGGTTAAAGGCATGTGCTCACGAAACGTCACGGCTCTTTGACGCAGTTTTTCACGCGGTAAATTCAAATCCGGCATTCTCATTGGCTCAACGAAACCATGTGACTCTCCCGTCCTCCCGCCAACAAGTTTCCAATTGGGCGCCCTCTCCCTGTCTTTTCCCCACCACAGACTCAGAGTAGCGAGAGTGGGAACATGGCGAAGCTAAAATTACGTACCGGCTTCATTGCCCTGGCCGATGGTTCGATGTGGAAGTGATGGTCTGTCTGTAGTATGTACGAAGGGAATTAGGCGGAGAAATGCATAGCATAACTTAAAATTGAATACTCATATTGATTAAAAACTCAAAAGAAAATGTTTCGAAAGAATATCGTATTAAACAATGTATTTGTATTTAACGCGCAATGCCGGTGTTTTGTTTTTAACGTGCTTCGAAATCCGTTGTACATGCTCCCTTCTGGTTTGTTCAAATAAAACTATTGTTTTTAGATTTTGTCAACTTAAGTGGTGAAATATTTACTAGAAACTTCAAGAATTATTCTTCTCTGGCACTAGTGTAAACGATAGAAATAAACATTGAAAGTGCGCATAATTCTATTACGCTTCATAAGTATGTTAAGTCTTTTTTTTCAGCCGTTTTTCCCGTGGGCATACCACAAAATTTTGTTTAAATCATTTGAATTAGTTTGTTGGTCTATCATTCATTCAAACCACAATGTTACCAGTAAGTAACGTCTTTCATGTTGCATTGTATTTCAAATATTTAATTTCAAAGACTACAAGTCCTGGTATTCATTGAAGTACTTCTCTTCCACATACTACCTGAACCTTGTGCAGTCTCCTCATTTTTGAAAATAATTTGGATCAGTGTCTGCCATTTTCCTTCCATTCAGCAGATAACTAACACCTATTGACATTCTGAAACCCTCTGGTACAAAGGGGAACAAGTAAAAATAACCAAACACTGTTTAAAAATTGATTTATTTAGAATACTTTAGAATATATATATTTACACAGGTTTAACAGCAGAATACAAAAGACATAAAATGTATCTGCTGGAAGTCATGTCATACCAACAATAAGAAATACATCTTTTGCAAAGACCTTCACTGTGAAGGCCTTAAAGCAATGTTTATGCGACAAATCTCTTTAGGGCATCTTGCAATTTCTTGCGTGCTGTTGCAACTCTTTCCTCTTGTCTCTTAATATCTTCATCTGCAACAGCAACTGCCTGCAGAAACAAAATATTCTGTATCAATAAAAAAATTGAATAATAACTGGAGATACCCTTAAAAAGAGTGAAAAAAAAATCTTAAAAATTCAATTGAAGTAAGGTAAAGAAATTGAGACTACTGTATTCTTTACCACTATGTTAAATGTAAAGTGTATTTTCATGCATTAGTAATCCAAAAACATTCAATATTTTAAATTGGATTCGCGACTGCTATGAAACCACTGATCTGCTATCACACCAATGAGCACTTTCAAATTTATATCAATATTTGTAATTATGCTCCAGTCGTATTTTAATTTTTATCCAACATTTATGCATTTCATAATATATTACAGTTCTTAAATTGAGTTTACTTACTATTGTTATAATCGTATTCAGAATACAAAATTTCAAGACCCTTTTCAGTAATTCATTGCACATAATTGTTATGAATACTAAAAATCAATGCACTAATAAACTTAATGTAGACAAAACATTTCTATTACTACATCATGAGTCACAAAATAGGTTTCATTTGAAACACTGCAGTAGTCTACCAACTCACAAAAGACACCATTAATACACAATTGGGAAACTATACACATTACCAAACATTAATAAAGAATGCATGATTATTCTGTGTCATTAGAATTACAATATAGAGTCAAAATTTCATTAATTCTTCAATCAGTTTCAGAGTTGTAGAAATCCATTTAACTATGAATAAATGTAGTTAAATTTATTTCCACCTCAAAATCATATTAATACTCAGAATCTATGATAGGAAATGGTTTATTTGTTATGAATGCTTCACTGTTTACCAAAGACATAACTTGCTAGACTTGCTCCAATTGTCAAGAATATCTCCATTCCTCTACACAATGTCTTCAAAATTTTACGGAAGGTATTTTTAAAATAACTACAAAAAAAAGTTTTCATTTGTCTGTTAAGGTAGACAAGCAAGAGCTCTTTGAATGTAATATTTCCGGATGCTTTGTTAACTTTATTGTGAAACACAAATTATAATAAAAAACATAAAAAAATATCAATATAATAAATGAAATTCACATTAATTCAAAAATTGTCAAATTAAGATGTGCATCATCAAAAATATTTCTGATTACTTTTTCATTCCAGATAATTCAGGCATATTTTCAGACATCACAAAAGGGAAATAATCATGAAAAGCATTATTTCACATGGAGCAAAAAATGAAGTATTTATTTTTCTTCGGAGTTCTTTCTGAATTAACAGAAAGAATCTGATTAAAATTCACAATATAAAAGGAATAAATCAGGAATTCATATCATAGTTAGCAATACTGCCTCAGAGACAATAACTAATTGCATGACACTGTTTAGAAATTTTAGTACCTGGGACCGGTGTACGTACATCATGTTTGTTTTTGTATCGCTCTTCTGAGAAGAAAAAATAGTGCACAACACTCATTTTTATCCATGTGATTACCTGAACAAGAGGTTGGTCTGGGTTGAGAAACACCCCTGGGTTTTTCTCAAGGGCTGACCGAGACCCTGTCTGACCAGTGACAGGCTGGGTGGATACGTGAAGCGCTGTAGCCACAGACTGTAGCAGTGTTTCCTCACCTACATGAGGGCCCACAGCCCGGAGTGCTCTGGGGAGCTCCATTGCATCAAATTCAAAACCATCCAGATCACATGCACGCAATCCTTCCAGTCGCTTCTCCCAGAACAGCTGAAACAAAAGTAGTCAAAATTAAATTGTAATTATTCTCAGAAACAGTTGCTGAAATGGAAATAAATATAAACAAAAATACATTTATTCTTCCAAAGGATTAAGAATGTCAATTTTCCTTGAATAGATCCCAGGACAAAATAAATTCTTCATTGCACCATACAAGAAATTGTTTAATCTTTTGTCTGGGGTTGGGTGAAGAGGGAGGGGGAGGGATATTGGTTACATTAGAACTCACAAAATCAAGAGTTCCAACTATCATGTCTAGCAGGTGAGAAAGTATGTTAAGGCAGAAAAAATAAGTTCACCATTGCCTCTTATAACAAGTAAACCCACATATGTGAGAAACATGTTTTTTCTTTCTTTCGTGAACACTGAACTAGAAAATATTTAAAAGAATACAATTTGAAGAGAAATCATTAGCAGAAGAGAACAAGACCCATTGAGAATTTTTTCTAACAAATCAGATTAAAAAGAATTAGATCAATAATTTGGTATTTAAAATCTGCACCACACAATAAGCAATTCTTTAATTCTTATTGCACAATATTACATTTGCATGTGGCAGAATAAAACTATTCTTAATTATTATTTTCAACATTAAATTCCTCTCCATCTTGGTACCAAGTACATCAATGTTGACAAAACTGTATCTTGTTTAATCTATAATGCTTTCAGAACAGAAATTCTAATCAGCATCATGAGGTTACATAAACTTTGGTAGCTATTTCAAGTCCTTTGCAATATCCACAAAGAAATCTTTTTTTTTTACATATCAGTGAAAATGTAGCCTTTAATTCCCTTGGTCTTTAACATAAAATTAACTTGGAACATTTTGTTTAATAAAACTTGTAAAACTGAATTTTTGACCTCTGAATGCACTCAGCAGCTCTTAGTCCCACAAACTAGGCCCTTCTGGAGTCAGGATAATCACTTAAGTCATATCACCTACTGTTCCCTATTATCTATTTCCATATTAATATAACATTTTCCAGTCCTTCCAATGTTTATCACCATTTCCCAGCAAAAAAGTAGGTGGCATTACCAGCGTTGTCATACCACGTATGTACTTTACATACTAAAGGACGCAAGACCTATAAATAAGATAACTTTGGAAGAGCCCTAAGCTAATCATGAAAAGCACAGATGACCGGAAAACTAACGGTCTCCATAAAAAATCACAATATTTAACTTTCTATTAATTGATGACCCTTAGAAATGACTTAAACACTTTGAGCAATGACTTAAACACTTTGAGCAGCAATAGAGGACATTGCTGAGAGCTGAGGGGGGGAAACAAAAGAAAAGAAAGGTTTGAAAATGTATAGCTTCACACAAATTTTGTATTTATTAGATACATAAAAACATTTGTAAATAATAAAAATTATACAATTTCATGAAAGAGAAACATTTTGGTTTTGACATAAGGCAGAGAAACAACTATTTTGGGGAGTCTCCAATGAAAGGAATGATCAGGATCCCAAGAAAAATAAATTTAAAGATTTACAAACTGCAAATATTTTCTATCTGATCAAAACAAAAAATTAAAGATGCACTTCTGTAGCTTCTGTGTTTTTAAACTGCAATTACTCAAATACTGGGTTTTGTGAAACCTCTGGGAAGAATGTGAAGGGGAGGCCATGAAAAATTAGAGGGGGGGGAATAGTTATACCCCCCGCTTCTGCTCCCTCTCTCTTTCTTCAAATTAGTTCATCTGTAATTGACTTCTGAACAAGCTGATATACATTTTATGCATGTTTCACAATCCTTGTGAAACATGATATTATTATATTATTATTAGCAGCTGAAGGGAATTATACAGCAGTTACAGGAATTTAAAAACTGAGCTTAATCCTTTCTGCATGGAACATTTTAATTATATATTAACTATTTATAAAGTTTGAGATACTTTGTTTGTAGTGAGCCTTTTAGGTTATGTGTGCGGTTTGTTTACAATAATTGTTACTGAAATAAAAGTAAAATACAAAATTCCCAAAAGAATTTTGTTTGATGATTTGCCTAAATTTTGAGGAAACCAGCATTCAAACCTAAAATTTTTGTTAACAATAATGCAAGTAATGATAATTCCCATGTGAAATCAACTTGAAAATTAGTAGGCTATACGAAGTAAAAAAAAAAATCTTCTGACATAAAGATATTCTTTAGTAAATAAAATGTAAATATTAGTTTTGTAGATCCCACAATAGTTAATAGAATTTTATTACAGATTAATTACAAATGGAGAGAGGAGAGAGAGGAGAGAGAGAGAGAGACAGACATGTTGGAGGAACTAGATGGGCCCAATATTTAGCAGAAATAACCAAGTGAGAAATGCAAGCAAAATTTGATAGCAAAACTTTGGAGGCAAGTTACTATAATTATTATCAGGTACCTCTACTTGAAGAAATAATAATAAAACTCTCTCTCTCTCTCTTTTTTTAAAAGAAATATTTACAATTACCACCACTGAAAAATTCTACCACTTCATAATAAAAGAATATTTATCAAAAAAAATTTTATAAAATGTTTTCAAAACTATAAAGTATTTCCTGTTCATAAAAAATAATAGAGTAGTTTTCTGTTCTGATTCATGTTATTTATGCTTTGAATAACGTATATATAAAAACAACTAAATGTAGTAGTTTACAAGGTAAACTTATTAATTATAAAATTAAATGCTGAAGATAGAGATGTCTTTATCTCACTAAATGATCATGCAGACTATGGCTTCACCTCTTTCTATTTGTTTTCCAATAATTTTCAATGTAGTATATCACAGCAAACAGCTGTAAATACTAGTACAACTATTTTCTACCACAATTTTTTATTTCACTCTAAACTACCACCTACAAAAACCATAAATTCTGGAAACACTCTTCTTGAAATTGTTCTTAAAAATAAAAATTCTTCTTTGCATCATTTTCTCCTCCAGATGCACGCAAATAACCTTGTCAAGTTGACAAGTACCAGAAAATTGACAGTTGGCTTTAACATGCATGCAATTATAAATTATTAATTGAAAATTTAGATGATATTATGGTATACATGGAAGTTTGCCTTCACTCCACATACCACACGAATCAGGTGAAAACATTAATGCCTCATGTGGACAATGTTCTCCCAAGCTTACTATTACAGTGAAGCCTTTGCCCAGCAGTCATGTGTACTGTTTGGGTTGACATGATGTAACTTAAAAGCCAATTTACAACAATCACCCAAACCTAATAATAGTAAGTCAGACCTTGTACAAGTAGTATCTATTTTTCAAAATTCTTTATATAATTAATTTTTTCAAGTCCTCAAAACTGAAATTTTATAAGCTTTATTAGTTCCATTTAAATTTCTCTCATTAATTGAGGACAGTGTATTTTTCTCATTAACTTATTTCACTTATTAACTAAGGTTCACATTTTGAATGATCTACAAAGAGAACAATAATTTTATCTGAAAGTTTCCAGCAGATAATAAAATGCTCAATCTTTTCAATTCCATTACATGGTCTTTTACATTACTCAGCTGATGATGTTTTAATCTCAAATAAGGATACCGAAAATGAAGCAAGATCTCTTCTGAAATAGTATCTAGTATTAGATTTCCTATTTACACAGGTCACATACAAACTATTTTGTTCATTACTTTTAATTTCTTAGTCATAAGTCTTTATTCAATATTTTAAATAGTTTATAAACATTTATAGCACTTTTTTTCCATAGTGATACTAGAAAATAAATCAAAATAGGAACCTTATAAGTTAGTATAGATTTTACATTTCTGACCAGCATATTCAATTTAAACATAGAGGAGAGTCGGGGACAGGTGCCCATAAGTAACTTGCTTTTTCTGTATAAGAATACTGAATGTTAATCATTTTTAATTCCACAATTTCAAACCCAGTAAATACCTCCCTCCAAATTCTTTCTCAATCTGACACTTATTTAATAAATATGTGCTAGCAAGTAGAAAGGATGAATGTTTTATAATCAACACCTTTTTTAATATAAAAATCAGTTAAAATCTGTATGTGACATTAACGAGAAGTTCAATCTGTTCAAGTTTCCATGGGATCCACAATCCCTCCCTGACTACATTAACTTGTACTGAGGTGGCAGCTCAAAGCCAGGCCTATACATTTTGGCCATTCATTTTCTGGAACAAATGTCCCTGACTTTTCCAGTATATAAAAAAAACACCCAGACAAGAACTGTGATTTCACGCCACAATTTCACTATGAAAAGTACACATTACCAACATTTTCTCACCAAATAAAACTGAGAAAAAATAATGTTCTATTAACGTTTTTAAGGGATAATTTTTAACTTTTCAACAGTTTCTACTAAATTCCCTGACTTTACCCGAGAAATGATTCTCACTTTTTCAACTTTTCCAGAAAGTGGTCACCTGCTATACGACTCTATGCCCTACTTTAAGAGAGTGCAGAAATGAATTCTACATATACTTTAATCTGAATCCATACAAATTTTCATTCTTATATTTTCATTTGTTAGGTTAAGAGAGCAATTCAAAGCAATAAAGAACATTCCATGAAATATTCAAGTAGCTTCCTTTTCATTGCTATCTGTTTTGTGTTGTTTGTTGATATCGCCTGTTCTGATTGTCTATAACTGAATCCAATGTGAATTTTAACAATAATACTTAAATACACATTATTTAGCCATCAGTCTATTTTAGGTCAGTAATGGGAGGAGAAACTAAGTCCCGAAGTACTTCTTTGAAGAGTATAGCTCTCAAGAGATATAGCCAGAAAGTCGTAAAAGTAAGGCAGAATCTGACAAATTGGATGAAATACTGTAATATTACGAAACATTTACAAATCACATTACAAGTTATGTAAATAAACGATAATAAAAAGCAACTAAAATTGAATAATATTTTTGATTTAGACCATTTCAATAAGATTTCTAAAGGGTTCTCCAGAAGAAGGGCCTGTGACACATCTTTCTAGGACAAATGTTTTAAATTAAGAAAGATTCAATCAGTCTTAATAAAATGTACATTAAAAATAATTATAATATATCTGAACTTTATCAACTAACCAATTAAATAGAACAATATAGAATACTCTTGTCAAAATCTTCAAATGCTTTTGTTCTCAAAACACTGTTTTGATATATTGGTCCTTCTAGCTCCTGCCTCAATTATGAATAATGGTAGCAACAAGTATATCGGGCAGTTTTACAGTAAGGAATATGTTGTATATATAATAATGGAAGCTTTCTGCAACAGTACGTGATAACGAGATTTTTGACTTTTATTACACACCACATACAGGAATTTCACAACCTTGAGAACATGAATTCCTCTTTTGACGGTTCTGATGAGATAATTTAATTCTTCACTAACATCCACCCAGAGCTGATGAAAACATGCAAATGTAATAGCTCTCCATTTGTGGGCAGAAGAAAAACATGAGGGCATTTCAGCATTTGTACAATGGATTGGTACAAGTTAGATGAAAATTCCAAATGAGATTGGGGATACATCCAAAGGATAAAGTAAGCTTGTAAATCAATTTTAATTGTTTAATGTCAACTGGTAATGAGTTGTAAAGTAATGGACATGAATTACGTACATGAGAGATTTTTTGTAGAAAGCTATTGATTCTGATACACTTTATTATGACAGTGATGAAAAATATTGAGAAAAACTGGAGATTGTTGGGGTGAAGGAATAATTCCTTTACTACATCACAAAGTAAGTATTGCTTGAAGTTGGAATTATTGTTAACTCTCCTGTAGGAGAAGATATTCCCCCTTTCTTTTATTTTCAACAATATCCCCTCTTGACTTTAAAATATCCAATTACAAAGTCATCAGTTCTTAATCTCAAATACTGGAGTAGGATACAAGAATACATCGTGTTTTCAATACAAATGACTTAAGTTGTTAAAATTTTAACACACACACTTGAATTCCAGGGGCTGTGGGTGTAAATTTCGCCTCCTCCTCCTCCAAGAATTGTCAATTAATAACATGAGAAGTGCGTTGATGACAATTCAAGTGATCAGGAATCATAATTATTAAATAATTATACAACTTATAAAAACTCTGATATCATTGGTGCCTGTTGATGAGGTGTCCATAAATCATTGTAAGTGTAACATTGGGATTGGCTGACAACTGTCAAGCATTTAGTGGAAAATAGACACTAACAGCAGACTACTGGATGAATAGAATTAATGCAGAATATACAAGAGTACCCTCCACGGTGTCCTGAAAGAGCTGACAAATAAGCAAAGAGTTCAATGCTCTTCCACATTCCTGAGAGTTGTTTTTCAATAAGATGTTACATTATAAAACATAGATGTTGATATTGTTTACAGCAATAAATTCTATAGTTTACACACCTAAACCACTTGTATTGTATGTCTGACCAACTCAGAAAATGTTTTGAATTTTGCAGATGCATTTACAAGGTACATTAAATGCAGCTGATATATTTCTGTAACATTCATTTTATAGAGTGATCTTTAAGGTTTATATGTTTGCATGAACAGCAAATACCCAATAATCCTCACTAAAACATACATTATTTTCACATTATTACATTATTTACATTTATACATTACATTATTTTCATTTATTTACAGTACATTATTTTCATTTATTTTCTTATTTCTTTTCATAACAAACAACTGTTTGTGGATCTCTGAAACCTACCAACATGTCAAGTATAATATTTTACATGCATGTCAAGTTACAAACAAAAAACGCCTTGAACTCATTTGGGCATTCGATGTCTCACTTCTGCCAGAAGATACAAATGCAAATTCTATAACAATATGAATTAATTTTAATGTAGAGATCAGGAAATAAACCTCTGCATTACAATGAGTTTTTTAAAGTAATATTTTTTTTGATGAGATTCATATGATTAAACTTCCATTAGGTCTTTATAATACCGATACTTATTGGGCCTTTATAACAACTTTGAAACAGCTAAAGTAATAACAATTTAAAATAATTTGCTAATTTAGTTCGACAAGTTATAATGTATTACAATGTACTCAACCCAAAAATTGGAATTCAAAGAAAGTTCTTGCTAATATTATTTCCCTAGTATTAGCAGCATAAGAAAGATAATTATTTTCAAAATCTTAACTGTTATCTGCAATTAATTTTGTGACCCCAAATTAAATTCTCTACTGCAAAGAAATTGATTCCTGTACTAAAACCAGAAGGCTTTATGGGTTCTACAGTCAACAGATACCAGAACTGTTACATAGGATCATACCACATCTGAAATTTTGAAAAATCAATAACTCTTCCAATAATCATGTTTTTTAATGGCAACAGAAGTTAAAAAAAAAAAATCAAAGAAAAAGAGCTAATGTTACAGAAGACACTAAACATAACAATAAAATAAATACATATCATTAAGTTTTGTTATTTCTATCTTTCTGTCCCCACACATTCCAAAAAAAAAGGATAGGATACACAAAAAGTTAAAAAAGGCCTTTCACAGCTAGTATTTGATACAATCAATAATAATCACACATTTTAATTATTGGCCTTGTAATAAAAGGAAGTAAAGTTTACCTGCTTTGGTTTTTCTTGTGCACCATGTTTAAAATCTGCTTTCACCTTTCCTTCTTGTGTCTTGTACACCGTCACAGGCTGCTTGAAAATTGACGCTGTCTGGCGTATCGGTGGGACAAGGGAAGCATCATTTCTCACCCCTCGGCTGAAATCAACCCAACTACTATCACGTCATGCACTGTGCACTACATCAAGATCTGAAAAAGTAAATGTCTTTTACATTTATAATAAGAAAAGACATTTATTAACAGAATAAACACAATAAATAAAACCACAAACATGATTTATATTACAACTCCACAACCTCAAAGCCAGTATACACACAAGTTATATTCTGGACAATTCCTAATGATCACACCAGTAATAACAATCATAATCTAATTGCACTTAAAATAAAAAATGCCAGAAGCGGAATTAAGCATAAGATGTTATGTGAAAACATCTTCGTGAATAATTTGCCGTTTCTTAGAATCCTCTTCCTTTCTTTCGCCGAAAGTTGTTGATTGCTTATAGCATATACCAGAAAAAAGAAGCGATAAATCTACGACTCTAACGCATCTAATCACCTCTGAACTTCACCGTCGACTGAATTATTTCCATTCGAAGTTTCTTTCCTATCTTTATGCATCGCTGATTAGTTTGCCTCTTTGGGGAGAATCTGATCATCGACGCTTCTGCACATCCCCGCTCCAATAGGACGCCCCTCCCGTCGCAATCGGCTCCTGTCAGTTGGCGCCACCGGCAATGCACGAAGGGATTTCGCGTCGGCAGCGACACAACCAGACGACCGTCGATTCTCGTAAGCATTGACTAGTTTTCCCCACGGTTGAACATTTCTACTTTTCATTTACGTCAAATGCACGTTTTAATCCATTCAATATGACACCAGCAATTACAGGTCGATTTTAGATGTTTCTTTCAACCTACGAACCACAAGATACCGGAATGACAAACTACATTACTGAGGGTGTTACACTACATCTGCCATTCGACATTACACTTCAGTTGCTGGAAAGTAAACATGCTTGATAGCATGAACATATCAAGGGACTATTTAAACATTTACTATCTCGAGTTTCCCCGCTTGATAATTAATTCCGAGATTAATTTCCCTTCCAATGTTTCTGAAGAACTTTTTAGCAGGTGCCACATAAGATGTTTTCACTTAAAACGAAATTCACAAATATCAGATTTACAAGACATGAAAATAAAACACATATGCCACTAAAAGCGCACAATGTAAATTCTCCCAAAATGATTCTTGAATCCCCCCTCCATTTAATTATAATAATTTATAATGCACATAAAACCAGACAGAGCAATTCAATTTGTGGTTTTAACTGAGAGACGTAAAGCATATTTTCATTGTGAGCAGGAACAATACTTAATTAGCCATGTTCCCTCT
Source organism: Acheta domesticus (assembly GCA_031308135.1). Taxonomy (NCBI): domain Eukaryota; kingdom Metazoa; phylum Arthropoda; class Insecta; order Orthoptera; family Gryllidae; genus Acheta; species Acheta domesticus. The sequence continues at coordinate 54,123,142 of JAHLJT010009436.1, forward strand.
TGCGGTTTGTAAATGGTGCAAATATACAAATACACCAGACAGAACAATGGTGGCCAATGTGATATAAAAGATGTACACACTATGATAGCCTACAACTTACTCAGCTTAATATCATTTAATTATTACAATAATACTAATTAAAGTTAACAAGAATAAATGTTATTAGATTGTATACACAATCAACAATACCCCTATAATGTTGCAAAGCAATAAAGCCAGCAGGCAACTCACAAATTCCTTCAAAGCAATAATGCTCCTGGTATTGCCATGCAAGTTTAATAGGTTATATAGATAAAAGAAAACAAATCCCAGTCATTTCACATGCCCATATAACTACATTTTATCACTAAAAAGATATTACCAGTTTGAATGATATTGCAGAGAAAACAAAGAGTAAATAGGTTTGTGAAAACGGAATTAAAATAAAAATTTTAAAAAATGGTAAAGGATGGAATGTGATATAGTGAAAAGGAGAGACCTCCAAATTTAAAACCTTTTTCACAGGAGATTTTAAATAAAATGGACATTTTAGAACTCAGATCATCAAATTAAGTTTATTTTGAATCAATGTCAGGGCTGAAGATGATTAGTTACTCAAACGCCTAAATATTTAAAGAGGCCACTCATTGTTTTGTCCAATTGAATGAAGCAGTAGGCTTTAAAAGCAGCCTACCTGTAATCAAACTGTGTCCCTCTCTGCTTCTTGTTTTTGCGGAGGAGCAGGGAATTGATTTTGCCAGAACGAAAATCAAAGGTGGCAAGATCAAGTGCGTCGCCCAAGTACCGAGCGAGCTGAGGTTTGCTGCGAAACTTCTTCCCATTTGGACTGCAATAGTAAAACAACCAGTTTTCATTCACCCCATTTCTTTATCTACTATGGTCTGTGTATTTGAAAGTAAGACAACATTGACCCCTTACAATCTTATTTGTTTTAGAACCCTTAAAGAGTAAAGATCATGCTAGCATGCTAAACAATCCTGCATGAACAGGTGGGTTCACAACGCTATATACAATAATGAAGAGTAATTTTAAGCAGAAAGTTCCAAGAGCATGGCAGAAGTTTATTGAGTCACATGGCATTACCAAGATAAATAGTTACAGCAATAAACCATTGGGTTAATAAGGATAGTCAATCTACAACCGTTTCTCATACACAAGTTCTCCAAACTACCCGACTACCATTCCACACACCACAGAAAGCAGAAGTCTGCCCACAAGTTAGTGAGGAAATGCTATATTCTTACAAGACATTTGCTCCAAGCTCTTCAGCTTCAGAGAACCTTCAAATATCACAGTGCTCTATCTGGTGTGTTCACTAAACACCACACATTGTTTCATATTGTGCATGCAAAACAATAATGAGCTGCACGACTTTTTTGTGTTCATAACATAAACAATGAGAATATAAATATATGATCCAAACCCATTCAAAGGCATGCAGGAACTCATTATTGCATAAACTGCAGTCTGTACCTATAGTAATAAACGTCAACTTTGCCGGCAGAAATACCCGATTTTCTTATCACTTCTTCTCTTTGCCATCCTTTCGGTAGGGCACTGCATTCGAATTTCTTTTTCTCGACAGACATATCATTCAATACCTATTTAGCAACCAGGTAGTATCGTGTCCATATACATCGTTGTCAGTTCATTTAAAATACGTCCGAAATTAACAAGAAAGAGACATAAAAGTCACATTAAAAACAAATGTTTTTATGTAAATGGCTTGTTCCACTCGATAATACAATAGTAACAGTCAAATATCACAATAATACACAACTTCGCCGGAAACATGTATTCCCAAACAAGAAACCAAAGCAATGATGGCTGGCTTCCGAAGCATCTGCAACTAGCGCTCCTGTTGGACGCGCCCTGACCAACACTTCCATCAAATTAACTTTTGTCTCTGCTTGCAGAATCATTATTTTGCTACTTAAGACTATTCCCATCAAGATCAGATAATGTAGGAAACATTCAGAAACGTCCAGACCTTCAAAAGAATCAAATACGTTAAAAAGTAAATTATTGTTTATTGTTTCATATTCTATTCGGCCAAACAAAACTTTATTTGAATTTTCAAATAAATTTTAAATATTATCCATAAGATCCAATATAAACTTATCCTTTATTATTGTTTTAAATAATTTAATAATCCTTTTGCAGAAAAGAGATGTACAAAAACAATAAAATAAAAAATATTCATTTTTCATGGCAACATTATTAGACCTACAGGCTAACTAGGCTACCGCTTAGAAGGGCGATTAGGGCGAAATTCTGGTAATCAAAATATTACCCAACGAAAACCCATTTTTTTCTTATTTTTGTAGTGTGTCGGCTGAAAACTGTACCTAGTGTTTTCTTAGTTTTGAGGATGAGCGTACACACAGAGGGGCCAGATAGGCCGTGCCCCCTTGAACATTTTGAAAGGGATCCCGTAGCCTTGCGTAATAAAACATTTTATTTTAATTATATTTACACAACATAAATATGTTCAATTCTGGATTTCCTATTTTTAACCTGACAATTTCCAGTATGGTTTTAAGTCGTTTGGTAAAGAGGCTGATCAAGCTACGTGGCAACAATGTAAACGTTTCAGTATAATATTAATGGTATTTGTTGATTGTATCATTATTGTTATAATTTCATTCTCCTTCCAATGCGTTTTATTTAATCTTAAAGTAATCAAGTAACTTGTGTCCGTCCGTCCATCCGACCGTCACTCATTAGAAGGGTTCAGATTCTGATGATCTAAAAATTCTTTGAACATCACCTATAAAATGACTTAAAAATAGGAGTAAAGTCACTTAAAAACACGGGGGAAAACTTAATTTTTTTTAAATATTCAAAACTTTGTATGAAAATGTTTATTTATTCAATGAATTTTACAATTTTTAATCAAATTTATTTTTATCAAATTATTTGAACATGAATCTATTTTTAGGAGGACATGTAATCCTTAGCTCCGATCTTCCAACCATCCGTTTTGAAAAGTCGAGGAAGTTACCGAAGATCCGTGTAATTTTGAGAGTTCGGAAACCAGTCCCCTGCAATAGTGAAATTCGTCAAGAACTGTCGCCATGAATTCGTGAAATTCGTCATGTGAATTCGTGATTCATGAAATTCGTCATGAATTTACGTCAAAAACAGTTAAAAACCGTGTGTGACGAGCTATGGGGAGAAGTGAAATTTGTGCACGTTTTCATAATTCTGTGATCTCTATCCCAAACCATATTCTAGTCGAATTTTGAATACAGAAAAAAGAGCGGTTTTTTTTCAAGTTTTGCTGACAAAATATTCGTTCCTATATAATAAAATCTATTTTCAAAGGTAAATTAGCTATTAATTTGTGCCCTTAACCCTCATCATGTTCTTCATGAAGGAATTATACTTTTTGCCGCGACAATATGGAAAACGATAATTTGAATAATTGTACTTCCCACTGAAATTCAGAAGACGTGCACAAATAATGACGTTACATTTATGTCCAGAAGCAAAACAAGGGACCATCTCAGCATTTGCTCAAAGGATCAGGGAAACTGAACGAAAAACCTGATCGAGATGGGGGCCATCGACCCAGAAGCTGATGATGCAATAAAATCTTTGTTTTAGTTTGTCATTGTAAATTCACGAAATATTCACTAACAAAAAATACACAAATACAAAATGGCAAAAGATGACAAAAAAGACCCAATCGTCTCTGTTCCAAGAACATCTTTCTCTAATGCTGAATAAACGTTCATTGAAAATTTGTTTCCAACATCAATTGCATTGTTATTTTGTTTTATATTCTGTAAGTACATTACAAGTTACATTTATACATTTTTTAAACAAATAAACACGTTTCATTAACAACTTTCCTTCTAATTGGAAAGGATAGACAAATGGATAAGGAATTAGGGGGGGGGTTAACATGCGAGAGTTCTCGCAGAGGTACGCTAGTAACTATATATTTATATCAGGTATAAGTCGTGATAAACACCGATTTACAAAGTTAGCTACGTCTAGAATGCACCAATGAAAAGATGGCATGCCTTCAGAATCGAGCCCTGCTCGGTTTTTCTTTCTTGGCGCGTGGAGGTGTGTCATGAATACGGAATATCTCATGGTATTTCACGTCGTTCTCGGTTGTGCTGCTAGGGGTCGCTTGATCGCCCGCACTGCTCGATACAGTCGCGATCTTACGAAATCTAGCGGCACAACCGAGCACGACGCGAAATACCATGAGATATTCCATTTTCATGACACCCCCCCATGCGCCCAGAAAGAAAACCCGAAGTGTAGACTCCTGGTTTACCATTCGGAATAAAGGTGTCATTCGACGAGTCTCATGGTGGCCCCCAAGGATATTCTGGAAGAATTCTAGAAAAAACACGTGTTCTCTGGTGGGGAAGTGAACATTGTTTTGCAGATCCATGCAAGATTCTCAGAAATTTATTTCAAAACGTGTGTTTTTTTGCTTTTTTTACGCAACTAAAAAGGGTTTTGATGACTTACTGCGTTAGGTGAGCATCTACAGAGATGATCAATAGCTCACACACCACTAGGCATATTACCGGCTTAGGTGGCTCAGGGCATCAATTGATATCACTATAGTGTCTCTGAGCGGGAGGTCCTAGGGTTCGAGTGCTGACGGTGACAAGGTTTTCACACTAGCTACTAGGTCGTTTTCAGCCGCTCATTGACTGGAGACGAATTCTAGCGGTCAGCTGCTCTGATCGTAGTTTTCCGTGGTTTCTCCGAGCAAACCCTAACAGATGGGCAAAGGGCCGCGCGCACTCTTTCCTACGTTTTCCGTGTTCTATCCACATCCTTATACACGCATACACTGCATGCACGCTACACACGCCGGAAGACCAGTCGGGATTTAGAGCTTGTCCCTGCCGAGACGGTGACCGGCTGGTAGGAGATATCTGGTTGACAAAAACCCGCAACCCGACGGACAGGTTGACGCCGATCCAGCGATCTCCGCTACATCCCGCCTACTCTACACTTACGGGACTAATGAACTTTAAAGTTGACGCGCCCGGAGTCACTAATCAATCATTAATCCACAAGGCAAATCGATTGCCATAATTCTTAACAGGTTCCTCATGGTTATTCTGGAAGAATTCTAGAAAAACACGTGTTTTTATGATTTTGTGATATAGAGCAGGGGTCCTCAAACTACGGCCCGCGGGCCACATGCGGCCCGCCGAGGACGTTTAGACGGCCCGCCGCGTTTTTATGGTTTAAATACTTTTTTTCTGAAAATCCGCACATTTTTTTATTGTGTGTTAGGGTATCTAGGGAGGGCAGAAAAATCGATGGTTTTAAAATAACGATGTTTTCCACCAGAAACATCGATATTTTGCTTTCGATGTTTTCGTCACATCGATATTTTGTAGCCAAAACATCGGTGCTTTTTTAACTAGTGGTGCTACAGAATGGCACAGACTTTCCCGTATTAGTTTTCTATTTTCTACGGTCTTCGCTAGCTATTCGGAATTGCCACATACTCTTTCTTGCCAGCTGTCATCTATTACCGCCAAAAGTACTTTTTTTGGTCATTTTCTTAATTTTTCGGTTTCCAATTGGTAGAACGAAAATATTAATTTTAGAATATTAAAAAACACAAAAATCTAGTCGTAAATGGCAATTTTCTTTTAAAAATTATGTGCCTTTAAGAGAAAATGGCGTTTTAGCACTACTAAAAATGCGAAATTTAAAGTTAATTTTCACAGAAAATGTTTGAGTTTTCATAATACTTTATTTGAAGTTATTTGAAGCACTTACACTCACAAATATAATAATCTTTACAAATTGCGGATAATGTGCATATTATAGATGTGAGAGATCTTTCAAAAAAATTACAATTATGTAATTTTTGAAAACACAAAAAAATAACTCAAAATAAACTTTACGCTATACTAAAGAGTGTAATTAGCACTATCCGTTACGAAAGTTTCAAGAAAAAATTGCAGCCATATACGAGAAGATGGCGTTTGAGCATATCTGAAAATGCCGAAATTTGAGCTACTTTTCACAGAAAACGGTAGTGTTTTCGAGAAACTTTACTTGACATTATTTAAACCATATATACTCGTAAATATAATAATGTGAAAAAATCGCCGATAGTATAAATATTAACGACGTGAGAGACGAGTAAAAAAATTACATTTTTGTAATTTTTGAAAAAAACCAACCGATAGACCAAAATGGCTTTTATGTCATTGATAGAGTACATTTACCACTATCCCTACCAAAAGTTTAAAGAAAAAATTTGGAGCCGTTTTTGAGAAAATCTTGTTTTTGTAATTTTTTAAAAATTGCACATATTGCACGCAATATTGCACGAAACTAACCAAAATTTTGAAAAACATTTACATGACCTTTATTAAAGAACTCAATATGCAGAACAAATTTTATTTGAAGAAAAAGTCTCTATCTTCACTTTTGTAGTTGGAGAAAGACGCCAAAAAAAATTCAAACTTTCACAGTTTTCGAAAATTTAGAGCTGTACGTGAAAATCGGACCTATGCCATGTTAAAAAGTGTATTTTACTCTATTCATACAAGAAATTTAAAGAAAAAATTTGGAGCCGTTTTTGAGAAAATTTTGAAAATCCCCGGGGGTCTTCAAATAAAGTACCCCCAAATTTTGAAGAATCTTTTTCAAAATCTCAAAGCTTCGACTAGAATCAGATCGACCGGGGAATATCCATTTTGGAAGAAATCGTACGTATGGTTTAGGCGCTAGCAGTGTTCACAGACGGACAGACGGACGGACAGACGGACGTTTTCCTTTCAATTGGGTTTTCGGTATCAAGGACCTAGAAAGCAGGGTTTCTGGCTACACCACGTGTTAGGGGATTTTTTTTCTTAATTTAGCAACTGGTTTATCCACTTATTCGTTTTCACGGCCCGGCAATTAATTTTTTTCCTTCGAAAATTGGCCATTTTTTTCGCGCAGCATTACATAACTTTCCCTATACTACGTATATCACTCCGTGTATACGTACGTATACGGGAAAGTAAAAATTGAAGCAATATCGATGATTTGCGTTTTCCTCTACCACGCTACACATTTCGCCAGCGCAATCTGAGGAAGTTTGGGATCTGCTCGCGTTATGGCTGTATGTTATCGGCGGGCCTGTCATTGCCTGAACTCTGCCTCTCAAGGCGTCTTCACGATGGAATATGTCACGGTACCTTGAATCTTTCTCAGTCATGCCGCTAGATATTGCATGATCGCGACCGTATCAAGCAGTGCTTGCGACCATGCGACATCTAGCGGAAGGACCGAGAAAGACGCGAAATGCCGTGTGATCGGTCAAAGGGGCTTGAGAGGCAGAGTTAGAAAAATCGCACTATAGTCGTATCATCCGGCCCTCCGGCGACCTAAGGGGCAGTGAACTGGCCCCCCGTTTAAAAAGTTTGAGGACCCCTGATATAGAGTATTGTGACTCGCATTTCGATAATCGCGTGTACTTATTACGCGAGTACTTAAAAATGTCCCAGGAAGAATATGTATCGCGGACTTGCAAACAATCAGCGACTGCCTACCCACGTTTCATCCACTTCGTTCTCTCGTTGGATAAAAAGAACAGTTTACTAATAAAATATAACGTACACAAAGAAACAAGTTTAAGAGGCCGTCCATAAATTACGTGACGCAAATTTCAAGTATTTTCAATATTCCCCTCTCCCTTGTCCCCCTCTCCACTTGCCTATCCCTATGTAACGCAGCGTAACCTGCCTCAGACCCCCCTTTAGCGTTACGTAATTTATGGATGACCTGTAATGGAAAAGATGATTGAAAAAAATGTTTAATGGAAAATAATATTGTAAAAAAGTTAAATGGAATAGGAATTCGGCAATTAAAACTGCGTTTCATGCGCCTAAATCATATCCCAACAATGAGACGGAATTCACAACTGCCGTCTCGCTGGGCGGAATGCCATTGCCGCACTCCAATAATTATTTCCCTTTTTTTTACGATTTATTTTGCCTTCTCGGTATTTCTGTCTTTCAAGGGTGTTCATAACAAAAATTTTACACAATAACTTTTAGGGATGGACATTCGCATGCGTTACCTCCTTTCTCAGGGGTTTGATAATCCATCTCATTAGCAAAAGAATAGAAACTAAAGAAATCAGTTAAATATTTCCTGAAGGCTAACAAATGGAGCACGAGAACTGGACTAACAAATGGAGCACGAGATGGGCAGAGGTATTTTAATCTTGACGCTCATGAACATGGGGAAACAAGATGTAACCAATAAAGTAACAACTTAATAAACCGTTAAACATTCAATCATTGAAACAATACCATCAAGATATTCATACTGTAGCGATCCTGAGCTTGCTCAGTCGCTATTTATCGATAAGAAAAACCTCGTCTGCGTGCTTGGCCGCGCGATTACGTAACCCGTCGCCTTATCAGCGGTCGCTGGAGGGGTGGCGGGGGGAAGACAGTTGTTCCCCCCTACGCGGAAAAGAAGGGGTTGTAACGGCGGTGTCTGGAGAGTGGGCAGAATGTTTCGAGAAGCGGCAGCGTGAGGTAGCAGCGTGAATTTGGAAGCTGATGGTGTGGGGCCGCGAGCTCCAGTTAGCGAGAAAGGAGAGGTTTGGCCCAGTGGTGGCTAAATTCACACGGCAGATGCGCGTTCGACGCAGGCATCTGGTCTTGGAGTACGACGTGGTTACAGAGAGAACACGTGCTTAGGCCCAAGACAGAGCGTCGGCAGCCGCATTAGTTCGCTGTGAGTTTTGCGCTGGTGGCGAACGCCACGGCCACCGAAATAAGGTCGGTGTTAAAGACAAAACAATTTTGTATGTGATACTATAAAAAGTAATGAGAATTTGGAAGCAATTGACTGTAGAATGCAGATTGAAGTGTTGTTCCTGTAGTTCACTGTCAGATTGTTTAATGGTTTTTTTTTGCCATTAACACTCTTGCATAATGTATGATATACCCGACCATTGGTATTTCCATAATCATTGTGTACTATTTTCAAAAGATATTTGAAGTAGTGTGTCTTTCTAAGGGGAGAACATCACTTATTTATGAAAGAATCTTGTCACGTTAATAAACTGCAAGTGCAGTTTCTGTCTTTAAATCAAAAAGAACATTTTGATGATAGTGTAAATTCCAAATCAAGTTAGAAACAATTTGGGTTATTTATGAACAATTAAAAGGTTATAAAAGTATATTTGCTATGAACTGTTGAAGAATTTAAGTGAACTTAAATATCTTGAAATATTTATTGAAATTTGGATGCCTGTTGAGTAAAAATAAAACATATTTTCAATTTCAACCAAAGGTGTAGGTGGTAATAAATGTTTCACATTTATGGTGTAAACACACATGTTTAGTTTTTTTTTTTGCAACTTCTTTTGAATATTCTGTGTTTTCAAAACTATGTTTATTCATTTTAATTGTACACAACATATGTCTTTGTAATTGAAGTGAATTGTTTTGCAAGAAACTACTATGTATGCTAATGCAGTGTATGTTGAGGAAGGGTTAATTGCAATTTTTGTAAACAGAAAGTGCTGAGGCATTTTGTCATCCGAAATGCCTGTGCTCTACCCTCTGATGTAATATTATGTGCACTCATCTCCCCAGAGATATCTTTGATTCAATTTGTTGGATTTCAATTTATTTTTGTCACAGAAGATGTTGCTGTGATGCTAGTTTGTGCCAACTTTGAAATTCATAATTTTTGCAGTTGATTTTTCCTCAAAGTTTTTTTTTACGCTGTTCAGTGTTGTATTTTTCTTTGTTCATTTGTTTATCTGTGCATGTTAGGTAATTTTGCAATTTGTGTTTCTTTTTTTTTTTTTTAAGATTCAATTATATTAATGTTTGTGGCTTTCAACTTTGTGTTTTTTTTTCAAAATTTCAACAAGAGCCAAATTACCCACGAAATTTCCCCCACGGCCGACCTACACGTTCGGTCACAATACAGAAAAACATTCACAGTAACCTGAACTTATAGTTATAATTATGAATACTGAATAATTTAGAGTTTTTTAACAGATGTAAATAATATCCTGTTCTTGGACTATGTAACCGTAATAATTATAACATAACAATCACCAAATAATTTCTATTGTGACGAGGATTCTCATTACTCCTATTCAATACTTATAAATAAATTACACATTTACAGGATTCTCTGACCTCATTTTCTAATAAAATAACATCGATAAATTAATCGCACAATTAGTCACTATACATCAAAATAACTTAAACATTATTTCTAATCCTAAAAAATATTGACATTTTAATTTTGGAAGAATGGAGTAAATTACTATCGGCTTTTTTATCTGTGCTATACTGCCTACATTCATTCACTTCTACGTGTTTTCCCTGCGCATAGTTAATATTCTCCCCATACGTCACATAGTTTTTACTGTTTTTTTTACCAAATAAAGCAAAGCAAACCTACACTCAACTACAGTGTTTTTACAGTTATTTCTTTGAGTATATTTTCAGATGTAGAATTAAGCATGTTATTGGGTCATTCACGCAAATATTCGCAAATACAATTTAGTTATCCCGTTATTAACATAGAACAGAATATGAAGTATGACACATGTTTCCTTTAACTTTCATGTTTTTTTTCAACATTCCGATGAATATGAGGAACTTTTATTTACTGTTTAACAAGAATAACATTTTTGGACTGGTGGAGTGCACTCACAATACTGGTATTGTTCATCAAAATCAATTTCCTCTGATTCTGGATCTATGCATTGAATGTTTGCTGTAGACTGCTTTTTGTAAAATTCGTGTAAAACTGGAACTATTAATGGCAAAAGTCCAATCAAATTCATTCTTTTCTTCAAGATCTCTTCTTTTCAGCCTAATGAGCGCTCTCTTTGGCGTCTCGTACTATTCCAGGAGAGCACTATGTTACGCTTTTTGCTCTATTACTGCATTTATTCTTTGGCTACTGTTTTTACTGCATTTAATTTTTGACCCTATGCTTCAACAAGAGACTTTAGTGCAGTAACCAGATTTCTTCTGTGGGTGGGGGATGGGAGTCTAGGCGCCAAGTGCGGCGCAACATGATTTTATGAATTTCGCGTGTTATTGAAAGACCATAAGTCAATTATGGACAGTATTGAATGCATTGTTTATGATGTTTGGAGAATTTATTTTATTTCATGTTATGTTCGTTGATTCAAAACGTACATTTAATGAGTCCTTTCTGTAAAGTTGGCCGTTCTGTAAGGAAGACTCTTTCTGTCTGTCTCTTAACGGCGTGTGCATCTTGTGAATACGAATGTGTGGAAAATCTTTAATCAATGCAATAAATACCAGGGTAGTGAAACTTTGGAAATACATTTTTTGTGAATCCAAACAATAGTACTTGTTGCAAAGTGCTGTAGCGCAATCAATTTATTTTTGAAACCAAGTTCTTTTCTATTTTGTAAGAATTCTATTACCGTCAATACTCTCAATCAGGGGCGGTTCGTGCCTATGGGCTCACGGGCGTCGCCCCTCCTGTCGTTTTTATTAATCTAGTATGTGGTTATTTTAAGGGGAGGCATCTGTGAAAATAGAATTTCTGAAAGGATTTTTTTTTCAAATCTCAAATTTTACCACATAATGAACACATTAATAGTAACAATTCTACCAAGGTATTTTGCATTTTATAAAAAAGATTTTTTTAACAAGTTTTTTTTTAATTTTTCCAACTTCTGTTAAAAAAACGCTCTAATTGGTCCAAATATTTGTAGATCACTTAATATTTTAACCACACAAACTTCAGATCTGTAAGAAGAAAATTTGCTTATCTTACATATATTATATTGACAGTTTTTATTTAAAAAATTGTGAATGTTTGAAAAGCAAATATGCTGATTTTTCCCCTTACTTCTATGTTTACTTAAACACAGAAGTTAAACTAAATCAATCTGGGCACTCTGAAAAGCAAATTTTATTCTTTATTAATATACTAAGATACTGTAAAAATTGTAGCAGTGTATTTGAAAAATTGTTGTGCAAGGGATGTTTTAAATACTGTAATTTGCTAAAAAAAAACTAATTCGTGGAAAAATGAATTTAAAGATGTACATGAATTTTGTGGCTCTGAATCACCTTAAAAACAACCAGCAGCCTAAATGGGGACTTCAGCTATCTTTTTGAATTGTTTATTTCTAATTTTGGATAATTTAAGTTTTTTCCTGCTAGATTTCACAGATAGTTTACTAGCTTCAACAATGCGTTTGAGTCTACATAGATTACGCTTTACAGTTATTTTCTGTGATGTTTCACTAGATGGACTTCCTATAATTGAATCTTCAACATTTTGAGTAATTTGGCATCCCATGTTAAACTCATAGATAGCTTCTGTGATACAATAATCCATTTTTTTAAAAACAAATGTTCCTCTAGGACAAATGAACCAAAACACACCGTGGAGTGATTCATTAGCATTTTGGCTCTTCCCCTAGTGCAGCTTTCTAATGTTTCATCAAAATCAAATCTTCTGTACATAGGAGTTATTTTACAACTTCTGAAGATAGAACAGTTTTCATATTATTTTTATGACTAAGTATTTCTTCTCCATTTTATCCTATAAAAAAATTGAAACAACTACGACCTAACCTATCACTATTTCACCAAAAATTACACTTGTAGCGAAAAGATTGAACAAATACTGAAGGAAACTCGAAGTAACGAAAAACTGTTATTAAAATAAAAATCACAAAACGCTAATGAAACTTCTACAAGAATACTACCATTACGAAACAAGGAGGAATAATACCACGACACTTTATTCACGAATTACACTCACTGTAACAATATGTTTCCCTCACTAATTTACAGCATTCAGTTGTTTTTCAAGTACTCTACAACAAGTTCCTTCAAAAAAACACCGGGAAATTCAAATATTATTCTACTAATATTAGAAAAATAACACTTAATGTGCAGAAAGGGGGCGTGGCACATAGCGCGCATGGGCATTTAAATCATCATTTCGGGCATTTAAATGCACCTCAGACGAATCTGACTCGGCCACAATAATCTATAAAGTGCAATCTTATTTATAGCGCTGAAAACAAAAAATTGAAGTTTTCAAGAAATTTCATCAAATTTCACATATGCCTCCCCTTAATCTTGTAAGTAAATAATTTGTTTATGGGTACTCAAATTATGGGGAAATAACATTCCTGCTTCTGCAACTTGCTTTTCTGCATTAAGCACACGTTGTCGCCTCCAGCCGGCCGGCTAGGGCTCTGCAGCACGAAGTCATGCACGAGACTTCGTGCTCTGTAGTGAGAGCCCTGGCGATAAACTAGGTTGCCATGACAACCAGGGCCCACGCTTCCCCCTTTCCACTGCATTTCCTTGCTGCACGCTGCGGGACTGGGGCTCAGTATTGTTGAGCCCAAGCTGAGCCTTTCGCTCGCCCTGTGTGTTGCGTCCCATGTGCGTCTGAATACTTCGAAATGAGTGTTCCTGTTCGCGAATTAAAAAAAAAAACTCGTGTTTAGCTCATTGTGTTTACCAGAGCAAATTAAATAGAAGAGAATGGTCGCCCAGTATCTAAATTAAATATACAACAAAAAAATCGGCTTGCAAGAGCCGAATAAGAAAACATGAACAATTAAGAAAACAAAGACAATCTTGTCAGTTTTCAATTTCTAGGAAAATGTAATGTTCGAACAAGTTACCATATGCATACTTTATTTTATTCCTTTTATTACATTTATTGAAGCACCTCGCATCTCGCAAGCTCTTTCCAATGCTTGTGTTGCAATTTCTGTTCAACGGAAGAACATGTCACAACAATGTTTCTTCGGTGCAACGCAAGGCAACGCTGAAATTCTCGGCATCCGCTTTCTTCGAACTCCGCCTCTAACTGTTACGCGTCAGCCCGTTATATCCGTTATAATATATAAAACATTTTAAGATTCCACTGTCAGGCACATTTGATGGCATAATTCTTACAATTAAAAATTATGCCTGTTTCATATATTTTATCTTGAGTTCCTTTTCACTTTTAGAATAATTATAAATACATCATTTTTGTTACGATAATTCTGATTGGACAGCGCCCTGCATGCGCGCCAAAGACCGTTCACGGCTGGCACTTCTCTGCGAGAGGTCGTCGCGGTCAGTCAGTTACTGTTCAGTTGTGATGTGAACTTCATGTCGTATACTCCACGTTGCTCTGGCACGTGTTTCTTTCTTTTGTGAGGCAAACATGCCTTTGTGTGCTAGTCATAAGTTCAGTGTACTAGTTTTTCTCATGTACAATCACGCTGCCACGCACGTGGTGTTTTTCTCTCTTGCAAGGTAATTTATGCCTTAGCGAACTATAAGCCATGCTCATATTCACAGCAGCTACGCTGCATATGTGTTATCATTTCAACATTCTAGAAAATGTACTCGTGTCAGTACGAATACATGATTCAACTTGTGCCTTAGTGAACTATAAGCCATGCTCATATTCACAGCAGCTACGCTGCATGTGTGTTATCACTTCAACATTCTAGAAAATGTACTCGTGTCAGTGCGAACACTGTAATGTTCTGGCAACATCAATTAACATTGCCTTAACATTTAACCTGTAAAACTATGAGCCATGCTCACATTCATAATGTGTTTGCTTCAATGCTGTGACAGTGCGTGTCGGTGCAAACAATTGGTTGCTACTCATTTGGCGACAATGCATCATGCGAGTTTCGTTCAGTGTCGTCTCGCTCAACAGCTGTTCCTGCTAATTTTACCTGCTTACAGTTTCCAGTGTGCTGTGCCTTACGTCATCAGATGCTGGTGACGTTATCCAACGCGGTCCCAGCCCGTCCAGCTAATGGCGCCTTCTTTCAAGACGATATGATTTGTATCTGTTTCTCTTTCAGTGCATTCATTCAATGTGTTCATTGTACTTGCAACTAGCGCATACTTCTCCGTGCTTTCATATAGCACGCCTGTAAATCATTCAGTTTAATTATATCTTTGTTAAATATATGTGTTGTGTTTCACTAAAGCATTTGGTGACATCTCACAAACCCAGGCAACCTTCCTGCCTTGAGAAATCTAAATTGGAAGGTGGTCCTTCACGAGCTATTGCAGGTTTTGTTAGAAGAGAGGAAAATCCAATACGGTCCACTTGCTCACCCGCCCTTCTTACATGTAACATATCTGAAAATCTGAGTAGTGTTTATAAAGAATATGTTCGTCTACACAATGATTTAGTGGCAAAAAATCGGGATAGTGTTTCCAAAATAACTATGTATTGAAATTATGTGGAGCATGTAAACCTGCCACTTAAGAGGTCATGATGAATCAACTATTCAGATAACAAAGGAGTATTTTTATAAATTATTGAATACAGTAAAAATATAGACCCTTTGTTACGTAGTCACTTTGACAATGCAAAAGTATTTAAAGGCACTTCTAAGATAACACTACGAACTTTTAGCGTGGATGCTTGAAGTTTGTAGAGAGTTTATAACTGATCATCTTTCCTAGCCTGCATGGTTGACGATACTACCAACATCACTAATTGCATCCAGATAGTATTAGTATTTCGATACGATTTGGAGGAAACAATATACAAGCGATATTGAGGATTTTTCAGTGCAGAAACCCATAATGCTCAAGGCTTGTCAGAATGCATTTTGAATGAACTTCAACCACTCTTACAAGACTCCCGAAAAAATTAATAGCACAAACTTATGATGGAGCTTCAGTTTTTCAGAGGACATTTAGGAGGGGTCAATGTTTTGGTTCGACATGTTACAAGAATGCGACATTACATTTACTGTTATTCACATCTGGTTCAAAAAACTCTTGGAAAAGCTTCAGCTAACATTTCCAGTGTTATATATGTTTTGCCAACCTGAGAGCGATTTCACACCATTTTTTCAAACTCGCCTGATCGAACAGCCGCATTAGAGAAAACATGCAGTGTTAGAATACCAATTCCGTGCGATACAAGGTGGATATTCTCGTTCAAGATTAGTACAAATTATTTTTCAAAATAAAGACTTAATTTTTGAAATGTTTTCAAAAAATTTGATCTCAGACGGGAAAAGCCTACAACTCAGAAACAATGTACCAAGCAGCAGGATTTGTTTAAGTGGCTGAACGATGATACTTTTCAATTCTGGTTGAATTTTCTTTAACGATGTCATGCATCATGTAGACATCTTATATGCTCAGCTGCAAAAAATTGAAACTGATATTGTGAAAATTCAACAAGCAATATTTGTTTTGAGAATGCAATAATGAATATAAGAAATGCATTGCCATCTTCATTATAATAGAAGAGACACAAGAAGAGCCAGATTCAAAAAGACGCACCGTAAGTGGAAACACCAGACAATATTTAAATGCTGCTGCGAGAAACGTCTGTGACTGCATTGTAACTGAAGTAAAGGACGTTTTAAATTCAAAGTCATCTATCGGGAGCAAAATTGTTCCAGGCTGAAAATTATGAGAATTACAGAAGAGAACGAGAATTATTGAGGACATTGACAATTTTTGTGACGCTTTTCCCATGGTCGAAGAAGTTGCACTGAGAATTGAATTACAAGTTTTCTACTCAAGACCGGAATTATCGCAAAACAGCCTTCTATCTGGGTCTGGTTGTTTAAACACACTTATTTTTTTAAATTTCGTATGGACTTGATACTACTGTTTTTAAAGAAATAACGAAAGCACTGAATATTCTAGTGACCCTGCCCATGACGACACGTGAAACTGAAAGATGTTTTTCATCTTTGAAGTTAATAAAATCTTTTTTACGACATTCTATGGGGGAAGACAGACTCTCAGCATTAGGAATGTTGTCCATTGAGAAGAATATGGTAAGAGAAATTCCCGACTTTAATAAAAAAGTTATCGACAAGTTTGCGAGTGACAAACAACGAAGGATAGAACACTACAAATGAATACTAAGGCAAGAAATTTACTTTACTTTGAATTTTCCATGTTTTAATACGGTTGAGCCCCCCCCCCCGAAAAAATCCACGAGCCGCTACTGCTGTCAATGCATAACTAATACAAAAACTCGAATGTCCATTGGATAACAAAGCCAGAACAGCGAGGTGATTCGGACACTGCGCATAAAATTATGAAAGTAGTAAGGGATATCCGTACAGGGATATCTAACATCTTGTTTTTATTGATTACTTTTTTTTATTATTTCCCCCCTCCAGTTACCCTGGAGGGGCGGGAATTCATTCAATATTCGGGTACAATCTGGGCTGCAGCCGATTAGGCTTGTACAGCGGGATTTGAGCCTATCTTAAATATACTACTTATAAACTATCTTAAAATTAGGCACTACAACAATTGCCACTTTGGGCATTGGCTAGTATTACACAAAAGGTTTTGAGAGTGAATTCTAAAAAGTTCTTTTTTTTTATTAATTTATTACTTGCTGTTCGACAATTTGTCTTTCAGGGCATTGAAATTTACAATAATGGACAGTCGTTTTCGACACTAACAGTAACCTCTGTAAGAGGATTTTGTGAAGGTAAATTTTTAATAATTAGACAATTATATAAGAAGTTCTAAAATAAGTTATTAAAAAGTTCTTGATATTGTTCGTTTTCTTCTTTTCTTTAGTGATTAAATACAATATTTTAAATTTTAAACAATGGAATAGTGCAGGGCTGTCCAACTGGTGGCCCGCCGGATGATTTTGTTGCGAAGCGTGAATGCGTTGAACAATTTATTATACCAACCAAATACAATACAATTGCACAATTCATCTTATTTTTAATGATATGTTCATTTTCTCGTTGTATGTACATTAATCATTAAGTATGTTGAATGAAAGTCGTATCTAATATATGTTTGAGTATAATCTCTGTAGTTAAGGTAAAAAACCATCTTAAATTACGCTGCGGCCCGCGGCTTAACTAGAATTTGATATGTGGCGTATAAGCCCTTCAAAGTTTGACGGCCCTCGTATAGTAAGTGTTATTTATACTTAGTAGTCAAATTATGGAGGTTGTACTACGTACAAATTATGGAGGTGTTTACTACAAATTGTAGTAAATCTTTTGAAAATTGAAATTTGATCTTGAATTTATTGAAAATGTTTTTGCTAGTTTAAAACGTTCATAAGCTGGGCTATAGTGTAAGAATGACAATCCCTCGACATCCGCGGATTCACTATTTGCGAGTTCCGAACATTCGCGATTAGAGAATGCTACCTGTTTTAACATTCGCGACTTCGACCAGAGAGTATATTGCGACTTCAACATTCGCGAGTGCATTTGGTCGTACTACATTTCCTTTATCATCATCATCATCATCTGGGAAACAAACTCGGCAGACCTCGGAGCTCAAAGTATAACTATCTTCAAAAATTTCACAGATGAAATGTCAATTCACATTTATAGAATAACACAATTGTAAAATAATTCAATTCAGTTGCGTAAAATGGGAGGTAAGGGTTTGTCCCCAAATGAACAGAAAAGCCATTCAGGATCTGTGCAACTCTGATTTTAATGAGCTTATTGTAAAGAAGCTTCGGGAAATCATCAGTGAAGAAAACCCTCATCGACGGTAATGATGAAGTAACGGAAAACGAAACTGCGTCCTGGAGCAACTTCAATGTCAAAACTGTTGATGGCGTTCTAAAATCAACAAGCACTGGTGGAACTGGCATTCGAATGTGATCCAAACATGGAAATGACTTCGAAATTTAAGAGAAATGGAAGCAGGAACTCTTCCATATTTCGATATTAGAACAGCGAGAAAGGTTATGAAAAAAACAGGTGTAAGTACGTATATGAAAAGTTATGTAATGCTGCGGAAAATCGATTTCCAAATTTTTAACGGAAATACACGTTTTGGGGTCCACTGATACCGAAAGAGTGTGTATGTGTGTGTGTTTTCTTTCAAAATGTCCGTCCGTCTGCCCGCCTGTGAGTTTGTGAACAACACTAGCGCCTAAACCATACATGCGATTTCTTACAAAATGAATATTCGCCCGTCAATCTGGTTTCAGTCGAGGCGCGGCGATTTTAAAAAAAATCTTCAAAATTTGGAGGTACTTTACATTAAGTCCCCCGGACATTTCCAAAATTTCTCTAAAACGGCTCCAAACTTTTTCTTTAAATTTCTTGTAACGATAAAGTAAAATACACTTTTAAAGGTGGCATACGTCTCATTTTCACGGTTAACTCTGAATTTTCGAAAATTTTAAAAGTTTGAATTTTTTTCGGCGTCTTCCTACAAGTACAAAATGGAGATAGACATTTTTCCTTCAAATAAAATTAGTTCTTCAAAGTGAGTTCTATCATTAAGATCATGTAATTTTTTTTTGAAAATTATAGTAGTTTTCGCGCGATATTGCGTGCAATATTTGCAATTTTAAAAAATTACAAAAACAAGATTTTCTCAAAAACTGCTCAACTTTTTTTCTTTAAACTTTTAGGATATAAATACTAAATGTACTGTATGAAATGACATAATTGCCATATTACTCCATTCTTTCGTTTTTTTAAAAATTACAAAAAACTATTTGACTTGTATCTCACGTCGTTAATATTTGCATCAGGGGCGGTTTGTTCACATTATTGTATTTATGAGTACATGTGCTTTAAATAATGTCAAATAAAGTTCCTCGAAAATTGAATAGTTTTCTGTGAAAACTAGCTCAAAATTCCGCATTTTTAAAAACGCTCAAACGCCATTTTCTCATAAATGCCTCCAAACTTGTCGAACGGATAGCGCTTATTACACTCTTTAATATGACGTAAAGTTCAATTTGGGGTATTTTTTGTTGTTTTTTTTAAATTACACAAATATAATTTTTTTAAAGATCTCTCACACCGTTAATACGCACATTTCCAGCAATTTTTAAACACTATTGTATTTGTAAGTTAAAATGCTTCAAATGAAGTTTTTCGAAAAATCATAAATTTTCTGTGAAAAAGATCTTCAAATTTTGCATTTTTAGTTGCGCTTAAACGCCATTTTCTTAAAACCAGCTCCAAATTTGTCAAAGAAAATTGGCACTTAGGTCGAGGTTTTAGTGTTCTTTAATATTCTAAAATTAATATTTCGTTTTACCATTAGGAAAGCAAAAAAGTAAGAAAATGTCAAAAAAATGTACTGGGCGGCAATAGAAGGCAGCTGGCAAGAGTATGTGGCAAGTATGAATAGCTAGCCAAGACCCAAGGAAATACACAACTAATATGGGAAAGTCTGTGCCAGTGGCGTAGGCTCAATGCGAGTGATGTGTTACATCCCTAGTTTTCCATCACTTAAAAATATTCTCAGTAAAGTATTTTATTTTCTTCGTTAAGTACCTCCCTCTATATCTCTATTCCCTCCCGCCATTTATGTGCGCGGTCCAATAGGTGTTAGTCCCCTCGCTGGATGTGACGGACCCAGAAACATCCCTTGAACGACCTCACTTCGTTGGCGAGGTCATTGAACTCACGGCCATGCGCTGTGTGCAAGCTGCGTTGTTTCGGCTGCCGGAGATGTGACATAGCTTCTCACTCAAAGGCTTCTCATTGGCGTTCGTGTATTCCCTCCCAATAACCTTCCATACCCCCTCCTCTGATGCCCCTTCTCTCTCGAATAATTCGGCAGCACGCCTGGGAATCCCAGCAGTCATGTGCCACTATTGTGACCCGGAAGCGGGGAGCGGGGGGCTGCCGGCACGACTGTCTTTCTCACAAGTCAAGCAAGTCTGGCAACTATGCTTAAGAATATTTCAACCTGATTCAGTACAACTGCGTAACTCGATATGTGTTAGCAGGCCTGACAAAACAAGATCATCATGTAAGGAAATGGTATGACAGACAATCCGTGAACTCGAAACGGTGCGCGCGATGTTATTTCGTTCGTCATGTGAGTCCTGCATTCTACCGTAAATGCTGTTTACTACTGAATGTGCGTTAAATAGACTACTTTGCCTAGTGGTGATATGTGAATTCGAAATTGTAACGCGAAAGAATAAAACTTGCGTGGGTGTGTGCGTGTGCGACATGGCGAGCTCATCATTTGTGGTAGTGGGTGAATTATTTGTGGCAGGGGACAATAGTGAAACGTTCATTGTGTCATAGACAGGATTCGTGAAATTCCGTGCAGTTCTTTCTCCTATTCCGAAAAACTTAAAGTAAATAGTGATAGACAACCAAGACAACTTGAATAGACCTCGTGTTCAAACATTAGGTATGTACTTTTTTGTGGTTATTTTTTTTTAGTTTTATTGTTTTGTTTATGTACAGTGAAATTATTTTAGCGTGGTCGCTCAAGGTCAGACCTCAGAGCGGCCGGAAGATTCCATTCCTTAAAACTATCGCTTTAGGGGGGAGCGCGTCCCTTCCCAGGACGTTTGACAGCCCTACTCCAGTTCAGTAAACATTGACCCTGACTATTCGTCTCCGCAAGGTGAAGGTTTCAGTTGCATTTCTCTAACAGAGTACAGCTATTTGTATGAAGTTCTGTACAAGTGATTATTACTTTTGTTGTTGTCATTGCAATGCCTCCTGTTCAAAGCAGCTTTCATATAGACATCCTTCACAGTCAGACGCATGAAGTCGTTGCAAAAGTCCGATGCCTTCGGGATTTAACATCTGCGTTATACAGTTTCAAAGCCACGCTGCTGCTACTACTACAAAGCTAAAGTATATCAATTTATGAAGAGACGCAAAAAGAAGGCATTGAAAATATCAAAACAGTTCTTAAGGCAGTAATTCCTGCTTCGGGTGTTTCGAAAAGATCTATTTGCAGAATTATAAGGAAATTAATTGTATTCAATCAGGAGAATCGTGTTCATTTTCTACTCCTAATTAAGAAAAGAGAAAGGACATGGAATCTGATCTCGACAGTTTCAATAAGAGTGTGTTTCACCGCACTATGATTTAATGCACCATATCAAGAAATCGCTATTTTTACAGGAAACGACGCGATAGTAAAGACGGTGAAAATTATACTACTATGCTCGCACTTTTTCTTGATCCTCCAGCTCCCTAGTTCTCGCTCAGCCCGGCACAGCACGGCTCGACTGAAAAACATCAGCTCCACTCGGAACGTCACGGCTCAGTTTGCAGTGCTGCTCACCTACCTCCTTTACAATTCGGGACTTCTCAGTTTTCGCTCTCTCTTTATAACGACCTCTGCGTACCGTGTTCCTTTTTGTTTCTCAATAATTTCTACAATTATTAATTATTTCTTCAGAATTTTAAAAAAACCTTGTGTTTTTTCTCACTGCTATCTAGTCCAAGACGCTCTTTTACGCTGAGTTTTCTGTGGATGTTGACAGCACTGCACTGCCGTGACGTAGACAGGACTCTCGCACCCCCCCCCGCTGTGGAGTATAAAGAAAAAGTGCGCGTATAGTACTTATGATTGTGAGGAAACGGGTATCAGTGACAGTGGAAAACATATGAATGATAACAGAGCCAGGCCATCTCGTGAATTTGGTGTTTCTCCATTAACCCGAGCAAAGACACTACAGCAAATTGATTTCGAAGGCTGTTCGCTAGCTTGTGCTATAGCAGACCTGCACAACGCCTGCTCCCGCGGGCATTCTGCACTTGCGAGCCGATAGTCTGCCCGTGGCAGCGCCGAAGTGCAAGTAGTGGGGAGTAGGAATCTTTGCGGGAAGGGAGAAAGTCTGACGTAGCACGACCGCGGCGCGTAGATTGAATGCCTGGGCGTCTAATAATGATCCATGTTTCAAAATTAAATGCCCATTTGTTTAAATGGATTATGTCTAGTATTTCAAGTTACCATGGTCATAATTCACTGTTTACGTTCTGTGCACTACTGTATATCCACCTTTATATCCACCACTGTATGTATTTTCATTTTCTAATTTTTTAAAGAAAATTATATGCTCATTGTGACTCTTAAGCATTATTTTAAAGCAATAGCTTTAAGATATATGTTTATATATAAGAAAAAATATTATTAATTCTAACACAAAATTGAAATTTAATAATTGATTGTTCACCAGGAATGTCATAATCTTCAAATCATAGAAAAATGAACAAAATCATGAGAGCAATCTCTCACATCAAGATTGACATAAAAATAGAATAAGTGGTAATTCCAAGAAGGGTAATGTTTAATAGCCCATTTGTGACCTTTTTTCCCCATTATGAAACTGAATAAAAGAGATCAACGAGCAAACTTCTGTGGACGATATGTTACGGACAATCATAAGATAATCATGGGTATGGTTAAATAGAATGCAAAGGCTTTATATTTTTAAATGATCTCGTAAACGACTCTACACTTTTGTCAGAAATTAGAACAGAAAATAATCATGATTTTTTTAAGAACAATATGTTTTTTTGCTTTGAGAGAACCGTCTTATTCAATTAAACATAGTTAATAAAATAGTTTATTGCTGTCATCATCAAACAAAAACAATTCAGTATCAAAATTTTGTGTTTAGCACAACACTAAATTTGTGATTACATCGTAGCAAGCGAATTACATTATAAGCCCTGCAAGCAATTATAATACTTGGTGTCGAAATCTAATATGTATAATTCGTTGTAGTTTCATATTTCGCCCTGTCATATACCGAGAACAAACATTTGCAATATAATACAAAAGACAATATTACTTGAACTGTATATGACCGTCATGTTCTTGCCGATTGCTCTTTTAAATTTACGCGCTATCATTTGAATTGCGCATTCTGATTGGTGGTCCCCACTCCTAGATGTGTCTCATCCCCACCCTTCATCGATTTTCTCATTTGCACCCGAGTTGCCCGCACGCAGCTCCTGAGGTCAGTGAAAGTGCAAAACTGCTGTGCAGGTCTGTGCTATAGCAAAGGTAGGCTAATGTTTTTGGTTTTGACAGACGAACCAGGCGCACGCGAGCGCCGCCTTCTGGCTCTCTCCCCATCACTTTCAGCTTCCTCCTCTACTCGCGAATCTCAGCGGCCACCCTAGAAAAATTTAGCTGTAAGTTAGTGCATGCGATAAGAAAATGATGATTTTCAAGGAAGATTCAGAATGTGTCTAACTTGCAACATACCCTTCTAAAATACTTGAGAGTAAGTAGAATAAAGTAGAATTTAAATGTTGGAATTATGCGTTCAATCTGTAATATCATGATTCGCATCCCCACATCTACCAGCCAGGGAGACGCCACTGGTCTGTGCCATTCTGTAGCACCACTATCTAAATAAAACATTCATTAATTTAATTCATTATTATATAGTTCATTATATGGTGATGTGTCATTTTTGGATATTGCTTTATTGTGTATTCTATTTGCATTGCACACACGATTTACTTAGTTATCAACATGACACTCAATTACTACTGAATTGACACAGCTTTTATAGTTTTATAAAGAGTATACTTGTTATATCCACTGTACTTTCTCCATCTTTCTACATTATATAGTAGGACTTAAACAGTCGTGAGGTTCTTGGAGATACGGATATTGAAACATGTATGAAATTCTGTTGAATTCTCATCTTTGTTGACATTGACATGAACCATGAGCTGGGTTTTATTTACTTTTATACTTTTTATTTACATTATAAAACAAACAATGATGGGTACCACGAGGAGAAATGTATTCTGTGAACTTTTCGTAAATTCTAGTATCCCTACCCTAACCCATTTACATGCTGAATTCTGAATGCAGATAGAAACGAAATGTTTATTCAAAGATTATTAATAGAATTTGGGGAAAGGTGTGAAAATGTTTACAACATCTAGTATTACATGTTCAGACAAGGAGTAACGTGTAATTCGTCGTGTCAAAATGAGCGTATTTGGAGAATATGATATGAAGATACAGATAAAGAAAATTATACCCAACAGATAACATGTTATATTTCAAAATAGCTGGTACCCGGCGCGTTGCTGCCGCAGAAGAAATAATGAAGAAATATTCCTCTCCCCTCTCTCTTTTTCCACCTCTCTCATTTTTCCCACTATCTTTTCTCCCTTTCCGTGTCCTCTTTTCCCTCTGTCTCATCTCCCCCACTGTGACTATTTCTGCCTTTCTCCATTTTCCCCTCTATTCCCCTATCTCTATTTTCCTTCTGTTTCACGATTTTCCCCTAGCTGGTACTCGCGTTGCTGCCGCAGCAGAAATAATTGAGGAAATCTTCCTCTCCCCCTCACTCTTTTTTTCTCATCTCTCGTTCCCCACTGTTTTTTCTCCTCTCTCTATTTTCTCACTCTCTCTTCCATCTGTCTTTCTTTTTCCATTTATGTCTCTTTTCTCCCTCTGATGTCTATTTTTCCCTCTCCGTGCCTCTTCTCCTCTCTGTCTCTTCTTCCCCCACTCTGATTCTCTTTTCCCGCTTTCTCAATTCCCTCTCTCTCTCTCTATTCCTCCTCATTTCTCTATTTCCTTCACTATTTTCCCTCTCTCTTGTCCCTGTCTTTTTCCCTCTCCTCTCATCAACTTGGCGCTGCCTGCTCCTCGATCTCGCCCCCCGGCAACACGGCAACGCCCAGCAACAATTGCAGCTCACGTGAATTGGGAATTGCATTTAACTGAAGCCCCATGGTTTATTTAACCCAACTTCGTTTTATTTACTTATAGTTCTGCACGTCTTTGAGTAGATGGGGTAATATTGAGAAGCGCCGGACCAGCAAAAATGTAATAAAATGTTCAAAAACATCTCATCCTATAGAATACGGAGTGAGACTTGTTTATTTGAGGCCTTCGGCCTCAGTATTTTAGTTTTTAAGGCCCTATAACGCTTCGTTTAGGAGTTATTTAAACGATATAGATTCGAACTGTGTAGCGGGCTGCCTTTGCACGAATACGAGTTTTTATTCTTCAGCGCCATGTAGGTGCAATTTTTTCGATATTTATTAGTTATTCGGGACGGAGATGAAGCCAACAAAAACAAAGATAATAAAATTGGTTCAGTCGTTCTCGAGTTGTAAGTGGTTAACTAACACAACTACGTTGTGTTACACAACAACACATAAGATATTATATATATCTATATTATATATATATAGTATATATATATATATATATAGTTACGAAGATTATAAATACAATGATATACTGCAATTACTTATGGTTTAGAATCTCAATTAATTTAATTATTTAATAATGTGCATCGAATATTTGTGTTCCGATAATCATATAGTATATTTATATATATAGTTATACATATAATATATAATTATTACTTACATGAATAAAGCCGATTGGCGTAAATAAATAAATATTTCAATACCACAGTGTTTAATAATTACTATTATATATTTTTTGATCTATTTGCATTTGTTTGCCAATGCTATCAGTTACATATTATTTATTAACTAATGTGAATACAATGCACACCTTATACAATGAATTCAATGCCAGACATATATTTTCATTTAAAGTTTGAATAAAAAATCTATTGCCTTGAAACAATTTGATTTTCACACCAAATGTTCTACAATTTCCAATGAGTTTTACAAAAAAAGACGACTGAGATTGTTATTTCAGACAGAATTGTGGTATAAATAGTATTACATCTATGGGAGTCTGAGCAGAGGTGGATCCAGTCAATTATTTTGGAGAGGGCCATCGTAAATTTTTGTTAAATAATAAACATATTTGTTATTATATTGCATATTATTTATGAACTGTTTTATATGATACTAGACAATATTATTATTCAAATAATTATACAATTAGAACACAATTAATAAAAAAATCAATTTTGCCATAAAAAGGAAGATAAAAGAAAACTCTAGGCAATTTCGGGGGGGGGGGGCTCTCCCTGGATCCACCAGAAAGTCTGAGGTCCTTTAGGATTTATAATCTGTCTTGTGCAGTGTCATTCAGCAAGTTGCTGCAACTTTACTAAGCGACTAATATTAGTAAACATGGGGATTTTAGGCACTAAAAAAATCATCTTTAG
>JAHLJT010009436.1:54150976-54184129 GCA_031308135.1 Acheta domesticus
AGGCTTTAAAAGCAGCCTACCTGTAATCAAACAAATGTCCCTTCTGTGCCTTTTGTTTTGCGGAGGAGCCAGAATTGATTTTGCCAGAACGAAAATCAAAGGTGGCAAGATCAAGTGCGTCGCCCAAGTACCGAGCGAGCTGAGGTTTGCTGCGAAACTTCTTCCCATTTGGACTGCAATAGTAAAACAACCAGTTTTCATTCACCCCATTTCTTTATCTACTATTGTCTGTGTATTTGAAAGTAAGACAACATTGACCCCTTACAATCTTATTTTTTAGAACCCTTAAAGAGTAAAGATCATGCTAGCATGCTAAACAATCCGCATGAACAGGTGGGTTCACAACGCTATATACAATAATGAAGAGTAATTTTAAGCAGAAAGTTCCAAGAGCATGGCAGAAGTTTATTGAGTCACATGGCATTACCAAGATAAATAGTTACAGCAATAAACCATTGGGTTAATAAGGATAGTCAATCTACAACCGTTTCTCATACACAAGTTCTCCAAACTACCCGACTACCATTCCACACACCACAGAAAGCAGAAGTCTGCCACAAGTTAGTGAGGAAATGCTATATTCTTACAAGACATTTGCTCCAAGCTCTTCAGCTTCAGAGAACCTTCAAATATCACAGTGCTCTATCTGGTGTGTTCACTAAACACCACACATTGTTTCATATTGTGCATGCAAAACAATAATGAGCTGCACGACTTTTTTGTGTTCATAACATAAACAATGAGAATATAAATATATGATCCAAACCCATTCAAAGGCATGCAGGAACTCATTATTGCATAAACTGCAGTCTGTACCTATAGTAATAAACGTCAATTTGCCGGAGAAATACCCGATTTTCTTATCACTTCTTCTCTTTGCCATCCTTTCGGTAGGGCACTGCATCGAATTCTTTTTCTCGACAGACATATCATTCAATACCTATTTAGCAACCAGGTAGTATCGTGTCCATATACATCGTTGTCAGTTCATTTAAAATACGTCCGAAATTAACAAGAAAGAGACATAAAAGTCACATTTAAAAACAAATGTTTTTATGTAAATGGCTTGTTCCCATCGATAATACAATAGTAACAGTCAAATATCACAATAATACACAACTTCGCCGGAAACATGTATTCCCAAACAAGAAACCAAAGCAATGATGGCTGGCTTCCGAAGCATCTGCAACTAGCGCTCCTGTTGGACGCGCCTGACCAACACTTCCATCAAATTAACTTTTGTCTCTGCTTGCAGAATCATTATTTTGCTACTTAAGACTATTCCCATCAAGATCAGTAATGTAGGAAACATTCAGAACGCCAGACCTTCAAAAGAATCAAATACGTTAAAAAGTAAATTATTGTTTATTGTTTCATATTCTATTCGGCCAAACAAAACTTTATTTGAATTTTCAAATAAATTTTAAATATTATCCATAAGATCCAATATAAACTTATCCTTTATTATTGTTTTTAATAATTTAATAATCCTTTTGCAGAAAAGAGATGTACAAAAACAATAAAATAAAAAATATTCATTTTTCATGGCAACATTATTAGACCTACAGGCTAACTAGGCTACCGCTTAGAAGGGCGATTAGGGCGAAATTCTGGTAATCAAAATATTACCCAACGAAAACCCATTTTTTCTTATTTTTGTAGTGTGTCGGCTGAAAACTGTACCTAGTGTTTTCTTAGTTTTGAGGATGAGCGTACACACAGAGGGGCCAGATAGGCCGTGCCCCCTTGAACATTTTGAAAGGGATCCCGTAGCCTTGCGTAATAAAAATTTTATTTTAATTATATTTACACAACATAAATATGTTCAATTCTGGATTTCCTATTTTTTAACCTGACAATTTCCAGTATTGTTTTAAGTCGTTTGGTAAAGAGGCTGATCAAGCTACGTGGCAACAATGTAAACGTTTCAGTATAATATTAATGGTATTTGTTGATTGTATCATTATTGTTATAATTTCATTCTCCTTCCAATGGTTTTATTTAATCTTAAAGTAATCAAGTAACTTGTGTCCGTCCGTCCATCCGACCGTCACTCATTAGAAGGGTTCAGATTCTGATGATCTAAAAATTCTTTGAACATCACCTATAAAATGACTTAAAAATAGGAGTAAAGTCACTTAAAAACACAGGGGAAAACTTAATTTTTTTTTAAATATTCAAAACTTTGTATGAAAATGTTTATTTATTCAATGAATTTTACAATTTTTAATCAAATTTATTTTTATCAAATTATTTGAACATGAATCTATTTTTAGGAGGACATGTAATCCTTAGCTCCGATCTCCAACCATCCGTTTTGAAAAGTCGAGGAAGTTACCGAAGATCCGTGTAATTTTGAGAGTTCGGAAACCAGTCCCTGCAATAGTGAAATTCGTCAAGAACTGTCGCCATGAATTCGTGAAATTCGTCATGTGAATTCGTGATTCATGAAATTCGTCATGAATTTACGTCAAAAACAGTTAAAAACCGTGTGTGACGAGCTATGGGGAGAAGTGAAATTTGTGCACGTTTTCATAATTCTGTGATCTCTATCCCAAACCATATTCTAGTCGAATTTTGAATACAGAAAAAAGAGCGGTTTTTTTTTCAAGTTTTGCTGACAAATATTCGTTCCTATATAAAAAAAATTATCATTTTCAAGGTAAATTAGCTATTAATTTGTGCCCTTAACCCTCATTCTTCATGAAGGAATATATACTTTTGCCGCGACAATATGGAAAACGATAATTTGAATAATTGTACTTCCCACTGAAATTCAGAAGAGTGCACAAATAAGACGTTACATTTATGTCCAGAAGCAAAAAAGGGACCATCTCAGCATTTGCTCACAAAGGATCAGGGAAACTCACAGGAAACGAAAAACCTGATCGAGATGGGGGCCATCGACCCAGAAGCTGATGATGCAATAAAAAACTTTGTTTTTTGTTGGTCATTGTAATTCACGAAATATTCACTAACAAAAAATACACAAATACAAAATGGCAAAAGATGACAAAAAAGACCCAATCGTCTCTGTTCCAAGAACATCTTTCTCTAATGCTGAATAAACGTCATTGAAAATTTGTTTCCAACATCAATTGCATGTTATTTTGTTTTATATTCTGTAAGTACATTACAAGTTACATTTATACATTTTTTAAACAAATAAACACGTTCATTAACAACTTTCCTCTAATTGAAAGATAGACAAATGGATAAGGAATTAGGGGGGGGGTTAACATGCGAGAGTTCTCGCAGAGGTACGCTAGTAACTATATATTTATATCAGTATAAGTCGTGATAACACCGATTTACAAAGTTAGCTACGTCTAGAATGCACCATGAAAAGATGGCATGCCTTCAGAATCGAGCCCCTGCTCTTTTCTTTCTTTTCTTGCGCGTGGACGGTGTGTCATGAATACGGAATATCTCATGTATTTCAGTCGTCTCGGTTGTGCTGCTAGGGGTCGCTTGATCGCCCGCACTGCTCGATACAGTCGCGATCTTACGAAATCTAGCGGCACAACCGAGCACGACGCGAAATACCATGAGATATTCCATTTTCATGACACCCCCCATGCGCCCAGAAAGAAAACCCGAAGTGTAGACTCCTGGTTTACCATTCGAATAAAGGTGTCATTCGACGAGTCTCATGGTGGCCCCCAAGGATATTCTGGAAGAATTCTAGAAAAAACACGTGTTCTCTGGTGGGGAAGTGAACATTGTTTTGCAGATCCATGCAAGATTCTCAGAAATTTCTTTCAAAACGTGTGTTTTTTTGCTTTTTTTTACGCAACTAAAAAGGGTTTTGATGACTTACTGCGTTAGGTGAGCATCTACAGAGATGATCAATAGCTCATACACGACTAGGCATATTACCGGCTTAGGTGGCTCAGGGTATCAATTGATATCACTATAGTGTCTCTGAGCGGGAGGTCCTAGGGTTCGAGTGCTGACGGTGACAAGGTTTTCACACTAGCTACTAGGTCGTTTTCAGCCGCTCATTGACTGGAGACGAATTCTAGCGGTCAGCTGCTCTGATCGTAGTTTTCCGTGGTTTCTCCGAGCAAACCCTAACAGATGGGCAAAGGGCCGCGCGCACTCTTTCCTACGTTTTCCGTGTTCTATCCACATCCTTATACACGCATACACTGCATGCACGCTACACACGCCGGAAGACCAGTCGGGATTTAGAGCTTGTCCCTGCCGAGACGGTGACCGGCTGGTAGGAGATATCTGGTTGACAAAAACCCGCAACCCGACGGACAGGTTGACGCCGATCCAGCGATCTCCGCTACATCCCGCCTGCTCTACACTTACGGGACTAATGACACTTTAAAGTTGACGGCGCCCGGAGTCACTAATCAATCATTAATCCACAAGAGGCAAATCGATTGCCATAATTCTTAAACAGGTTCCTCATGGTTATTCTGGAAGAATTCTAGAAAAACACGTGTTTTTATGATTTTGTGATATAGAGCAGGGGTCCCTCAAACTACGGGCCGCGGGCACCATGCGGCCCGCCGAGGACGTTTAGACGGCCCGCCGCGTTTTTATGGTTTAAAATACTTTTTTTCTGAAAAATCCGCACATTTTTTTATTGTGTGTTAGGGTATCTAGGGAGGGCAGAAAAATCGATGGTTTTAAAATAACGATGTTTTCCACCAGAAACATCGATATTTTGCTTTCGATGTTTTCGTCACATCGATATTTGTAGCCAAAACATCGGTGCTTTTTTAACTAGTGGTGCTACAGAATGGCACAGACTTTCCCGTATTAGTTTTCTATTTTCTACGGTCTTCGCTAGCTATTCGGAATTGCCACATACTCTTTCTTGCCAGCTGTCATCTATTACCGCGAAAAGTACTTGTTTTGGTCATTTTCTTAATTTTTCGGTTTCCAATTGGTAGAACGAAAATATTAATTTTAGAATATTAAAAAACACAAAAATCTAGTCGTAAATGGCAATTTTCTTTTAAAAATTAAGTGCCTTTAAGAGAAAATGGCGTTTTAGCACTACTAAAAATGCGAAATTTAAAGTTAATTTTCACAGAAAATGTTTGAGTTTTCATAATACTTTATTTGAAGTTATTTGAAGCACTTACACTCACAAATATAATAATCTTTACAAATTGCGGATAATGTGCATATTATAGATGTGAGAGATCTTTCAAAAAATTACAATTATGTAATTTTTGAAGAAACAAAATAATAACTCATAATAAACTTTACACTATACTAAACAGAGTAATTAGCACTATCCGTTACAAAAGTTTGAAGGAAAAAATGCAGTAATATATGATAAAATGGCGTCTGAGAGTTTCTGAAAATGCGAAATTTTGCCCTACTTTTCACAGAAAACGGTAGTGTTTTCGAGAAACTTTACTTGACATTATTTAAACCATATATACTCGTAAATATAATAATGTGAAAAAATCGCCGATAGTATAAATATTAACGACGTGAGAGACGAGTAAAAAAATTACATTTTTGTAATTTTTGAAAAAACCAACCGATAGACCAAAATGGCTTTTATGTCATTGATAGAGTACATTTACCACTATCCCTACCAAAAGTTTAAAGAAAAAATTTGGAGCCGTTTTTGAGAAAATCTCGTTTTTGTAATTTTTTAAAAATTGCACATATTGCACGCAATATTGCACGAAACTAACCAAAATTTTGAAAAACATTTACATGACCTTTATTAAAGAACTCAATATGCAGAACAAATTTTATTTGAAGAAAAAGTCTCTATCTTCACTTTGTAGTTGGAGAAAGACGCCAAAAAAAAATTCAAACTTTCACAGTTTTCGAAAATTTAGAGCTGTAGGTGAAAATCGGACCTATGCCATGTTAAAAAGTGTATTTTACTCTATTCATACAAGAAATTTAAAGAAAAAATTTGGAGCCGTTTTTGAGAAAATTTTGAAAATCCCCGGGGGTCTTCAAATAAAGTACCCCCAAATTTTGAAGAATCTTTTTCAAAATCTCAAGCTTCGACTAGAATCAGATCGACCGGGGAATATCCATTTTGGAAGAAATCGTACGTATGGTTTAGGCGCTAGCAGTGTTCACAGACGGACAGACGGACGGACAGACGGACGTTTTCCTTTCAATTGGGTTTTCGGTATCAAGGACCTAGAAAACAGGGTTTCTGGCTACACCACGTGTTAGGGGATTTTTTTTCTTAATTTAGCAACTGGTTTTATCCACTTATTCGTTTTCACGGCCCGGCAATTAATTTTTTTTCCTTCGAAAATTGGCCATTTTTTCGCGCAGCATTACATAACTTTCCCTATACTACGTATATCACTCCGTGTATACGTACGTATACGGGAAAGTAAAAATTGAAGCAATATCGATGATTTGCGTTATCCTCTACCACGCTATACATTTCGCCAGCGCAATTTGAGGAAGTTTGGGATCTGCTCGCGTTATGGCTGTATGTTATCGGCGGGCCTGTCATTGCCTGAACTCTGCCTCTCAAGGCGTCTTCACGATGGAATATGTCACGGTACCTTGAATCTTTCTCAGTCATGCCGCTAGATATTGCATGATCGTGACCGTATCAAGCAGTGCTTGCGACCATGCGACATCTAGCGGAAGGACCGAGAAAGACGCGAAATGCCGTGTGATCGGTCAAAGGGGCTTGAGAGGCAGAGTTAGAAAAATCGCACTATACTCGTATCATCCGGCCCTCCGGCGACCTAACGGGCAGTGAACTGGCCCCCCGTTTAAAAAGTTTGAGGACCCCTGATATAGAGTATTGTGACTCGCATTTCGATAATCGCGTGTACTTATTACGCGAGTACTTAAAAATGTCCAGGAAGAATATGTATCGCGGACTTGCAAACAATCAGCGACTGCCTACCCACGTTTCATCCACTTCGTTCTCTCGTTGGATAAAAGAACAGTTTACTAATAAATATAACGTACACAAAGAAACAAGTTTAAGAGGCCGTCCATAAATTACGTGACGCAAATTTCAAGTATTTTCAATATTCCCCTCTCCCTTGTCCCCCTCTCCACTTGCCTATCTCTATGTAACGCAGCGTAACCTGCCTCAGACCCCCCTTTAGCGTTACGTAATTTATGGATGACCTGTAATGGAAAAGACGATTGAAAAAAATGTTTAATGAAAATAATATTGTAAAAAAGTTAAATGGAATAGGAATTCGGCAATTAAAACTGCGTTTCATGCGCCTAAATCATATCCAACAATGAGACGGAATTCACAACTGCCGTCTCGCTGGGCGGAATGCCATTGCCGCACTCCAATAATTATTTCCCTTTTTTTTTACGATTTATTTTTGCCTTCTCGGCATTTCTGTCTTTCAAGGGTGTTCATAACAAAAATTTTACACAATAACTTTTAGGGATGGACATTCGCATGCGTTACCCTCCTTTCTCAGGGGTTTGATAATCCATCTCATTAGCAAAAGAATAGAAACTAAAGAAATCAGTTAAATATTTCCTGAAGGCTAACAAATGGAGCACGAGAACTGGACTAACAAATGGAGCACGAGATGGGCAGAGGTATTTTAATCTTGACGCTCATGAACATGGGGAAACAAGATGTAACCAATAAAGTAACAACTTAATAAACCGTTAAACATTCAATCATTGAAACAATACCATCAAGATATTCATACAGAAAAACATTCACAGTAACCTGAACTTATAGTTATAATAATGAATACTGAATAATTTAGAGTTTTTTAACAGATGTAAATAATATCCTGTTCTTGGACTATGTAACCGTAATAATTATAACATAACAATCACCAAATAATTTCTATTGTGACGAGGATTCTCATTACTCCTATTCAATACACTTATAAATAAATTACACATTTACAGGATTCTCTGACCTCATTTTCTAATAAAATAACATCGATAAATTAATCGCACAATTAGTCACTATACATCAAAATAACTTAAACATTATTTCTAATCCTAAAAAATATTGACATCTTAATTTTGGAAGAATGGAGTAAATTACTATCGGCTTTTTTATCTGTGCTATACTGCCTACATTCATTCACTTCTACGTGTTTCCCTGCGCATAGTTAATATTCTCCCCCATACGTCACATAGTTTTTACTGTTTTTTTACCAAATAAAGCAAAGCAAACCTACACTCAACTACAGTGTTTTTACAGTTATTTCTTTGAGTATATTTTCAGATGTAGAATTAAGCATGTTATTGGGTCATTCACGCAAATATTCGCAAATACAATTTAGTTATCCCGTTATTAACATAGAACAGAATATGAAGTATGACACATGTTTCCTTTAACTTTCATGTTTTTTTTTTCAACATTCCGATGAATATGAGGAACTTTTATTTACTGTTTAACAAGAATAACATTTTTGGACTGGTGGAGTGCACTCACAATACTGGTATTGTTCATCAAAATCAATTTCCTCTGATTCTGGATCTATGCATTGAATGTTTGCTGTAGACTGCTTTTTGTAAAATTCGTGTAAAACTGGAACTATTAATGGCAAAAGTCCAATCAAATTCATTCTTTTCTTCAAGATCTCTTCTTTTCAGCCTAATGAGCGCTCTCTTTGGCGTCTCGTACTATTCCAGGAGAGCACTATGTTATGCTTTTTGCTCTATTACTGCATTTATTCTTTGGCTACGGTTTTTACTGCATTTAATTTTTGACCCTATGCTTCAACAAGAGACTTTAGTGCAGTAACCAGATTTCTTCTGTGGGTGGGGGATGGGAGTCTAGGCGCCAAGTGCGGCGCAACATGATTTTATGAATTTCGCGTGTTATTGAAAGACCATAAGTCAATTATGGACAGTATTGAATGCATTGTTTATGATGTTTGGAGAATTTATTTTATTTCATGTTATGTTCGTTGATTCAAAACGTACATTTAATGAGTCCTTTCTGTAAAGTTGGCCGTTCTGTAAGGAAGACTCTTTCTGTCTGTCTCTTAACGGCGTGTGCATCTTGTGAATACGAATGTGTGGAAAATCTTTAATCAATGCAATAAATACCAGGGTAGTGAAACTTTGGAAATACATTTTTTGTGAATCCAAACAATAGTACTTGTTGCAAAGTGCTGTAGCGCAATCAATTTATTTTTGAAACCAAGTTCTTTTCTATTTTGTAAGTATTCTATTACCGTCAATACTCTCAATCAGGGGCGGTTCGTGCCTATGGGCTCACGGGCGTCGCCCCTCCTGTCGTTTTTATTAATCTAGTATGTGGTTATTTTAATCTTGTAAGTAAATAATTTGTTTATGGGTACTCAAATTATGGAGAAATAACATTCCTGCTTCTGCAACTTGCTTTTCTGCATTAAGCACACGTTGTCGCCTCCAGCCGGCCGGCTAGGGCTCTGCAGCACGAAGTCATGCACGAGACTTCGTGCTCTGTAGTGAGAGCCCTGGCGATAAACTAGGTTGCCATGACAACCAGGGCCCACGCTTCCCCCTTTCCACTGCATTTCCTTGCTGCACGCTGCGGGACTGGGGCTCAGTATTGTTGAGCCCAAGCTGAGCCTTTCGCTCGCCCTGTGTGTTGCGTCCCATGTGCGTCTGAATACTTCGAAATGAGTGTTCCTGTTCGCGAATTAAAAAAAAAAACTCGTGTTTAGCTCATTGTGTTTACCAGAGCAAACTAAATTAGAAGAGAATGGTCGCCCAGTATCTAAATTAAATATACAACAAAAAAATCGGCTTGCAAGAGCCGAATAAGAAAACATGAACAATTAAGAAAACAAAGACAATCTTGTCAGTTTTCAATTTCTAGGAAAATGTAATGTTCGAACAAGTTACCATATGCATACTTTATTTTATTCCTTTTATTACATTTATTGAAGCACCTCGCATCTCGCAAGCTCTTTCCAATGCTTGTGTTGCAATTTCTGTTCAACGGAAGAACATGTCACAACAATGTTTCTTCGGTGCAACGCAAGGCAACGCTGAAATTCTCGGCATCCGCGAAAGCGGACTCCGCCTCTAACTCCGCCTCTAACTGTTACGCGTCAGCCCGTTATATCCGTTATAATATATAAAACATTTTAAGATTCCACTGTCAGGCACATTTGATGGCATAATTCTTACAATTAAAAATTATGCCTGTTTCATATATTTTATCTTGAATTCCTTTTCACTTTTAGAATAATTATAAATACATCATTTTTGTTACGATAATTCTGATTGGACAGCGCCCTGCATGCGCGCCAAAGACCGTACACGGCTGGCACTTCTCTGCGAGTTCGTCGCGGTCAGTCAGTTACTGTTCAGTTGTGATGTGAACTTCATGTCGTATACTCCACGTTGCTCTGGCACGTGTTTCTTTCTTTTGTGAGGCAAACATGCCTTTTGTGTGCTAGTCATAAGTTCAGTGTACTAGTTTTTCTCATGTACAATCACGCTGCCCACGCACGTGTGTTTTTCTCTCTTGCAAGGTAATTTATGCCTTAGCGAACTATAAGCCATGCTCATATTCACAGTAGCTACGCTGCATATGTGTTATCACTTCAACATTCTAGAAAATGTACTCGTGTCAGTGCGAACACTGTAATGTTCTGGCAACATCAATTAACATTGCCTTAACATTTAACCTGTAAAACTATGAGCCATGCTCACATTCATAATGTGTTTGCTTCAATGCTGTGACAGTGCGTGTCGGTGCAAACAATTGGTTGCTACTCATTTGGCGACAATGCATCACGCGAGTTCGTTCAGTGTCGTCTCGCTCAACAGCTGTTCCTGCTAATTTTACCTGCTTACTGTTTCCAGTGTGCTGTGCCTTACGTCATCAGATGCTGGTGACGTTATCCAACGCGGTCCAGCCCGTCCAGCTAATGGCGCCTTCTTTCAAGACGATATGATTTGTATCTGTTTCTCTTTCAGTGCATTCATTCAATGTGTTCATTGTACTTGCAACTAGCGCATACTTCTCCGTGCTTTCATATAGCACGCCTGTAAATCATTCAGTTTAATTATATCTTTGTTAAATATGTGTTGTGTTTCACTAAAGCATTTGGTGACATCTCACAAACCCAGGCAACCTTCCTGCCTTGAGAAATCTAAATTGGAAGGTGGTCCTTCACGAGCTATTGCAGGTTTTGTTAGAAGAGAGGAAAATCCAATACGGTCCACTTGCTCACCCTCCCTTCTTACATGTAACATATCTGAAAATCTGAGTAGTGTTTATAAAGAATATGTTCGTCTACACAATGATTTAGTGGCAAAAAATCGGGATAGTGTTTCCAAAATAACATATGTATTGAAATTATGTGGAGCATGTAACCTGCCACTTAAGAGGTCATGATGAATCAACTATTCAGATAACAAAGGAGTATTTTTATAAATTATTGAATACAGTAAAAATATAGACCCTTTGTTACGTAGTCACTTTGACAATGCAAAAGTATTTAAAGGCACTTCTAAGATAACACTACGAACTTTTAGCGTGGATGCTTGAAGTTTGTAGAGAGTTTATAACTGATCATCTTTCCTAGCCTGCATGGTTGACGATACTACCAACATCTCTAATTGCATCCAGATAGTAATAGTATTTCGATACGATTTGGAGGAAACAATATACAAGCGATATTGAGGATTTTTCAGTGCAGAAACCCATAATGATCAAGGCTTGTCAGAATGCATTTTGAATGAACTTCAACCACTCTTACAAGACTCCCGAAAAATTAATAGCACAAACTTATGATGGGGCTTCAGTTTTCAGAGGACATTTAGGAGGGGTCAATGTTTTGGTTCGACATGTTTACAAGAATGCACATTACATTTACTGTTATTCACATCTGTTCAAAAACTCTTGGAAAAGGCTTCAGCTAACATTTCCAGTGTTAATATATGTTTTGCCAACCTGAGAGCGATTTCACCATTTTTTCAAACTCGCCTGATAGAACAGCCGCATTAGAGAAAACATGCAGTGTTAGAATACCAATTCCGTGCGATACAAGGTGGATATTCTCGTTCAAGATTAGTACAAATTATTTTTCAAAATAAAGACTTAATTTTGAAATGTTTTCAAAAAATTTGATCTCAGACGGGAAAAGCCTACAACTCAGAAACAATGTACCAAGCAGCAGGATTTGTTAAGTGGCTGAACGATGATACTTTTCAATACTGGTTGAATTTCTTTAACGATGTCATGCATCATGTAGACATCTTATATGCTCAGCTGCAAAAAATTGAAACTGATATTGTGAAAATTCAACAAGCAATATTTTGTTTTGAGAATGCAATAACGAATATAAGAAATGCATTGCCATCTTCATTATAATAGAAGAGACACAAGAAGAGCCAGCTTCAAAAAGACGCACCGTAAGTGGAAACACCAGACAATATTTAAATGCTGCTGCGAGAAACGTCTGTGACTGCATTGTAACTGAAGTAAAAGGACGTTTTAAATTCCAAAGTCATCTATCGGGAGCAAAATTGTTCCAGGCTGAAAATTATGAGAATTACAGAAGAGAATGAGAATTATTGAGGACATTGACAATTTTTGTGACGCTTTTCCCATGGTCGAAGAAGTTGCACTGAGAATTGAATTACAAGTTTTCTACTCAAGACCGGAATTATCGCAAAACAGCCTTCTATCTGGGTTGGTTGTTTAAACACACTTAATTTTTTAAATTTCGTATGGACTTGATACTACTGTTTTTAAAGAAATAACGAAAGCACTGAATATTCTAGTGACCCTGCCCATGACGACAAGTGAAACTGAAAGATGTTTTTCATCTTTGAAGTTAATAAAATCTTTTTTACGACATTCTATGGGTGAAGACAGACTCTCAGCATTAGGAATGTTGTCCATTGAGAAGAATATGGTAAGAGAAATTCCCGACTTTAATAAAAAAGTGATCCACAAGTTTGCGAGTGACAAACAACGAAGGATAGAACACTACAAATGAATACTAAGGCAAGAAATTTACTTTACTTTGAATTTTCCATGTTTTAATACGGTTGAGCCCCCCCCCCAGAAAAAATCCACGAGCCGCTACTGCTGTCAATGCATAACTAATACAAAAACTCGAATGTCCATTGGATAACAAAGCCAGAACCGCGAGGTGATTCGGACACTGCGCATAAAATTATGAAAGTAGTAAGGGATATCCGTACAGGGATATCTAACATCTTGTTTTTATTGATTACTTTTTTTATTATTTCCCCCCTCCAGTTACCCTGGAGGGGCGGGAATTCATTCAATATTCGGGTACAATCTGGGCTGCAGCCGATTAGGCTTGTACAGCGGGATTTGAGCCTATCTTAAATATACTACTTATAAACTATCTTAAAATTAGGCACTACAACAATTGCCACTTTGGGCATTGGCTAGTATTACACAAAAGGTTTTGAGAGTGAACTCTAAAAAGTTCTTGATATTGTTCGTTTTCTTCTTTTCTTTATTGATTAAATACAATATTTTAAATTTTAAACAATGGTATAGTGCAGGACTGTCCAACTGGTGGCCCGCCGGATGATTTTGTGCGAAGCGTGAATGCCTTGAAAAATTTTATTATACCAACCAAATACAATACAATTGCACAATTCATCTTATTTTTATTTAATGATATGTTCATTTTCTCGTTGTATGTACATTAATCATTAAGTATGTTGAATGAAAGTCGTATCTAATATATGTTTGAGTATAATCTCTGTAGTTAGGGTAAAAACCATTTTAAAATTACGCTGCGGCCCGCGGCTTAACTAGAATTTGATATGTGGCGCATAAGCCCTTCAAAGTTTGACAGCCCTCGTATAGTAAGTGTTATTTATACTTAGTAGTCAAATTATGGAGGTGTTACTACAAATTGTAGTAAATCTTTTGAAAATTGAAATTTGATTCTTGAATTATTGAAAATGTTTTTGCTAGTTTAAAACGTTCATAAGCTGGGCTATAGTGTAAGAATGATAATCCCTCGACATCCGCGGATTCAATATTTGCGAGTTCCGAACATTCGCGATTAGAGAAATGCTACCTGTTTTAACATTCGCGACTTCGACCAGAGAGTATATTGCGACTTCAATATTCGCGAGTGCGTCATTTGGTCGTACTGCATTTCCTTTATCATCATCATCATCATCTGGGAAACAAACTCGGCAGACCTCGGAGCTCAAAGTATAACTTTCTTCAAAAATTTCACAGATGAAATGTCAATTCACATTTATAGAATAACACAATTGTAAAATAATTCAATTCAGTTGCGTAAAATTGGAGGTGAGGGTTTGTCCCCAAATGAACAGAAAAGCCATTCAGGATCTGTGCAACTCTGATTTTAATGAGCTTATTGTAAAGAAGCTTCGGGAAATCATCAGTGAAGAAAACCTCCTCGGCGGTAATGATGAAGTAACGGAAACGAAACTGCGTCCTGGAGTAACTTCAATGTCAAAACTGTTGATGGCGTTCTAAAATCAACAAGCACTGGTGGAACTGGCATTCGAATGTGATCCAAACATGGAAATGACTTCGAAATTTAAGAGAAAATGGAAGCAGGAACTCTTCCATATTTCGATATTAGAACAGCGAGAAAGGTTATGAAAAAAAACAGGTGTAAGTACGTATATGAAAAGTTGTGTAATGCTCGGAAAATCGATTTCCAAATTTTAACAGAAATACACGTTTTGGGGTCCACTGATACCGAAAGAGTGTGTGTGTGTGTTTCTTTCAAAAATGTCCGTCCGTCTGCCCGCCTGTGAGTTTGTGAACAACACTAGCGCATAAACCATACGTGCGATTTCTTACAAAATGAATATTCGCCGGTCAATCTGGTTCCAGTCGAGGCGCGGCGATTTAAAAAAAATTATTCAAAATTTGGAGGTACTTTACATTAAGTCCCCCGGACATTTTCAAAATTTCTCTAAAACGGCTCCAAATTTTTTCTTTAAATTTCTTGTAACGATAAACTAAAATACACTTTAAAGGTAGCATACGTCTAATTTTCACGGTTAACTCTGAATTTTCGAAAATTTTAAAAGTTTGAATTTTTTTCGGCGTCTTCCTACAAGTACAAAATGTAAGATAGACATTTTCCTTCAAATAAAATTAGTTCTTCAAAGTGAGTTCTATCATTAAGATCATGTAATTTTTTTTTGAAAATTATAGTAGTTTTCGCGCGATATTTCGTGCAATATTTGCAATTTTAAAAAATTACAAAAACAAGATTTTCCTCAAAAACTGCTCAACTTTTTTTCTTTAAACTTTTAGGGATATAAATACTAAATGTACTGTATGAAATGACATAATTGCCATATTACTCCATTCTTTCGTTTTTTCAAAAATTACAAAAAAATATTTGACTTGTATCTCACGTCGTTAATATTTACATCAGCGGCGATTTGTTCACATTATTGTATTTATGAGTACATGTGCTTTAAATAATGTCAAATAAAGTTCCTCGAAAATTGAATAGTTTTCTGTGAAACTAGCTCAAAATTCCGCATTTTCAGAAACGCTCAAACGCCATTTTCTCATAAATGCCTCCAAACTTGTCGAACGGATAGCGCTTATTACACTCTTTATATGACGTAAAGTTCAATTTGGGGTATTTTTTGTTGTTTTTTTAAATTACACAAATATAATTTTTTTAAAGATCTCTCACACCGTTAATACGCACATTTCCAGCAATTTTTAAACACTATTGTATTTGTAAGTTGAAATGTTTCAATGAAGTTTTTCGAAAAATCATAAATTTTCTGTGAAAAAGATCTTCAAATTTTGCATTTTTAGTTGCGCTTAAACGCCATTTTCTTAAAAGCAGCTCCAAATTTGTCAAAGAAAATTGGCACTTAGGTCGAGGTTTTAGTGTTCTTTAATATTCTAAAATTAATATTTCGTTTTACCATTAGGAAAGCAAAAAAGTAAGAAAATGTAAAAAAAAATGTACTGGGCGGCAATAGAAGGCAGCTGGCAAGAGTATGTGGCAAGTATGAATAGCTAGCCAAGACCCAAGGAAATACACAACTAATATGGGAAAGTCTGTGCCAGTGGCGTAGGCTCAATGCGAGTGATGTGTTACATCCCCTAGTTTTCCATCACTTAAAAATATTCTCAGTAAAGTATTTTATTTTCTTCTGTTAAGTATCTCCCTCTATATCTCTATTCCCTCCCGCCATTTATGTGCGCGGTCCAATAGGTGTTAGTCCCCTCGCTGGATGTGACGGACCCAGAAACATCCCTTGAACGACCTCACTTCGTTGGCGAGGTCATTGAACTCACGGCCATGCGTTGTGTGCAAGCTGCGTTGTTTCGGCTGCCGGAGATGTGACATAGCTTCTCACTCAAAGGCTTCTCATTGGCGTTCGTGTATTCCCTCCCAATAACCTTCCATACCCCCTCCTCTGATGCCCTCCTCTCTCGAATAATTCGGCAGCACGCCTGGGAATCCCAGCAGTCA
Source organism: Acheta domesticus (assembly GCA_031308135.1). NCBI lineage: Eukaryota > Metazoa > Arthropoda > Insecta > Orthoptera > Gryllidae > Acheta > Acheta domesticus. Next base: position 54,167,371 of record JAHLJT010009436.1, read on the forward strand.
CGTGCCACTATTGTGACCCGGAAGCGGGAAGCGGGGGGCTGCCGGCACGACTGTCTTTCTTCACAAGTCAAGCAAGTCTGCCAACTATGCTTAAGCATATTTCAACCTGATTCAGTACAACTGGGTAACTCGATATGTGTTAGCAGGCCTGACAAAACAAGATCATCATGTAAGGAAATGGTATGACAGACAATCCGTGAACTCGAAACGGTGCGCGCGATGTTATTTCGTTCGTCATGTGAGTCCTGCATTCTACCGTAAATGCTGTTTACTACTGAATGTGCGTTAAATAGACTACTTTGCCTAGTTGGTGATATGTGAATTCGAAATTGTAACGCGAAAGAATAAAACTTGCGTGGGTGTGTGCGTGTGCGACATGGCGAGCTCATCATTTGTGGTAGTGGGTGAATTATTTGTGGCAGGGGACAATAGTGAAACGTTTCATTGTGTCATAGACAGGATTCGTGAAATTCCGTGCAGTTCTTTCTCCTATTCCGAAAAACTTAAAGTAGATAGTGATAGACAACCAAGACAACTTGAATAGATCTCGTGTTCAAAAATTAGGTATGTACTTCTTTGTGGTTATTTTTTTAGTTTTATTGTTTTGTTTATGTACAGTGAAATTATTTTAGCGTGGTCGCTCAAGGTCAGACCTCAGAGCTGCCGGAAGATTCCATTCCTTAAAACTATCGCTTTAGGGGGGGAGCGCGTCCCTTCCCAGGACGTGTTGACAGCCCTACTCCAGTTCAGTAAACATTGACCCTGACTATTCGTCTCCGCAAGGTGACATTTTTCAGTTGCATTTCTCTAACAGAGTACAGCTATTTGTATGAAGTTCTGTACAAGTGATTATTACTTTTGTTGTTGTCATTGCAATGCCTCCTGTTCAAAGCAGCTTTCATATAGACATCCTTCACAGTCAGACGCGTGAAGTCGTTGCAAAAGTCCGATGCCTTCGGGATTTAACATCTGCATTATGCAGTTTCAAAGCCACGCTGCTGCTACTGCTGCTACTACTACAAAACTAAAGTATATCAATTTATGAAGAGACGCAAAAGAAGGCATTGAAAATATCAAAACAGTTCTTAAGGCAGTAATTCCTGCTTCGGGTGTTTCGAAAAGATCTATTTGCAGAATTAATAAGGAAATTAATTGTATTCAATCAGGAGAATCGTGTTCATTTTCTACTCCTAATTAACAAAAGAGAAAGGACGTGGAATCTGATCTCGACAGTTTCAATAAGAGTGTGTTTCACCGCACTATGATTTAATGCACCATATCAAGAAATCGCTATTTTTACAGGAAACGACGCGATAGTAAAGACGAAAATTACACTACTATGCTCGCACTTTTTCTTGATCCTCCGGCTCCCTAGTTCTCGCTCAGCCCGGCACAGCACGGCTCGGCTGAAAACATGAGCTCCACTCGGAACGTCACGGCTCAGTTTGCAGTGCTGCTCACCTACCTCCTTTACAATTCGGACTTCTCAGTTTTCGCTCTCTCTTTATAACGACCTCTGCGTACCGTGTTCCTTTTTATTTCTCAATAATTTCTACAATTATTAATTATTTCTTCAGAATTTTAAAAAAACCTTGCGTTTTTTCTCACTGCTATCTAGTCCAAGACGCTCTTTTACGCTGAGTTTTCTGTGGATGCTGACAGCATTGCACTGCCGTGACGTAGACAGGACCCGCCTCCCCTCGCACCCCCCCCGCTGTGGAGTATAAAGAAAAAGTGCGCGTATAGTACTTATGATTGTGAGGAAACGGGTATCAGTGACAGTGGAAAACATATGAATGATAACAGAGCCAGGCCATCTCGTGAATTTGGTGTTTCTCCATTAACCGAGCAAAGACACTATAGCAAATTGATTTCGAAGGCTGTTCGCTAGCTTGTGCTATAGCAGACCTGCACAACGCGGGCATTCTGCACTTGCGAGCCGATAGTCTGCCCGTGGCAGCGCCGAAAGTGCAAGTAGTGGGGAGTAGGAATCTTTGCGGGGAAGGGAGAAGTGTGACGTAGCACGACGCGGCGCGTAGATTGAATGCCTGGGCGTCTAATAATGATCCATGTTTCAAAATTAAATGCCCATTTGTTTAAATGGATTATGTCTAGTATTTCAAGTTACCATGGTCATAATTCACTGTTTACGTTCTGTGCACTACTGTATATCCACCTTTGTATCCACCACTGTATGTATTTTCATTTTCTAATTTTTTAAAGAAAATTATATGCTCATTGTGACTCTTAAGCATTATTTTAAAGTAATAGCTTTAAAATATATGTTTATATATAAGAAAAAATATTATTTAATTCTAACACAAAATTGAAATTTAATAATTGATTGTTCACCAGGAATGTCATAATCTTCAAATCATAGAAAAATGAACAAAATCATGAGAGCAATCTCTCACATCAAGATTGACATAAAAATAGAATATGTGGTAATTCCAAGAAGGGTAATGTTTAATAGCACATTTGTGACCTTTTTCCCCATTATGAAACTGAATAAAAGAGATCAACGAGCAAACTTCTGTGACGATATGTTACGGACAATCATAAGATAATCACGGGTATTGGTTAAATAGAATGCAAAGGCTTTATATTTTATATGATCTCGTAAACAACTCTACACTCTTGTCAGAAATTAGAACAGAAAATAATCATGATTTTTTTAAGAACAATATGTTTTTTGCTTTGAGAGAACCGACTTATTCAATTAAACATAGTTAATAAAAATAGTTTATTGCTGTCATCATCAAACAAAAACAATTCAGTATCAAAATTTGTGTTTAGCACAACACTTAATTTGTGATTACATCGTAGCAAAGCGAATTACATTATAAGCCCTGCAAGCAATTATAATACTTAGTGTCCTGGCAAGCAATTATAATACACCTGGCAAGCAATTATAATACAAAAGACAATATTATTTGAACTGTATATGACCGTCATGTTCTTGCCGATTGCTCTTTAAATTTACGCGCTATCATTTGAATTGCGCATTCTGATTGGTGGTCCCCATTCCTAGATTGGGTCTCATCCCCACCCTGCATCAATTTTCTCATTTGCATCCGAGTTGCCCGCACGCAGCTCCTGAGGTCAGTGAAAGTGCAAAATGCTGTGCAGGTCTGTGCTGTAGCAAAGGTAAGCTAATGTTTTTGGTTTTGACAGACGAACCAGGCGCGCGTGAGCGCCGCCTTCTGGCTCTCATCCCCATCACTTTCAGCTTCCTCCTCTACTCGCTAATCTCAGCGGCCACCCTAGAAAAATTTAGCTGTAAGTTAGTGCATGCAATAAGAAAATGATGATTTTCAAGGAAGATTCAGAATGTGTCTAACTTGCAACATACACTTCTAAAATACTTCAGAGTAAAGTAGAATAAAGTAGAATTTAAATATTTGGAATTATGCGTTCAATCTGTAATATCATGATCGCATCCCCACATCTACCAGCCAGGAGACGCAACTGGTCTGTGCCATTCTGTAGCACCACTATAAAAAATTCATAATTATATTCATAATTATATTCATTATATAGTTCATTTTGGAATGTTGATTGTGTATTCTGTTTGTAATAGCACTTAATCAGTTCAACTGCAATTGATTGTCAGATTGTTTTACTTTGTTTTAAACAGCTTTTCGATATCCAGGAACTTAACCCAGCTTTCTTCATTAAAAGATAGACTTAACATTCGTGAGGTTCTTGGAGATACAAGATATTAAAATGTGAAATTCTGTTGAATTCTCATCTTTGTTGAACATTGACATGAAACCATTATGAGGCTTTGTTTTATTTATTTATACTTTTTATTTTACATTAAAAACAAACAATATGTGATGTACCACGAGGAGAAATGTATTCTGTGAACTTTTCGTAAATTCTAGTATCCCTACCCTAACCCATTTACATGCTGAATTCTGAATGCAGATAGAAAACGAAATGTTTATTCAAAGATTATTAAATAGAATTTGGGGAAAGGTGTGAAAATGTTTACAACATCTAGTATTACATGTTCAGACAAGGAGTAACGTGTAATTCGTGTCAAAATGAGCGTATTTGGAGAATATGATATGAAGATACAGATAAAGAAAATTATACCCAACAGATAACATGTTATATTTCAAAATAGCTGGTACCCGGCGCGTTGCTGCCGCAGAAGAAATAATTGAAGAAATATTCCTCTCCCCTCTCTCTTTTTCCACCTCTCTCATTTTTCCCACTATCTTTTCTCCCTTTCCGTGTCTCTTCTTTCCCTCTGTCTCATCTCCCCCACTGTGACTATTTCTGCCTTTCTCCATTTTCCCCTCTATTCCCCCTATCTCTATTTTCCTTCTGTTTCACGATTTTCCCCTAGCTGGTACTGGCGCGTTGCTGCCGCAGCAGAAATAATTGAGGAAATCTTCCTCTCCCCCTCACTCTTTTTTTCTCATCTCTCGTTCCCCCACTGTTTTTTCCTCCTCTCTCATTTTTCTCACTCTCTCTTCCATCTGTCTTTCTTTTTCCATTTATGTCTCTTTTCTCCCTCTGGTCTATTTTTCCCTCTCCGTGCCTCTTCTCCTCTCTGTCTCTTCTTCCCCCACTCTGATTCTCTTTTCCCGCTTTCTCAATTCCCTCTCTCTCTCTATTTCCTCCTCCATTTCTCTATTTCCTTCACTATTTTCCCTCTCTCTTGTCCCTGTCTTTTTCCCTCTCCTCTCATCAACTTGGCGCTGCCTGCTCCTCGATCTCGCCCCCCGGCACACGGCAACGCCCAGCAACAATGCAGCTCACGTGAATTGGGAATTGCATTGAACTGAAGCCCCATGGTTTATTTAACCCAACTTCGTTTTATTTACTTAGATTCTGCACGTCTTTGAGTAGATGGGGTAATATTGAGAAGCGCCGGACCAGCAAAAATGTAATAAAATGTTCAAAAACATCTCATCCTATAGAATACGGAGTGAGAACTGTTTATTTGAGGCCTTCGGCCTCAGTATTTTAGTTTTTAAGGCCCTATAACGCTTCGTTTAGGAGTTATTTAACGATATAGATTCGAACTGTGTAGCGGGCTGCCTTTGCACGAATATCGAGTTTTTTATTCTTCAGCGCCATGTAGTGCAATTTTTTCGATATTTTATTAGTTATTCGGGACGGAGATGAAGCCAACAAAACAGAGATAATTAAAATTGGTTCAGTCGTTCTCGAGTTGTAAGTGGTTTAACTAACACAACTATGTTGTGTGTGTGTATATAATATATATATATATATATATATATATATATATATATATATATATATATATATACACACACACGCACACACACATAAGAATATATATATATATAACGAAGATTATAAATACAATGATATACTGCAATTACTTACGGTTTAGAATCTCAATTTAATTTAATTATTTTAATAATGTGCATCGAATATTTGTGTTCAGAAATCATTATAGTATATTATATATATAGTTATACAATATAATATATAAATTATTACTTACATGAATAAAGCCGATTGGCGTAAATAAATAAATATTTCAATACCACAGTGTTTAATAATTACTATTATATATTTTTGATCTATTTGCATTTGTTTGCCAATGCTATCAGTTACGTATTATTTATTAACTAATGTGAATACAATGCACACCTTATACAATGAATTCAATGCCAGACATATATTTTCATTTAAAGTTTTGAATAAAAAATCTATTGCTTGAAACAATTTGATTTTCACACCAAATGTTCTACAATTTCCAATGAGTTTTACAAAAAAAGATGACTGAGATGTGTTATTTCAGAGAGAAATTGTGGTATAAATAGTATTACATCTATGGGAGTCTGAGCAGAGGTGGATCAGTCAATTATTTTGGAGAGGGCCATCGTAAATTTTTGTTAAATAATAAACATATTTGTTATTATATTGCATATTATTTATGAACTGTTTTTATATGATACTAGACAATATTATTATTCAAATAATTATACAATTAGAACACAAATTAATAAAAAAATAAATTTTGCCATAAAAAGGAAGATAAAAGAAAACTCTAGGCAATTTTCGGGGGGGGGGGGGCTCTCCCTGGATCCGCCAGAGAGTCTGAGGTCTTTAGGATTTATAATCTGTCTTGTGCAGTGTCATTCAGCAAGTTGCTGCAACTTCTACTAAGCGACTAATATTAGTAAACATGGGATGTTTAGGCACTAAAAAAATCATCTTTTAGGCATCTAAAAAGGCACTGAAAATGTCAAAAATAAGGAGAAAAAAGGCACTGTCATAAATTAACATTCACAACAAATTTAAAAATTTATTTGTAAAACTCCATACATATTTACATCCTTTCTACATTTTATTCTTAATAGTTTCCATTGTATTATATTACCAGTAACTTTTCAAGGATTGCAATTTCAAATCTGCAATGATTGGGAGACAAAATCAGTTTGAATACAGTGAAGGATTGGATTTCTGAACACCTACTTATGTGTCTGGCATATATTTTAGAAGTCCAACATTAGCAACACTGAAATCTTTTCGAAATTTACATTTATTTCCACTGGGTGCCCTGGGTGTATTGTCAATCGACCATTTTCTCAGAACATGGCTAGTATTTATGAAATAGGGAAATGGAGAAAAATGTGTTGGTATAGTTTCAGGAATTCTCTCGTATTTGAAAACACAAATACGTGAATTGAAGGTTTCATAATGAATGGTCAGGTTGGACCATGGCCGAGTTTTTGATATCTTAGCATTGTATATAAAAATAATACATAAAAGGCCAAAACTTGCAATAATTCTAAAGAAAAGGCATTTATGCTAAAATAAGCACTATGAAACTTCATACGTCATCATTTATCATGATTCGTGCACATATATTATCAGTCTTTAAATAAGTTCCCAAGAAAAGAATAGGCATTTTCCCTAAACATCCGATGTCTAAATATTACCAATAATGATGATGATGATGATGATTCTAAGTATAATATAATAATAATTATTATTATTATGACAATAACAACAGATAAACAAATCCTAAACAACAGTCCAGTTATTGTACTGGTTTTGAAGACTGAAAGAAAAACTTGTCATCAATATTGCAGTCCCTCTACCAGCAAATCTGGAAGAAAACTCAGGAAAAAATTAACATATATCTGCCATTGGCAGAAATAAAATCTATGTGGGGTATGGCAAAACGCGTAGTGGTACCAGTTGTTATTGGTGCTATGGGTGAATTCCCCAACACACTGAACACCAGTATTGACATCTTAGACATATCCATTCAGAAGCCCATGATCCTGGACACCTGCAGTATTTGTTTTATTATTTGGTCAAAAAACAGTAAAAACTGTATGTGATGTATAGGGGAAGAGATTATCTGCGCACATTTTCTTAAGGCCCAACATAAAAAAAAATATCTAGAAAAAGAATTTAGAAAAATTATTATGTTAGAAAAATAGAAATTAGATTTTTTTTGTTCCTGAGTTATAGAAAATCAATTTCAACAGTAAATGAACTGCTGATTTGATTTTTCTGCATTGCTAACAAAATAGTAACGAACATCAGTTCTACTCCTACCTTCTTCTTCTTCTGTCAGCTCTCCGGCACTTATAGTTTTGCCATGGCTTCTTTTATTACGGCAGCCCAATCTCTTCGGTCTTCTGCTTTTCTTCTCCATCTTTTCACTCTTAGGGTCCTCAGATCTTCTTCCACCTCATCGTTCAATCTTAACCTCGGCCTGCCTCTACTCCTCCTACCGGCCATGCTCCCTACATGTATCTTCTTTATTGCCCTCTCTTCCTCCATTCTCATTACATGTCCAATCTACTCCTACCACTACAAGCAAAAGGAGTGCTCAACAAAACATGCGCATAGTGAAGCTACATTTACGTCCAGAAGCAAAACAAGGGGCCATCTCAGCATTTGCTCAATGGATCTGGGAAATTGGACAAAAACCTAATCGAGATGGGGGGTCACTGACCCAGAAGCTGAAGTACATTACTTATTACAGGAGTATTAAATCTTTTTTTTTAAATGTATACAATACAAATGTAAACTAATTCATTATATATCATTGTTTTGTTAAAATAAACTTATTTTTCTTTTTGATGATCAGTATAGTCTCTAATTGTATAGAAACATTATGCAGCAGAAAAGATTTTACTCTTAGCTTAAATTTGTGAACCGACTTGAATTGGTTAATGTCATCTGGCAATGCGTTGTAAAGTTACATACATGTATTTTATGTACTGAGTTGTTGATACTGACACTTGATGAACGTGATTTCTACAATGTGTGTTGTAATTATAAATATCGATATTACATGAAAATATATTCCCTCTGTTAAGTAGGTCATTTTTGACAAATATTACAGATTCGTAAATAAATAGGCAAAGCAATGGTAAGATTCCAAGCTCAATGAAAAGAGCCTTACAGGGATCACGGGGAAGGCATTTTTTCATTATTCGAATGATTTTCTTTTGCAATCTGAAGGTCTGAGTACTACCAGATGAGCTTCCCCAGAGTATCATGCCATATCTCAGGCGGGAAAGTACATTTGCAAAATAAACGCAACGAGCTGCATGAAGGCTGAGAGAATTTGAAAGAATTCTGAATGTGTAACATAATGAACTTAATTTAGTGTTTAATTCTGTTATATGTACATTCCATTTGAGGTTTGATTGAATTGAGAGACCTAGAAAGACCCAACATCAGCTAATTGCATATTGTTCATTTTCAATGGAACATGCGATTGCAGATTTGAAATGCAAAAATGCATAGAAACAGTTTTTCCCTCGTTAACAATTAATTTGTTATTATTAAACCAATTTAAAACTTCTGAAATCATACTATTTACTGCTTCTTTTTTGCAAAGAACATTCGTGTCATCAGCAAACAGTACCATTCTTCCATTTTTAATAGATGAGGGCATATTGTTTACATATAACAAAGGACCTAAGATCAAACCTTACGGGACCCCATGCTCAATTGGCAAAGAATTGGAAACAAATATGTAATGCCCTTTCGTGCCAGTATAGTATTTCTACTCATTGAGTCCAACTTTTAAGGTATGAAGTTATCCAATCTAGGGCAATACCACGAATTCCATATGAAGGTAATTTTGAGAGCAAGATGATATGGTCAATAACGTCAAAAGCTTTCAAAAGAACTAAGAATATTCCAACGGGTGCTTCATTTTGGTCTAATGATGAAGCAACATCTTTCAGAAAAGAAAAAATGGCAGTTTCTGTTTATTTTGATTTCTTAAACCGTGTTGTGAGTCAGAAAACACTTTTTTTTTCCTGAGAAAAGTTTCCATTCGAGAGTAGAAAAGCCTCTCTAATATTTTGAGGAAACTGACAAAAGAGAAATTGGCTGGTAATTTTGAATTTCATTTTTGTTCCCTTTTTTAAAAAGTGGCTTAATTTTTGCTGTTTTGAAAATATCGGGAAATATTCCTGTACATAAAGAGGCATTGAAAATGTGAGTTAACGGATGTATACAGGCGCAGGTGCACAAGTTTTAATAAACAATCTGGAAATTCATCTAAACCAGATTAATATTTATTTTTTAGTTTACTGACTATTCTGAGGATTTTGTTGGGAGAAGTTTCAGAAATAATTGTCCCAGTATTGTCCAAAGAATACTGGGAGTGAAGATGGGCAAGATGTCATACAGAAATCTTACGTCCTTTGGCTACATAAACCTGGAGTAAGATGTTTGCCTCCATTAGAGTGAAATAAGAGGATGATGATGATCGTAATGATCCTAATAATAATAATAATCAATATGTTATTATTATTACTCGACTTATCACGACATTCTATGCAATAAATTGAATTGAAACGGTATACAAGGTGGAGCATTGAATTGGTTTCACTCATATCTGACAGATAGATATCTGCAGGTTCAAGTGAATAGTTATATTTCATCTATGTATAAAGTAACCTCTGGTGTCCTGCAAGGTTCACATCTGGGGCCAATATTGTTTACTATTTTTATCAATGATATTGGGAATAACTTTAATCAGAATACCTGTTATGTGCTGATGATTTGAAAATCTTTAAAAACAATAATTAGTGGCGACGATGCTTATGCTCTTCAACAAGACATCAATGGTGGTAAAGAAAACAAGCTGCAGTTGAATATTGATACGTGTATGGTGATATATTTCACTCGTTCATTTCATCAAAGACGTATGACATATCAATTAAATGGCTTCAGGAAGTCACATCTGTGAAAGACTTGGGTGTCACGATTGATAATAAGTTGAGTTTTAAAGCCATGTACACAATATCACATCTAACGCATACAGAGTTCTTAGATTTATACTCAGATCAGGAAGAGAATTCAACAATGTACACACACTTATTCATCCATGTTCTACCTTGGTCTGCCCGAAACTAGAATACTACGCTGTAATTTGGTCACCATATACAAATCTTCTAATTGATAAAGTGGAAAAGATTCAGGAAAAATTCTACAAGTACATAATGTATTACATGAACATTAGAGCATACAACATGAGCATCCAGGACGACTACAATAAATTTACAATTGACAGTTTTTTGAAACGGAAGAAAAATTGTATATCTTATATTTTTTTACAAGTCAATTAATGGAAAAATTGATTGTATGGAAATATTAGAACAATTTGAATTCATTTGTCCAAAACCAGGTTTGAGAATAAGCAGATTATTGAACTCAATGAAGTCATTGAAAACTCATGTATGCCAAGGACCAAAATATAGAATAGTAAAACTTGTAATGAATATTGTTCTCATATTGATATTTTTGAAGGTTCTACACCAACATTTTTGGCAAAAATAAGAAGCATAATACTTGCTAAATGATGTTAAAATTGATATTCAATGTTATGTTTATTCAATGTTTCTATTATATATTAATTGGTTATTTTTCTGTATGAATAAACCGACTGGCGTAAATAAACATTATCACTTTTATTATTATTATTTTTCCATTACATCACGACTGAAGATGTTATGAGTCAGCTGAATATAAAATCTACTCCAAGTTGCAACCAGCTACCTAAGGAGTAGATCCGGTGACTATCAGTGCCTCTACAATACTTTACGCAAAATGTGGGCTGTTCCAAATAAAGCAATTTCTTGCACTTCCCAGTCTTTTGAATTACCAGGGAGTTTAGACAAGTTCTTTACTCAAATTTTGCGGAACAAATCCCAGAGCTGTGCTTTTATGCCCCACATTCGGCTGATCTTGATTTCCAAACTCTTGTATTTAAGACGTTCTCTGCCTCCTTGGTAACAACGTTTTGATCGTAAGGTACAGCAACATCGATAAGTAAACACGATTTGTTCTCCGAATCCCGGATGACTATATCCTGTTTGTTTGCCGCTATCGTGCGATCAGCTTGAATTTGTTGGTCGTACAATATCGTACACAATCCAAACAGACGTCACTGGTTTTGGTGAGTGTTCGTACCACTTGGGGCATGTGTTTGGAACTTTGAAGGCGGTACAGATCTGCCAGTGGAGGTGGCTACCACACCCTGTCATGCCTTTTCAGGTATTCGGTCTTTGCTAGGATTGGACAAGCTGAGATAATATGATCAATAGTTTCTACTTGCTCCTGGCAAATGCGGCATTTATCATCTTGGGAAATTTTGAGAACCGCTTTATCATAATGTCATGTTCTCAAGGCCTGATCTTGGGCAGCTATTACAAGTGCTTCTGATTCTGGCTTCATTCATCCCCTTTTAAGCCACATAAATGATTGATCTTTATTGATCTGCACCTTGTCCATTCTTTTTAGGTATTGTCCGTGGAGTGGTTTGTCTCTCCACGATTTCTTTAACATTTTTTTTGTCTCACACTTCATGTTTAGCAGCATCAGAAGTTCAGTGTCTGTGTTATTCGACATGTCTTGCCTAGTTTTCTTCGCAATGCTTCTTGCTACACTAACAATGCCTCTGTTTCCCATTCTTCGGTCAGATTTCATGACTTGCCTCATTAGAGGGTCATCTTGATGGCCAACTACATACTTCCCCAACCCGACTATTGCGTTGTGCCAGGAGGCCTCAATTTGTCTGAGGCCTCTTCCTCCTTCTTTACATGACACATAAAGTCTATGTATATCAGCTCGAGGGTGGGAAACATGATGCATTGTTAGCATTTTTCTGGTTTTTCGATCCATGGTGCGAATTTCTTGCTCAGTCCAGTCCACTAGTCCAAAACTGTATTCGGCTACAGGTACCGCCAAACTACCTATTGCAGATATTTTATTCCTGGAATACAGAGCGGACTGCAGGACCAGTCTCACTCTCCTATAATACTCCCTACGTATTCTCTCTTTCATTCTGTCGATCAAGATGGTTTCACATTCTTCAATGCCCAGATATTTGTAAGTTTTACCTGGCTCAAGATCTTGAATCACAGTGTGCGTATCAATTTCAATGTTCTCAGACGTTGTGAGTTTCCCTCTTTTAAATTGACTTTTGCACACTTGTCAAGAACAAACTTCATGCAGATGTCATTGCTAAAGTCATTCACAACAGACAGCATTTGGGAGAGAATCGCTTCATTCTTAGCAAACACTTTGAGATCATCCATGTAAAACAAATGTGATACTGGCCTTTCATCACCATGGAGTTTAAAACCAAAGTCAGTTTGCAACAACTGTCTCGATAGTGGGATCAAACTAATGCAAAATTATTATTATTATCATTATTATTATTATTATTATTACTACTAAAGGATGAGAAAGGACGTGCAGTTTTAGCACCAGTTTTTTATTGTCTTCTCTAAGTGTAAGTGTGAAAGAAATTAAATGACACCTGACAACTTACATCCAAATCTGTTCAAATCTTATCTTCAGAACTCAACAAAGCAATATTCCTCTGGAACCTATGTTTCATACAGCTTATTACTTCAAAGAAATTAACTTAATGTTCATACACAAAGAATAAGATGCATCATACTGGAAAAATGCATCATACCAAGGTCCAAATTTTTAGAATTTTATAAACGTCATTTTAGGCTTTTTGAAAAATCACTTTATATTTTTCAATTTTACCCCACATTCTTCCAGGCATGTTAGTGTTACACTGAAAATATTTCCGATAAATAATCAATATAATATAGAAGAGAATAGCATGGTATGGTTAGGCAGCCCGGAGTTGTCGTTCTCTGGAAATGCTCTTGGAGGTGTGAGCTCAGAGAGTATCTAATGAGACATGGGCAATGGCAAGTCTCTGGCACTTTACAAAGGTAGTACTGTGCCGGTTAAAGAAAACACCAATCGAAAAACTTGTACAATGAAACCACTCTAGTGAAAAAATGCTATTATAAGACATCGGATGTTTAGGCACTAAAAAATCGCTATTTAGGCACCTAAAAAGGCACTGAAAATGTCAAGAATAAGGAGAAAAAATGCACTGTCATAAATTACATTCAGAATAAAATTAAAAATTATTTGTAAAACTCCATACATATCTACAATTCTTCTACATTTTATTCTTAATAGTTTCCATTACAATATATTACCAGTAACTTTTCAAGGATCACAATTTCAAATCTGCAACCATTGGGAGACAAAATCAATTTGAATACAGAGAAGCATTTATGAACATCTACTGATGTGTCTGGCATATATTTTATAGAGTCCATAATTAGCAACACTGAAACCTTCAGGGAATTTACAGTTATTCCAGTCAAAAGGTGCCTCAGTGTAATTGTCAATTGACCATTTTCTCAGAACATGGCTAGTATTTATGAAATAGGGAAATGGAGAAAAATAGTTAGGTATACTTTCAGGAATTCTCTCTTAATACAAATACGTGAATTGAAGGCTTTATAATGAATAGGTCAGGTTGGATCAAGGCTGATTTTCTGATCTTAGCATTGTATACAAAATTTTACATAAAAGGCAAAAACGTGCAATAATAAAAAAAAAAAGGCATTTATGCTAAAATAAGCAAAAATAAGCGTTATAAAACTTCTTCATATGTCATCATTTGTCATGATTCGTGCACATACATTATCAGCCTTTAAATAAGTTCGCTAGGAAAAAATAGGCATTTCCCTAAACACCTGATGTCTAGCTATTATGAAGACTTCTCACAAAGGCGTCACGAGGAGTTAGAGTGCTCTTGCTTAGAATCAACATAGTGTCAAAATAACACTCAAATATCAAATTTTGTTAAATGAAATGTTTTTGCTGTGTGTACATGCAAGGAAAATCATTGTGATAAACGACAGAGTGAACTTGTTATAATTCTAAATTTGACTATATAAAAATAAAATATAAAAACATTACTGGTAAGATTCGTTCTACAACAATTCATAATTTGTATCGTCTTATGTTCATTAATGCAAAGAACCACATATTTTTCATAATTGTATACACAAACATACATGTTACACACTTGTAGTCAAGATTATAAACAAGTGGCTCACCATTACACATGACATTCTCAGAATGAACCATTAATAAAACTGAATCCAAAGATAAGGAAATATGCAAAGGTCAGGGAATCTCAAAAAAATTTGTATTGCAACAAACTGTAAATGACTAATAGCACTGATGTTCTTTGTATACATGTTGTTGTGTGTTTTGTTTTTTAATTATGGGGTGATTATTACATTTTCAATGTTTTAAGCGAAGGTTGGAAGATCATTTTCAAGTTGTTTTTTGTTAGTTCATTTTTTTTTTCTTTTTCTTTTTTAAGATTTCCTGATCGAAACTGGGCGAAATCACAATAACACTTTATTTACAGTGAATATTTTGTCACAGGTTCAGTAGAATGGTAACAAACTAGGAATATAAAATTACTGTCACACAAATAAGTAATAGTAACATTACAATTGAAAAACCCTTCAAAACTTTAATTTAAAGCAATGGAACAATTTACGACCAAACATGTTTATAACCTCAAGCAATCCATACCAAAACGTACACGCTAAGCAATACGTGCAAAATCGGCGAATTACCGCAAGCCATTTGACCATACCAGAGTATTATACTATGCATTTGACTACACCTACTTGCCAACGGTTGCCAACGTTACGTTTGTCGAGTAGGCACCACATATTAAAATTACAAAACATTTAAGAATTGATTCACTTCTAGGAAATAGCATTTTTCATTATTATATTCCCTTCTTGTCGATACTCTTTGCACTCTGAATAAAAGTATATATTCACCAACATTCAAAGGGGCTTTTATTATTCTATTTCACACATTCTCATCGATGAACTTGCCACGGTTGTGTCGGACGGGTTTATACTCTCTGGTCGGGACCACTGTAGAGTGGGCTATGGATCAGCTGATAGTGAGTTGATGGGCGTTTGTTATAAAGTGAAAAATAATAGGTTATTTGCCGTTCCACTTAATATATCATATATCTGTGAGTTTCTGAAAGATGCGGTAATGAATTTTCGATGTTATGAAACCAATTCTCGATTTAATGATAAGAATCAATTTTTATCCTCGTTTTATCAAGGAACGAAGAACACAACTCAAGGATTCTCCTAACAAAAAAATACAACAGTGAGTATTCAGTCCAATGTATTTTTAATCAAGTCCAACACATAGAGACATTTTTGTAGTTTATAATTCTAGACTATGATATTGATAGTTTATTCGAAATATTTGTTCTAATGATTGTCGTGAAAACGTGATTGATGTGTAATGGTTCGAAATGCTGGTATGTACGGTGAAAGCTTATTAAGTGTGGCTCGAAGAGACTCACACGGTGAGACAATTCAGACCGTAGGGTTTCGTTAATAATTTTACGTTTCCTGTATACAAGATGCAGGAAATGTCACGCTTCCCTTGATCTTCGTATTGAACCTGTTAACAATAACATTTGAGACTAGACCTTACCGCGAAATTCAAACTATTTACCACTCTCAAAAATACACTTGAAAAAGTTCTTTATTGCTTATTTATGAAGAAGTATCTTAAAACAATTTATTACAATTGATAAGACAATATTGAACACTTATCAAACGAGGCCATTATACCGTGCAGAGGTTGCACATCATGTATACTTCGGCGCACCTTTCCTTGAGCCCGCATATCGCTTGATGCTTGTGGTTTGGTTAATTCGATGACAAAACTATTATATCAAATCAGTAGCTCAATTTTATTTGAAAAAATAGTTTCTATTATACGGGAGGGAACACTGTTGTAAAAATATTATATTGTGATATACCAGAATATGATAGATTTCTTTAATGATGTTAGCTATAAATGAGTATACCATATGGCGGTATATGCGGCCTTAGCAACGTCAGCGCAGAGGTTGGCAAGGTCAACAAAACTATTCACGGGCCTTGATGACGTCAGGACGCCGGCTAGATGGCTGAAGAACATAAGAGGGAATTGTGCAAAAACGAATGAATGACGGAAGTCGCGGCTACTTGGATTTGTAAGAGACGCACGGGTTGGCTATTAAGATCAGATAGTCTAATGTTGCCGCCGTGTTTTGAATATATAGAGGATGGCCGCCGACCGAGCCATGAAGGGTTTAAAAATGCAATAAACAGAACATTCCGTCTCTGGGTGTCGTGGAGGTGTAGATCGAACATTCTGACTCTGGGTGCCGTAGCGTAAAGATCGTCTGTAGACAATATAGTGGGAAAGTGAACTTGTATTTTTTCCTTGTAAGAGAAGTGATAGCTTGTTTTCGGACTTTGTCTTGTGAGAGAAGTGATAGTTTGTTTTCGGACTTTGGAAATAATTTACCAGAGTGATTTTCGGAGGACTCGTTCAATTTTTCGGACATTGCGGTTGG
>JAHLJT010009436.1:54193025-54252391 GCA_031308135.1 Acheta domesticus
TACGCCGCTCCGCGCCGCGCCGCGCCGCGCCACCGCCCGTGTCTCGAGTTGGTACGCCTGAGGCGGGCAGGAGGCGCAGCGGCACGGCGGCGGCGGCGGCGACGATTGAGGCGACGGAGGCGGCAACGGCGCGGCGGTGGAGGCGGCGGGGGCGGGGGCTGTCTCCGCGCGCGGCGCTGCTGCTGCTGCGGCCGCTCCCGGCCCGGCCGGCTCCGGCTGGCCATATTGTTCGTGTTATGTGGAGTCACGCTCCCTAATTCCCGCCGCGCGCTCGCTCCCCGCGCCCCGCCCCGCCCCGCCCCGCCCCGCCCCGCTCGCTCCCTGCGCGGGGGAGGGCGCGGGGGAGGGCGCGGGGGACGCGAGGCGTGGATGCCATTCCAGCGGACTGGTTCCAGCGCCGCCGCCACCGCCGCCCGGGCGCAGGGGCCGCCAACGACGACAACCGTCGCAGCACCTCCAGCGCCACCCGCCTCCGCCGCCACCGCCACTGCATGCGAAGTCACCCGTCTCCCCCCCCCCCACACACACACACCAGGGGCGGATGCAGCCCAGCATTTGGGGAGGAGGCATCATATATTTTTATTAAATAATAAACATATTTATTATATAGTGTATTATTTTTGTGGTGTGTGTATAATTTCAATATTATTGTTTAATAATTAAATAATTTTAATATAAAAACTATTTAAATCAATTGAACCATATAAAGAAAGGTAACAAACGAAATCTCTAGGCCTTTTTTGGGGGGATGGGGCATGCCCCCCCCCCCCCGATTCGCCACTACCCCCCCACATACATATTCGTTCTCGTTTCCACGCCGGGATCTCAGCGCTCCACCGCATTCACACGATTAGGCACGTTCGCTTTCGCGCCTGCCCGGTCGCCCTGGATCTTCATATGACCATCGACAGTTCGCTGTACACACCTGTTTCGAAAATGTGGTAGTACTTCGTAATCACGGTGGGTTCTGAAGTTTTTTGTTTTTTTTTTTCAGTGAAGGCTATTGTGGCGTACTGGACATGAAAAGCACAGACGACAGATTCTGAATAGTATGTACAGTATATTTACAATAATAAATTACAAGATAATGTTACAAAATTGAAAACCTTAGGCAACCTTTCTATTCTCTAAGCCGCGAAACCCCGCGACCGTCCCTAGGCTGAGCCCAGTGCCTCTGCTCGAGAGCATGAGAAGCTGCGCGAAGTGCGAGCTGTCGGACATTAGTCCCCGTAACTAGATGTTACATGGCCGGATGCCAAAACGTGCAAGGTTGCACGGAGATACCTCTCGTCTTTCGACTCACTAGCGTATCCCCCGAGCGCATGTCGGCGCCGCAATAAATACTCCACGGCTCGTCCCCCACTCTACCAGCGGCGGGCGTCATTCGGCTCGCAAGCCAGCCCTCAGCAGAGAGCAACCTTCATCAATGGACTCGCACTCAGGCACGCTCAGTTGTCCTGGCTATTTTGAGGCTGGGATTTCCTGCCCGGCGCGCGCCGGCGAGGCGCCGCCGCATTCCACCCCCATCCCCCATCCGGCTTAAGGCCGGGCTTTCCAGCGAAACGGCACGTGCGCCACCTCGCGACGCTACAGACCCTCCCATGCCGGGGGGTGAGAATTTTTTTTCGCAGCAAAATATGCCCAGGAAAAAAATTCTGCTAGCTAAAGTACCTGGTCCTGAGACATTACATCATAATTTTTACATGAACATAATAATATCAAAACCCTATCTAGTCAAAATTTGTGAAATAAATCTGTGGGCTGTCCCCCCGTTTTTTCCTAACTATGTTGCCATTTACATTTAAACCTTACATCTATTTACATACATAAATATTCTTGACGCATCTTGAACTACATAAAATCCTGAAATACAAAACATTTACTTTACATTGAAATATTACATGATAATTCTTGACGCCTCTTGCATTACATGAAAACCTGAAATATAAAATACAAAACATTTACGTTGCATTGAAGTATTACATAATAATTGTGGAATTCGTTATATACATCATGTGCCGTTCTTAACTGAATTTATTGACACATGTATGTATCTACATATAAAAATGATCACAATAACAAAACAATTTTACCCTTGAATTTATAAAATTATTTACATAGAATTTCACCGACATTTATACATGTCATGAACGTGTGTGTTCCCTACACTGGCCTGTGGATCAATTCACATCATCAAACATGCGACTAAGCGCATCTGCATTAACATTTTCTGAGCCCTTTTTGTGCATGATGCGTAAATCGAGGTGCTGAATTAAAAGGGACCAGCGTAATAATCTGGGGTTTTTGCCAGACGTATTACGCAACCAGACCAACGGGTTGTGGTCGGTTTCGACCTGAATTGTGGCCTGCCCGTCGAGATAAATCTTAAGTTTATCCAACCCCCAAATAAGAGCCAAACACTCAAGTTCTGAGGTGCCATAATGAGTTTCTGTATCACTTAATTTACGGCTTAGAAAAACAACTGGTTGTTCTACTCCCTCATCATTTACTTGGTAGAGAACCACGCCTAAGCCTCTCTGAGATGCATCTGCCTGAACTCGAAATTCCTTGCTATAATCAGGAGCATATACCGCTGTTTTTTCGCTAAGAGCTTGTCGCAACTCATTGAAAGACTTTTCACATGCCTCTGTCCAGACGACTTTACCCTGGCGCTCGCGTCCCCGCAGCGCATCTGTCAGTGCCGCCGCTTTCTCCGCAAACCCGGGTATCAAGCGTCGATAATATCCTACCAAACCGAGCAAAGAACGCACTTGTTTCTTTGATTCTGGTCTGGGAAAGTTCTGGATTGCTTGTATCTTGGCTTCGGCCGGCCGCAATTTCCCGTTACCGACGACGTAACCAAGATATTTTACATTAGCCCGCGCAAACAAGCACTTGCGCGGCTGCACTGTCAATTTGGCGGAATTTCAATATACTAAAGACCGTATCTAGGTGCCGAATGTGTTCTTGCCAAGTGTTACTGAAAACCGCGATGTCATCAAGGTACGGTACCGCGAATTCTTGGCAGTTTTTTAGCAAAGTGCCCATGATTTTACAGCATTGATAAGGGCCGTTCTTTATCCCGAAGGGTAACCTAAGCGGTCGATACGTGCCGAAACTGGTCACGAACGCCGAATATCTCTGCGCCCTATCCGTAAGACCTATCTGCCAGAAACACTTACTTAAATCTAACACACTAATGATTTAGCTGCAGCTACCTGTTCAATCCGTTCTTCGAGATTGGGTAACGGAAAGTAATCTGTTTTAATAATCTCGTTGAGGCGCCTAAAATCTATGCAGGGCCGTGGAGATTTGCCCGGGGCCTCGATCAGGATCATAGGAGACGTATAATCACTCTCCGCCTCCACAATGATGTTGTCGCGAAGCATTTTGTCCACCTCTTCCCGCAATATCTTAGTTTGTCTCGGCGACATGCGGTAGGGTACACTTCGGACTACTTTATCAGTGTCAGTTAATTCAATGTCCATGGTCGTTACATCTGTAAGACCAGGTTTCTCACTAAAAATACACCTGTATTTACAAATGACATTTTTAAGTGCTTCGCGGAACTCGGGTTCAACCTTAGTATCGTTTAGCATTTCTTCCGCGTCAAAGTCGTCGGAATCTAATCTTAACGCGTAGCGGTCTAACGCGTCTTCCTCGCCTGCGGCAGTGACCGTCGCAGAACCGAGAAAGTTCACGTATTCAGTACGTTGGTGATACTTTTTCATCATGTTGATGTGATACACGCGTGGTTCTTTCCGCCCCGGCATCTGAACTACGTAATTGTGTTCGGACATTTTCTCCCGAACTTCGCCTGGCCCGACCCACTGCACCGCGAGTTTCCGCGTTCTGTTAGGCGCCAAAACCAGCACCTTCGCGCCTATTTCAAAACTGCGCGAGATCGCCTTGCGGTCGTACCACACCTTACGCTTGCGTTGTTCTTCCGCCATTTTGGTATGGGCAAGTTCACGCGAACGCTTCAGTCTATTAATCAACTTGAACACGTGCTCAACCACCGTGCTCCCTTCGCTTTCTGCTGCACCCGCAAGCTTTTCGTAAAGCAGCGTCATGGGTGTGCGGAGATTTTTCCCATAGACTAACTCGGCTGGAGAAAAACCTATCGATTCGTGCACACTCGTGCGTAACGCGAACATAATTGCAGGAAGCTGGCACTCCCAGTCAGTCCTAGCCTCTAAACAAAGAACCTTCATCAACCGGTTCATGGTTCTGTGCATCCGTTCTACGGCATTAGATTGCGGATGATAAGGCGAACTTCTAATTAATCTAATGCAAAATCTCTCGGCGAATTCCGCCATCAGAGTGCTAGTAAAACAAGTTCCCTGATCTGTTTGAAGCTCTCGCGGAAATCCAATCCGACTGAACAGATCTAATAAAGCTTCAATGACCGTGACCGTCGTCAGATCACGTATGGGAATAGCCTCGGGATATTTTGTTGCTAAACACATAGCAGTTAGTATGAACTTGTTTCCTGACTCAGACTCGGGAAAAGGGCCACAAGCATCTACATTTACTTTCTCAAACGCCTCACCCGTTATAGGTACAATTTTTAAAGGCGCGCGAAGCTTCTCGCCGCCGTTACCTACGCGCTGGCAACTATCGCAGCTACGTACGTAATTTTCCATATCTTTGTAACAGTTCGGCCAGAAGAAATACTTGGCCATCGCGTCTTTACTTTTTGTGACACCTAAATGACCGTGGGCGACTTCATGGCAAAGCTTCAATATGGTGCCACGATACACCCGCGGAGTCACAAGCATGGAGAATTGCTCACCGCGCTTGCTCTGCCGTTTCCGGAACAAAAGGCCGCGTTCTATAAAATAATCGCGCCGTTCCGTTTCTGGGCCTTCGGCTAGCTCGAATAGCGGTAAGAGCTCTTCATCCTGTCTCTGAGCTTTCGCAAATTCGGACGGGTCTAAACGGGACAATGCAACGCTCCCGGAATCTACTTCAATTTCCGCGTTGTTTTCAACAACATTGCCCGGGTCATTTACCTCGCCTAACAAGACACAAGTTTCCTCGTCGGGAGCTTTCGCGTCCGACGCAGGTTTTTGGGGTGCGTCGCGCGCACGACTTGTTCCTACGACCACGCCTAGCTCGACCGCTCCTTCCCCCAAAGCCTCGTTCATGACCGCAACCGGTGCGTCACCAGGGCGCTCGGCGGCCGGCGCGTTGCCTGGCGCCGCCGCCATCGCCTCCGGCCCCACCCCGTCGCCCTGCCCGGCCGCCGTCTGGCACGGGTTCGCACCGCACAAAGAAACTGCGGTTCTAAAAACCCTTGCCTGATTTCCGAGAGAAGCGTGGCAGATCGATTACTCAGAATGTAATATTCTAAGTCGCAATTTTTCGCGACTGCGGCTTCGGTAACAAGCTTACCGAACGGGCCTACAATTTCTACCTTAGCTACCGGTAGATTTTTCGGCGCCTCGTCCAAGGGCTGCTTAACCCATACGGATTCGCCGGTATATTGATTCGGCCTGACGTATTTGCTGTTGATCAGATCAACCGTCGCCCCAGAATCTCGTAAGAAGCTAATAGGATTTCCGCAAACCGTGCCGAAAAACGTGTGAGGAAGCAACAATTCCTGCGCACTGGTGTCGACAACGTGACACATTTTCTCGCTTGATTTGAGCTGAGGGCAGTATTTCTTAATGTGCCCCGGTTTTTTACATAAATAGCACGTGCGTTCCTGCGGCTTGTCGAATTCCGCGTTCCTATCTGCCTTGGGCGCTGCGGGCTTAGAAGTGGAAGGCACGCTCTCCGTCACCTTTTTCCACTTTTGTTCCCCCACAGGCTCCTTGTGATTAACCTTAGAAAAAGCTTTCCTATACGCACTAGACCTATTGTTTTCGTAGGTGTCCAGCCTACGCGCCAAATCTTGGGACTGCGAAACCTCGCCCCAAACATCTACGAAATGGGCACGTATGTCCGCCGGCACCTTCCGTTTCATCTGATCGGTGACAATCAAGTCTAATAATTGATCATAAGTTTCAACTTTCAACCCTGAAATCCATTTCTGGCAATAGTTCGTCAGTTCGCGAGCATAAACATTCCATGTAGTTTTCGCACCCTTTGCATGACTGCAAAACATCTGACGACATTTTTCAGGCGTGAATTTGTACATATCCAAAAGCTGCGTTTTGATTTGATTATAATCCTGCTCTGAAGAATCTGATCCTACAACTAACCATGTATTTATTTCATTGGGAAGCAATCCCATTAATTGACTGACCCATTCTACCGGCGAAATGTCGAGCTGACGAGCATGCGCCTCAAATACACTTAAAAAACAAGGTAATATCCTCACCTTCGCCTTTGAACTTATCCATTACATGGCTGATACGGATACTACTTCTGTTTCCCGAATCTCTACTACCTAAAGATTCGCGCGAGGTAGCCTGATTAGCTAATTTCAGCCGTTCGAGTTCGTACTGCCGTTGTTCGAGTTCGTACTGCCGTTCTTGCTCTTTTTCCTGCCTTTCTCGCTCTTTTTCCTGCCGTTCTCGCTCTTTTTCCTCGAGTTCGCGTAATCTTTCCTGCTCTTTTAATTCAAGTTCGCGTGCTTCTGCGACCTGTTCTTTCTCCTGATCAGCAAGTTGTTTCACGAATATTTCATCGTACTGCTCGCTTCCCGTGATGATAGATTTTAATCTAACTATCGTCTCGTTCCCTTCCAACGTTTCCCCCATCTCCGTCGCGACCCTAACAAGCACCTCTTTCCTATAACCCGCTAAGAAAGACATTTTGCCTGAATTGATCCCCGGCCAGTACAAAAAACACACTTACGTTCAGTTGACCTCGGTGTCGCGTGAGCGCCAGCGCCTTCTGGATCCGGTGTTCTGGCCTCCTTCCTTCCTCTCGTTCTGGTCCGTCCGGGATGTCTCCTTCCAGTGCCAGTACCAATACCAGCTCCAGTTCCAGTACCAGTTCCAGCTCCAGTTCCAGTACCAATACCAATTCCAGTTCCAGTACCAATATCAATTCCAGTTCCAAGTTTTAGAAAAGAAAGGTTCCGAGTCGGATTGTACCGCCCCGAAACTACCGTACCGAATTACCGCACTTTCGGTTTCTCGTGGCGTGCACGACTCTGCCGGCGCCACGTAATTACGACGCGTGTGCACCTTTAACTGCGGTACACTGTCTTTACGCGTACTATTCCAGTTTTAGACAAAAAACTGTGGCACTCCGGCGTGAGTTTACAATAACCGCTGCTACCAGTTTTGGAAAAAAAAACTGCGGTAGCCCGGCGTGAATTTACGATAACCGCTGCCACCAGTTTTAGAAAAAAAACTGCGGCACTCCGGCGTGAGTTTACGATAACCGCTGCCACCAGTTTTAGAAAAGAAAGGTTCCGAGTCTGTGGCGTACTGGACATGAAAAGCACAGACGACAGATTCTGAATAGTATGTACAGTATATTTACAATAATAAATTACAAGATAATGTTACAAAATTGAAAACCTTAGGCAACCTTTCTATTCTCTAAGCCGCGAAACCCCGCGACCGTCCCTAGGCTGAGCCCAGTGCCTCTGCTCGAGAGCATGAGAAGCTGCGCGAAGTGCGAGCTGTCGGACATTAGTCCCCGTAACTAGATGTTACATGGCCGGATGCCAAAACGTGCAAGGTTGCACGGAGATACCTCTCGTCTTTCGACTCACTAGCGTATCCCCCGAGCGCATGTCGGCGCCGCAATAAATACTCCACGGCTCGTCCCCCACTCTACCAGCGGCGGGCGTCATTCGGCTCGCAAGCCAGCCCTCAGCAGAGAGCAACCTTCATCAATGGACTCGCACTCAGGCACGCTCAGTTGTCCTGGCTATTTTGAGGCTGGGATTTCCTGCCCGGCGCGCGCCGGCGAGGCGCCGCCGCATTCCACCCCCATCCCCCATCCGGCTTAAGGCCGGGCTTTCCAGCGAAACGGCACGTGCGCCACCTCGCGACGCTACACTATGTGTTTCCTACCCAAATAACCCGTGACGTACAGTTCGGGAGTGATTATCCAATTCACGGAGGGCCTGGCATCAGCGCTCTGCCATGCCGTCTTTGTCAGTCAGAAGAGAGTGCAAGGCGGCGGGTGGGCTTCGGTGCCTCAAGAGTTTGCTGGTGGTGGCACAACTGTGGGCACAGGTCGTTAGCAGAGTCTGGCATACGTCGAGCTTATGCACCAATGCGCTTACGCATGTCGCATTGACTCGACATGGTTTCATTTCCACGAACGAGACTGCATTGCTCTATGTGGCTGGGAAAAGGCCCCAGCAAGTTGATTGTACACAGAGTTCAATCATTGTATACGTAAATTTATAACGCACGGTTTTAATACAACCAATAAGAAGTGTAATGTACACATGTTGTGAATAAATGAATTTTCGCGCCATGAAACAATGAGATCAGACGGTAAGGTGATGAACATAAATAAATGTAACCTTGCAGGGTCGAGAACTTTCCATTCTCTTACAACGCACGATGCTCGTAATTGGATAGAGGAAATAATTATTCAAAAAACGTAAAGGAATAAATGTCTTCCGCCAAGTCGCAGTACCAACCATTTAAGATTTACACGACTGTCAGAGATCTTGTTAGAGAACTTGTCAGAAATATTGTTTCTGCACATCACGCTCTAGATTTTTAAGTAGAATTTCTCCCACATAAATGCATCGTATGAGTATTTTACCTCCCATCGTCCATTTGAAAGAAAATTAAGAGAAAATGCTGAATCTGTTTCGGAAATAACCTTGGTTACGTGTCTTACGTAGACGTTATATGTCCCTTCGTAGCCTACAAAAAAGTAACTCCGGAAATGTAATCACTAAATCAGTTACAATAAATAAACAATAGTTTGCTCGTTTCTGGGAGGTTAGAGTTTGCACTCTCCACGCCATTTCCATTCTGTGATGTACACGTCCTCCGAAGCATCCACGAAGTTAGTTAACGTCCAACAACTCCTAACCCACACCCTTCGTCCTTCTTAGTTCCTGCCCATCAGCGCTTACAGTTCTAAACACTTTATTCCCAAGTATTAACCCAGCCAGTTCTTCTTTCTTTATTGAATAATCTTCATTTACTTCCTTTCTTTACCAACACTTTCGAGCACGTTGTCATTTCTAATCGTTTCACGCCAACTGATTTTTCTTATGTACTTCATCGTTATTGCTACCCACATCTCAAGCACCTCTAGCATTCTTTCTTCCTTTATCGGTGTCCAGATCTCTACTCAAAAATAGAAATTGTCGTGTAAAAATGTAGTAAATCATCTAAAAAGGAAATGTAATAGATGAGGATTTGCATACTCTTTGTAGCAAACATCACTAGCGAATACGACTTCGAAAACCAACCCCATTTTAATTTTTCGTTAATGTTGCAATCCAGAGTAAGAAGGAAGTCAGTGCCTAAATCGTTATTGTAAGGTCAAAGGAAGCCGCAATTGTCAACAGGTAAGAAACCAACAATTGTCACATGGGGGTTGCCCAAATTCGCGTATCAAAACCAGGCCTTCCGAAGAGTGCTGAGTCAGACTGCAGGAAGAAGACGTGAACTTTTTAACAAGTTTCAGACCCGCAATAATATTCACGAGCGGACCTCACAATCTGGCCATCGAAGCCGGGCCTCCCGCACAAGTCCATGGGGGCGGGGGCGAGGCGTGGGGTTGGGTGGGGGTGAGAAGGGAAGGGGGGAGGGGCGCCGCCGCCACCACCGCTCGCTATGTTTGCGTCAGTTAATTATCGTGTCCGCCTCGCGGCCGACAAGTTCAACTGCACAAACAGCGACGCCGATCGCTCGCACAGCAAATAAACAAATAACAAATGAATAACAGCGGGCGCCGGCTACAACAGCGCGCCGGGGCGGGGGAGGGGGGTCGGCGGCGCACAATGCGTGCGACCGCGTGCGAGCGTGCGAGCAGATCCAATTGCTTCCGGGCGGCGCTCGCCCGCGCCCAACGCGCTCCGCACGCCGCGCCCAACATGGCTTCGCAAGGCTTTTGCGAAGACGGCCGTTTATAAATTGAGGACCAAGTAATCCCCAATTTATTGTGAGGTCCGAATGTGAACGAATGATTCAATTGAATGAAAACCAACTTTAACCAAACCATATCTCGAAAGAAATATTCCAATCCTAACTCTGTAAAATTGATAAGGGAGGTCTATTTAAAAAAAATCGCTATGAAAATGTTCTTTGAAAATAAGGTGTCACCTTCCACTTTTACCTGGAAGGGGATGAGGTAGTCGGTCCCCCAATTTACGTCCGCCCATCTCTAGGTCGGTCCCCGATATACACGCTGGTTGAACCCCTATTTTTCTTCTGGTCCCCAATTTACATACGCAAACGAAGACAACCCTGCGTCACTTGCGGTTTGCCGTAAGAGGCAGAAGACGTACAGTCCGACCTCCGAACATCGAACCTCTATTCATCGAAATTCTCTATAAATGGAATTATTTTTTCTGTCTCATGAAAATTTCATTTCATTTTCTATATTTTGAAAACTATTTCTATATATCTAACTCATTTTCTGACAATTTTTTATGAAATAAAAATGAACAATACATACTATAAATTACGATCAACAATTCGGCAGGGTTTTCGATTGAAGGAAAATATCCTAGATGAAATGTTTTAATGGGTGAACAAGTGTGAACAGAATTTTGAACGGAGTGCATTATATGTGCAACAAGACATTATACATTTTTTTAAAATTGCAATTCAATGATTTGGTCAGGTACGTATGAAATACTAATTTCATGCTACTATTCATAAATATGTCGCACGAATGATTAAAACATTTCGTATCGCTGGGATTTGATTGTATTTATACAGTGAGCCAGGAAAATCTCTCCACACCGACCCAAATCAGGGCTTACTATTAAAAAATACATTTATGGTGGTGGCAAACAGATCACTGGGAAACAAATAGGGAAATAACATTTCCAGCTTCTGTTATGAATCTGGTGAGAACGCAATTTACGTTTTCTTTTGTTACAAAATTATTTCTGTTGTTAACACTTTCACTGGCAAGGTGACCCTGCGGAGAGCGTATTGTACCAATATTTAGGAGATATGCTTAACTCCACAAACATCAATAACAATTTATACATAGTACAATTGTACCGTAAACATTTACCTTATCATTAACTTCTTAGGAATCTGTTGAATAAAAATGTATATCGGTGAAGGAATATTACTCATATATTACCAAAGACTGTGTAACAAAAACATTTAAAATTTGTTTTAAAACTGTATTCATGAACTCTTAATCTACAGGACAATTCTCCAACATCGTTTGAGTTCCTAAGGGGTTATAAAACCCAATAGGAAGTATTTCAAAAGCAAAAATAATTTCAACAGGTTCAAAGAAAGACAAATGAACAACCATAAATAATCACAATAAACTGTGAACCAACGAGTTGAAAACATTTCAGTCGACCATAAAAAGATGGTACAAGGAAGTTTAAAAAAGGAAACATTCTTGTTATGAAGCTGAAAATAAAGATTCTATTTTTTTACATCAACAACACTGGAAACATTACACAAGGTTGACACAGAAGGATGTCCCTTAACGTAGCAACATCTAAAGACGGGCACTCAATTGCAAAAGAGGACATAATTACAGAACAAGACGTACCGTGTAATCAAGCAGTATCTACGTGTCCGGCTGATAAGTTGAGAAATAGTCGAGAGCGGAGTCGCCGGCGCGGGGCGGCGCGGCGGCGCAAAAAACGCGGTCCGGGCCCCGCCCCCTCCTCGCTCCCGGCGGGGGGAGGGGGACGCGCGGCAAACGAGACTTCTTTTCCCGCCGTTCGTCATCTCATTGTCGGGCGGCCGCAAGAACTCGGTCAATTACGCCGCCGTAATTAGGGCCGAGCTAGGAAATAGTGGCAGGCCGGGAGGGGTGAGGGAGGGCACTGAGGAAGGAGGGGGGAGGTGATGTGTTTGCCGAGTCGGACACCCCTCCCCCCCCCGAGGGGCCCCTGAAACGGAGGTCATAGTGTACTACCATTGCTCTGATGGTTTGGTTTGATTCGGTCAGTTTAATTTTCTACACCCCACTTTCTACCACCTCTGTTCTTTGCCCAAAATCAATCATAATACACTGATCACCTGCTGCCATAATCTGCGATGTAATCTACGAGATTTTCGGTCAGTGCCAGAAGAGCGCGAGTCTTGAAACGCAAACACTTAGGATTTATAACGACAGTCAAAAGGCGATGAAGAAGATCAAGAAAAAGATGAAAACGAAGAAAAAGATCAAAAAGAAGACAAAGAAAAAGGAAGCAGATAAAGAAAAAAAGACACAGAAGCCAAAGACAAAAAGGCAAAGAAGAAAATGACCCGAAAGGAGAGAAGAAAAAGAAGGGTAAGAAGAGGATGAAGAAAATGAAGAGAAAGAAGACAAGGAAGAAAATAAATAAAAAGAGAAAATGAAGAAAAGGAAAGAAAACGAAGAGGAGAAGAAGAAAACTACGAGAGGTGTGGCTTGAAGCGGGACGAGTAGCTGTCCGGCGAGGCGTCGCGGCGTGAGTGCCACCTGGGCGGCCTCGCTCTGGCACTCTATTCCGCCGGCCGCTAACTGACGTCAGTCGCTTCAGTAATTCCCGCGTATTAGGAAAGCCGTGACACGTCGTTAAGGCGCCTGTCGACGCCTCGCCCTCTCTCGCCGTCGCCTCAGCCTCAGCCTCCTGCGCGTCGCCTGCAAGGAAGTGGACGCCTCGAAAGCGGAGGGGGGAGGGGGCACGCCTGAAACCACAGCCCTTCCAGGAGCCCCCGTCGAAGCATTTGCAGCTGCCCCCCCCCCCAAGTGAGCGTCTGGTTGCGGTTCTCATTCAAGTATTATTTCATTTAAGAATTCTCACAAATCCAAAGGACAGAATTTAGAAGTAAAACAGAACACAAGAAATCTTTACTTCTTTCATCACTCAGAAGGAATGAGTGCTTCGTTTTCCGTAGAAATATAAATTAAACCACGAATTAAGATACTTTTCCCCCCGGAATTTTCAGTAGTTAATGTTCGTAATGTGTATATATATATATATATATATATATATATATATATAAAGTAATACACAATAGTATACTTTATTTGCTTTTGGGGAAGCTATATCATTCTGAAAAAATAAAAAAAGATTTTTTTTGGAAACAAATTCAAAATGTTCTCTTGTTACTACAGATAACAATAGAAGTACATACGTTTCGATTACTTTCCGAATCTGGGAAATTCACGAATCGGCCTCTTAATTATTTAAACGAAGCAAAATGGTTGGACAAAGTCTAAATTAGGAAAAGCATCGAAGCATGTTTCGGACTTAAGCCTAATTAACTGCACATTAGCCGACATGAGGTGACTAAGGTAGGTGAAGTACGTTACGATGAAGAGTAGTACCAGATTTTTGTGAAAAATAGGAATCAGTCTGCTGTGGAAAATATTCTAAACCGTGAGACACATGAGCAGTATCGAGTTCCATTGTGTCATTAAATGTATATTAACTTAATACCACGAAAACCTAACCTCACTGTTAATCTCAGTTGACACTTTGCTACGTACTATGTTGGATTAGACGACGAATCTCCGGCCGACAGCCTTTGCGATTTACATAACACAACCTTCAACCTGTGCAACACGGTTTATGCCAACATACTCATCGCCAAGACACAAGACGTCTCACACTGGGACAACCACCTTTATAAATAAAGCGCCTTGGGAATAATGTCAACATTAGCCGGACGATCTTCGAAATGATCCGATCATCATCGTTATACATATAGCTATTTCCAAGCTGTCGGGCGAACGCGTAAATTAACAGTGCAATATTTCGGACTCGAGCCGCATCGCATGCATACAGATGTTGCGATAACGACAGGCCCGCCGCCAGAGTGCACTGAAAGCGGGCGGCGGCGAAGGGGCCTCGCTCCCACGTCCCGGCCACCCGGCGACGGCGGGGAGGAGAAACCACTCCGCAAATTACAGACGAAATTGCAAATTCGTTTCCGCGCGACAATCTCGGACAATTTCCGCCACTGCCGCCAGCAGCAGGAGGAGGGCGGAGGCAGAAGGGCGGGGCGGGGCCGAAAAAACGCGGAGCGCGCGCTAATTTCCCCCCCGTGCCCCCGCCCCACCGCCACGCCCCCTGCCACCGGGAAGTGGGTCAAGACCCCGGCGACTCGTCGCCAGGCTCATAATTGCGTCCTTTGAGCTCCGCGGAGGTGTAATTTAGTCCCGACCAACAACCTTAACTAATTAACACACAGGGGCAGGCGCGCTCCGCTCGGCGCGGGGCGCGGATCACGCAGGGCGCGGGGTGGGGCGGGGCGGGGAAAGGGCTCGACGAGCGAAGGGTCGTGGGAGGGTTCTTGGTCCTCGGAAACGGAAGATCACGCGCAGACTTCCACAGAAACATTCAAGTCCGGGCACAAGAGGACTTCTTAAATCGAGTACCAGAAACAGTCGGCAGTTCATGATCTCCGAGCACATACGTGGGGCTTTCCTCCAGCAGACTTCGAGATCCCCGAAGAAAGAAAACCGGCGCAGACGAGGTGGGAGCACAATGACGAGACGTCCCCCTCGGCGATCGTCTTGCATTTCTCCGGTGTCGCACGCTTCCGCCCCCGCCAGAAGTCTCTCTCCCCCCGCGCTGGGAACCCCAACGGGCGCGCGCCGTCAGGGGCTGAAAGGCTCCGCGGCTGAGCGCGGTGGCGGCGGGGGCGGGGCAGGTGCTGAGCAGCAGGGGCGGAAGGGGTGGGGGGCGAAAGGCCGACAAAGCCCGACGTGCAGATGAAAAGACCAACCTTCCCCGCAGATTACGTGTCCTCACAACAGCTCGCTCCTTAAACCCTTACTCTAGTTTCTTCGGTATTCACTATTATCCAACCAACCACTAAATAAATTCATCTCTCCCTTACAAATACCACTTAAACAGGACCCCAATTGGATAGTCCTTCAATATTTTTGCAAAACTGTCCGTACCTAATCAACGGAAACAACACATACAAAGACGACTAATTATTGTTTTTATGAAAAAGACGTCACACACAAAGTCATCCGCAAGGCAGCACTCGCAAGAACCCCGTGTCGCCTGGCACCGCCCCCACTTCACCCCTTCCTTTCACGCAAACGCGCGTATTTCTTGCGGATTCCCGGCGCCGCCCCGCACCGCCCTCGCCACCTCCGCCGACATTCCTTTATTTTTCCTAGCCGATCATGCGCTCTCAAATATACAGCGGACGTTATAAAAACGCTATAACGCGGGCTTGGAATAACAGGCCAATATAAATGTTGGAAATGCTTTTTTTATTTATGAGCCGGCGCCGCGGGACGGGCGGCACCGCGCACCGGCGGCGGTGGCAGCGGTGACAGGGGGCGGGGGCGGTTGGGGGCGGGGCACGGGCGGCGCCGTCGCCTGGACGCCCGCGGCGCCACCCGCGTCGCGAGGCGATGCGGCGGTTGCCCCTGCGTCATCCGTGAGCGGATGGTTCTATCAAGGAAACAGAAACGGTGGAAAACTTTTGATTACGTTGGGAGTTGCGGTCACCCTGTCCCAACTCATCCTGAATGCACATACAATTAAATGCGTACTGCAGATTTTACGAACAGGGACCTGATCCGAAATCAATGGAGAGAAGGGGAAAGAGAAGAAAGAAAGAAAGAAAATACTACCAGATGAAGTTCGACAGGTGACACGGGACAAGGATAATGAAAGAAAGGAGAAAAAAAGACAGAAAATGCAGAGAGAAAGGGAAAGATAGAGATAGGTGATTAAGCTTAAAATTTACAACTCTCGTGTGAAAAGAAATGTAGACATGCTGAAGAATATTCCTAAACTTTAACCAAATACATTAACAAAGTAGCATGCGCATTGAATTCTGGAGTCGTTACAGCTCTTCAGTTCCTTCGTCATAATTCCATTTTCAAGTCAGGAGGAATATTAATTTCTGGATTCAATGATTTATGGTTTCAATGGTATATGTGATCATTCAGCTAATATGATCCTTCTCATGATGTCTCGCCAGGTCTGAAATTACAACATAAGGAAAACCTCGTTTATTGTGAACAGAATTCGTTGTATACTACCATTTATGATTTAGAAACATTTCAATTACGCACAGTTACATCCTCTGTCGTGACAATTTTCAATACGTGCAAAACACAAGCAAATACCATTTCATTGTCCGTGTTAAGAAATCCTGTTCACACCGAATACAACCTACACACCACCGAATACAAATGAAATCGAAAGTTCAGGATGTATGGCTGTGAATGAAAACATTACTACGCTGGCTGGTCTGACAGAAGGAATAATAATATTACATATATGTAATAACTTGGCTATCACCAACAACGGCGGAAATAAGGTAGGTGTTACAAATACTATGACGTGGTGTCCAGCACACGTCTGCTTATTTCGACAAATTATGAGTCGAGATTTCGAATAATGGAATCATCAGGGAAAACCAGAAGTAAATGCAAAACCAGAACCAAGGACTTCTTTTTCATTTGATATTCTTCCCAGTAGAAATTTTCGTCTATTGTTATCAATCGGTGAATATCTTATTATCTGTGACCTGGAGTGATAAAAATTAGCGGGGCCCACTGCATTCTGAATTTTCCCCCCACAATCACATGTAATAAAAAAGATGACTCAAGAAATGTAACAGAATCTAAAGAACACGTTTGCGTTACTCCTTTGCCCAAATTAGCATCAACTTTCCTTCTGACACGTTCCTAAATTTCGAAAGTTATTTCTACTCTAAAATTAAATTCACATGTTTATCGCAAATAATGTGCGATTTACATGCGTCCAATATTCAAGTCCATACAAACTTACAAAACTTTACATCGCATTGTATTGAAAGGACGAGTGCATAAACAGTAAAGCCTTTCGTGTCTATTCGGTATACGTTCAGGAAATACAAAAGCAAGACAAAAGGTCAAAAAGCTATACAGATATATTTCTACTGTGCATTGTATGTCAACTTCCATATGATAGAATCAATCAGTATTCATCACAGTCAGTGCGTCAGCTGCTTCCAAGGGAATTATTAATCAGGGACTGTAATAAAGAACGACATAGGAAAAGGCATTTTTCCGGTTCCCAATTCGCCCGAAAACATCGACAACTCACGGAAGCGGCCCCGGGGGAACGCGCGCATCGGAAAGCGCTTACAATAAATCGCTGGGCAGCCACGAGGTATCGGCGCGGGCGCCGGCACGCCAGGCGGTGCTGGGAGGGGGCGAGTTGGAAAGGTTGAGGAGGCAAGGGGCAGTCTGAACTCGGTGGGAACGACAACGGGCGGGCGTCGACGCTGCCACGGCGCTGGGGTAGGAAGGAGGAGAAGCGGGGCGGAGGCGGGGCGGAGGCGGGGCGGAGGCGGGGCGGAGGCGGGGCGGAGGCGGGGCGGAGGCGGGGCGGAGGCGGGGCGGAGGCGGGGCGGAGGCGGGGCGGAGGCGGGGCGGAGGCGGGGCGGAGGCGGGGCGGAGGCGGGGCGGAGGCGGGGCGGAGGCGGGGCGGAGGCGGGGCGGAGGCGGGGCGGAGGCGGGGCGGAGGCGGGGCGGAGGCGGGGCGGAGGCGGGGCGGAGGCGGGGCGGAAGCGAGGCGGAAGCGGGAGAGGGCGGAACGGAGGCGGAGGCGGGGCGGAAGGAGGGGCGGAGGCGGGGTGGAGGGAGGGGCGGAGGCGGGGCGGGGCAGAGGCGGGAAGTGGGGAGGAGGTAGAGTGACGAGCAGCTGGGCGAAGACGGGGTGGAGAAAGAGCAGAGAGAGGCGCAGTTGGGGAGCGAAGGGAGGGCGCAGAAGGAGTGGAGGTGGGATGGAGGTAAAGCGTGGGGAGACGGACGGGAGGCGGAGACTGCGGGGAGATGGCCAGGGAGGGACGCCCGGCAAGAATGTGGCGAAGCGGCAGACGTAAGCGGGTCGGCGTTGGCGTGTGGATGGCAGGGAGACAGAGGCATTACGGAGGCGAGGCGGCGTCTGAGCTGTGGCGCACGGTGTGACCGGGATGAGGAGGGGTGGTGGGAAAGTGAGGACGTGTTGGTGGGGGCAGATGGCGTGGAAGAACGGTGACGGGGTTGTGGCGGAGGAGTGGCGACTGGGAAGTATGCTGAACGGTGACAAGAGCGGTGGCGGCGTGGCGCAGCGGCGGTGGGGGCGATGGCCAAAGGGCTGAGGGTGGGGGTGGGGGAAGAAATCCTGAGCGGGAAGATCTATGGGCGCCTATCGTATTTGTGTGTTTGTATGTGTGAGTGTGTTTCTGGAGAAGTTGCTTCTCGCAAGGTGATGCATCGTCCTGCCCTCGCATCACCCGCTTGTCTCTCCAAACTCAGGACGAACCGTTGCGCCTCGAAGACGTTCGGTACGTCTACAACTGTCTCCCTTCGCCTCAAGCAATTACTCTCTCAGCAGAGATACTATATCGAAGCATATACCAAAATACCCCATGACATTTTTCTTTCTTCACAAAAACATGCGAGTTTTTCCAAGATTCTGAATCAAATGAACTTGGCAGACAAGCTTCCTACTCGTAACATTACTCGAAACATTACTCCGAATATTGACCGAATTTCGAAAGTAGCTATAAATGAAATGAAATATTGGTAATTATACATGAAATTGACAGGACAATATCCGAAATATTCGACGATTTACAGAACAATATTCCAAAGTATTCACAATTTAGATTAAAATGAAAAATAATTGTTTTGAAAACTATTCTTAGCATTCTAGGGAATTCAATAAATATTAAATCACAACAAATACACATCTCTAATAATGTACGGTAACATTTCAAGTGTGAACGTAAGAGATATGTGTGAAAGCGTATTCTGCGGACAGATTTTACCAATCATTTTAATGCATCTACATTTAGAGCCATATCACGGATTCTTCGGGAGTTCCCATCACCATTTTTAGTAACGTGACAAGCTCTGAGATAAGAACAATCTCAAAATATTCTGAACTGAAAGAGTTATGCGTGACATTCATCTATACATCTGGATTTTCGAGTACAAAGTTACGGCATCTCCTCACCTCTGCAGCAATCGTAACCATCATTGGAACAGCATTGGTAGACCTTCATCGTGATGTATGTGCGAAATCTCAAAAGGACCTTAATGACGGATTTTATAACCGAAAATTCGAGATCATATTGTCAATTGATTGATTATTGACTCCGGGAGCGTCAACTGCTAAGATCATTAGTCCAATAAGTGTAGTGCATATTTTTAGCGCGGGAGGTGACGGTGATCTTCCCCCAGCTGGCTGGCGAGATCCGGCGCCAAACCTACGTCGAGTTGCGCGGATATTCCCCAACCAGGTATCTCCTACAAGCGTGCCATCGCCTCAGCCGGGACAATCTCTAAGCTCCCGACTGGTCTCCCGACAAGTGTGGTCGTGTAGGACATGTAAGTGTGCGTGTAAGTAAGGGGGTGAGGATTGGACGAGAATGAGGAAAGAAAGATCACGCGCGATCCCTGGCCCGTTTGTTATGGAACTGCTCCGGCCTTCGCCTGGTGTTGAGAGTAGAAACCACAGAAAACTACCAACGAGAAGCAGCTGGCCGCTACAGTTCTCCCACACACAGCGGCTGAACTAAAACTCGCCGTCTGCTAGTGGCGAAAATACTGCCACCGACCGTCGGCAATCGATCCCAAAACCTCCCGGAAAGAGACACTGCAGTGACATCATAGTAACATCGAGATGATTCCAATAATTTTCCCGAAAAGTAAAAAGCCGCGCGGAGAAGCTCCGCGTCGTCTGTGGCGCCGCGACGCCGCGGGGCTGCTTGACGCTCTCATGACGAATGCCCGGGGGTCGCGTGCGCGCGCCTTCGTGCCCTGGCGTGGGCGGCGCCGCGGCGCGTCGCGGCGCGGCTCGAGGGCGAGGACCGAGCTCCGGCGGCGGCGGGCGACTTGGCAAGGACACAGCCCTAATAAATCTTCGCGCGCCTAACAAATTACGCGTCTGATGAGCCCTCGGCGCGCGACCGTAATGACGCGCCCTCGGATCCGATTACACAAATTAAAAGGCTCGGGGGGCGGCGGGGCGGGGCGGGGCGAGCGGGCGGGCGGGCGGGCGGTCCCGCCCCGGCCTCGGTGGGCGTGGTTACCCCATCAGCCTGATTTGCCGCTACTTTATGCAATAAACATACGGCGCGGCCGCCGCCGCCGCCTTCATAACAAGGCGCTGGCTCCCAGGGGCGGGAGTGGGGGCGGGGTTGGGGGTGGGGTGGGGAGGGAGGCCGCCGGAAGCGAGACACACGCGGAACCGGAAGCGGCGAACGCCCGCGCGCTGCGACGCATTACGCACTCGCCCCGCGCGCGCACGGGTCGGGACTGCAGACCAAGGGAAGAGGCACTGCCGCTGCCAGTACGTTTCAACGCGAGCCCAGAGGCGTATCTACGCTATGGCGGACATGGCACGTGCCATGGGTGCCACTCAAAAGGGGCACTATTTAGAGTACACTCACTAAAACAAATAACAACTACCCTCATTGGATGTTTCCTGACAGGGGCGAAAATTCTATGCTTGCCAGGGGCGCCTGAATACCTACTTACGCCTCTGCGTGAGCCTGGCGATTTGCACTCAGGATGGAAAGCAGGAGCGGATCCAGCCAATCATTGTGAAAGAGGCTATTGTAAATTTTTGTTAAATAACGAACATTTGTTATGATACTATGTATTATTTATGTACTCTAGATATGATACTATAGTGCGATTTTTCTAACTCTGCACCTCAAACCCCTATGGCCGCGATGGAATATCACACGACATTTCGCGTCTTTCTCGGTCATGCCGATAGAAGTCGCATGATCGCACGCTCTGCTTGATACGGTCGCGATCGTTCGAAATCCTGCGGCGCGACTGAGAAAGATGAGAAATACCGCGACATATTCCATCGCAAAGAAGGGCCTTCAGGGGCAATGTTAGAAAAATCGCAGTATATACAATATTATTGTTTAAATAATTACATAATTCGAGAATAAATAAATATTTAAATCAACTTTGCCAAATAAAGAAAGGTAAACGAAACCTCTAGATCATTTGGGGGGGAGTCATGACCCCATGCCCCCCCCTCTGGATCCGCCAGTGATGGGAAGAGCAGGCGGTGAAGTTTTGTCGGTGAAGTATCAGCGCTGGAGGCTGTGAAGGAGGTAAGCGAGACGTCGCGGATGTCTTAAATCAGGTATTGCTTTCGCCACAAGAAGCCGCCTAGCCCTGGCCGAGGGGTCAGCAGAACCGCTACGCAACGTCAGCGCGTTCGCGTAGAGGGCTGCAATTAACACTGGTCGGCGTGCTCAACTATGCAATACCTCTCACGTCTCCGTGAGAGGTATACTTCACCGTCTGTGTAACGTTTCCTAGAAGCTCCAAGAGCAGTTGACTCGTACCTATCGTAGAGCATTAATGACCAGTTCGCGAGCAGCACAAGGCTTCCTGGAACTACGAGGCTCGGCTTTGCATGCCACGTTCCTGATTTGATCGATTATCTCACGCCAGAGACTGGCTTGTCGAAAAGCCTTGCTCAGTTCGCCTCCGACGGTCACCTGCCGTCCTCCGAGATCGTTTGACGGGTGTGCATGATGCTCTTACACCTCCACGCTGGACATACCTTTTCATACGCGTATTGTTTCACAACTCGGACCAACAGTGCGGCCTACAACCGGCATCAGTACGTTAAACTAAAAGCTCAGCCCGAACTGAGTGTATCCAAATCAACCTCCAAGCACGCCAAGCAAGTGTCGATGCCACAGCGTGGAGTAGTCGCAGCCGCGCCTCTACCGGCGTGTGTGGTGAGTTAGGGTGCTGGAGGGAAGAGGAGGGGGGAAGGTGACCGATGACAGTGCCGCGGCAGGCGCGGACGCTTCCGGGGCTCTCTCAGCGCTGCATACCAAGTCCCTCCGCTCACCTCCCGCGCTGGCAGGGGCGGATCCAGGGGGGCCATATCCCCCCCCAAAAAGGCCTAGGGTTTTCGTTTGATACCTTCCTTCATAAGGCACAATTGATTTAAATATTTGTATTAAAATTATGTAATTATTTAAACAATAATATTGTATATTATGTATATCTATAAAAACAATATAATAAATATATTTAATATTTAACAAAAATATATCACGCCCCCCAAATGATCGTCTAGATTCGCCCCTGCATGCCGAAACCTTGCGTGCCCTGGGTGCAGAACAGAATTCTCCTCCAGACAGAGATTGACTTCGACCTAGCTATCTACCTAGTGTCGAAAATCCTGCCACCAATGGAACAAGATCCTAGAACCTCCCGGTCAGAGGCACTGCAGTGACATCAGTTGATGCCGAGATCCACCTCTCCCGGTTCCGCCTTCAAAGAACATACACTATTTATTTTACTACTTATTTCATTATTATACGAAACAAAATTATGGAAACGGCATAGAAAATTCCCGTGGCTTGTATTACAACAAAAGGTCCCCATCGATGGGTTGGACATCCCATTTCTCCGACTAACGACCGCCGTTCCAAGAACTCCCGCGAGCGCAGAATTCCTCCGGCGGATGAGCTGTCGGCGCTCGAGGAACGGAGGGCAGAGCACCGCAGGAGGAAGGGAGGGGGAGGGGGGAGGAGGGGGGAGGGGAGGGGAAGAGAACTCGCACGCGACCTGACGCGGGGCGGCCGCGTTCCCTGCGCAAACAGCGGCGCAGAGGAAGCGCGCTCGCTTGCCTCCGCCGCGCGTGTTTGCGCTGCAGTCAGCCTGCCGGTTTACAGCAGCGCCGCCCGCCCGCACGCCCGCCCACCGCGCCACACCGGGCCGGCGGCAGCGCCCGCCCGCCAGCCACCCAACCCGCCCGTCCGTCTGTCCCTCCAACCGTTCGTCCATCCGTCCGTCCACCCGCCCGTCCGTCTGTCCTTCCGTCCGTTCTTCCGTCCGTCCGTCCGTCCGTTCGTCCATCCGTCCGTCCGCCCGCCCGCCCGTCTGTCCTTCCGTCCGTCCGTCCGTCCGTCCGTTCGTCCATCCGTCCGTCCGTCCGTCCGCCCGCCCATCCGCCCGTCCGCCCGCCCGCCCGCCCGCCCGCCCGCCCGCCCACCGCGCCGGAGGCGGCCGCGCCCGCCCACCCTTGCGGCGCCAGCTCCGCACTCCATTCGGTGCGATACTTTCGATATTTACTTTATCGATACTTCGGGGCGACCCGTGCTGTAGCGGTCAGGCCCTCTCTCCACCTCCGGGAGCAGGGGCCAAATCCCTGACGATCCGCGTGCGATTTGCGGCGGTTCGCCGGACGTTATCTCGGGGTTCTCGCGTTTTTCGTCCCTCTCATTTTATCATCACTCTCATCATTAGCTTATCCTTCTCGTCGACGGCATAATTAGCCTTCAGTCATCAAAATCATGCACTATACGAGTGAAAATGCTATGGACTAAGGATCTTAATGAAGAACGTACTCTCTACAGTAATGCTGTTGAATGTATTGAATCTAACGTACTGATATGACTTGAAAACTGCTGTTTTTTTTGGTTAAGGCCCCATCAAGTACTAGATCATTGGCGATCAGTATTGGATTTAACGTTATGGTATGAGGATGAAACGATATGGTGATGATAGGGGGTGATAGGACGAACACATCAAACATGCCCGAGGCAGGACTCGAAACCGCAACTCCTTGGTCCGAGACCACTACGACTTGGCGATCTCGGCCACGGGGCCGACTAAAACTGCTGTGTTGGTATCAAAACACTGCATTACTGGTGTATAAGAAACGTACTGATTTAGTCGTTTAACATTTCAAGCGTAATCTTTCCTGTCAACCGACATTGCATTTGGTTACTCTCCAGTATTGTCACGACGAAATGTACACAAGTAACTTAGTAATATATTGAAATTATCGACACTTAAAGGCTGATAAAATTGACGTATTAATACTTTGTATCGATAAACAGTACATACTCAAGTTTCGCAACATTTCTACTCCCAGCCACTCATATTCCTTCCTTGTAAAACTTGTAGCAGGTAACGTTTACTGAAATGTCCTTCTAAAGTGACCAAAAACCAAAAACATGAGGACTTAATACATAATGAGGTACGATGTTTATTTCTTCTTTTATTTTTCTCAGGACCTCTTTCACACAGCCACTTACATTCTACACTGTAATGAGGAGTTAATGAAACTCTTCGGATCGCGTTTTCGCATGATGTGAAACCCTATGCATCGCAATACACACGAGGCGGGAAACAAAAGAGCACGCCCAAGGCTAACCAAGGAATGTTACCCTGCAAACCTCCCACCTCAGGTATTGACCTTGGCCTACGCGGAAATTTGGAACTTCCCTTATTTAACGCGAGTTCAAATTACAAATGCATTTAAAAATAAAATTAAAATATTATTAAAATTCGTCAATTTAATTTAATAGTTTTAAATATTTAACGAACTACATATAATCCAAACACTACGTAACATATGGATAGTTCAAGACATACAGGTGAGACGACAGGCTGAGAAGTTGAAAGTCAACAGCCCGCTGGCACCGCCGGTTTGGTTCTTATTGCCTCATTACGCGAGGGAATCCAGGGTGAGGAGCAAGTGAAACACAACCGGTACGTCGGCATGAACATGCGCGCATGTCAACAGGCGGCGGGGCCTCTGTGAACGCCGCGATTCGGGAACAGGGCTGCGCAGCCTGCGAGCGCGCGCTCTGCCCGTCTCCCAGCCGCCGCCGCCGCCGCCTTCCCAGCCGCATGAATATGCATGGCGAACGCGACGCGCCGCTCGCCGCCACACTGCGCTGCGCCGCACCGGCAGGAACTGGGCCGAAATTTTCGCGTGGGACGACGCATCGCGTACCGAGCGAGCATTACTCCCGTCGACGCGCGGCGCGGGAGCGGTGGCCGGGTCGGTAGGGTTGACGAGGGCTCGGTACATCGGGGGCGGGGGTGGCAGTGGGGTCGGCGTGGAGCCGGAGCTGGGGGTGTGGTGACGGTTTGGGATGTGCTGGAGATAGCGACGCAGGGGGGAGCAGGGGCGGTGGCGGGAGCGGTACAGAAGGGGCGACGGCGAGGATGGAGGTGGCGAGACCGGAGGCGAGGGCGGCGGCGTGGCCA
Source organism: Acheta domesticus (assembly GCA_031308135.1). Lineage (NCBI taxonomy): Eukaryota > Metazoa > Arthropoda > Insecta > Orthoptera > Gryllidae > Acheta > Acheta domesticus. Next base: position 54,218,088 of record JAHLJT010009436.1, read on the forward strand.
GCGGCGTAGTTGGCGGCGAAGGCGGCAAGTCGGCGCGAGGATGGGGGACGATGGCGGGGGCGGGGGCGAGGGCGGGGCTGGCGGCGAGGGCGGTGACAAGGGCGGCGGCCGGCGAGGGTGGCGGCGAGAGCGGTGGTGGTGGCGGTGGCTAGGGTGACAGCGGGGGGGGGAGGGGGGAGGATGAGGGCAGGGACGACAGCGGAAGCAAGGGCGGCGGCGAGGGCGGCAGCGATGAGGGCGGCGGTGGGGGCTGGGGTGTGGGCGGGGATGGCAACGAGGGCAGTGGCAACGACGGCGAAGGAGGGGCGGGCAGCAGAGACCTAGGCGGCGGCGGCGGGGTCCCGGGAACCTCCCCAACCGGCTGACCGTGAAGCGCCGCGTTCTCAGGAGGCGATCGCCGAGCAATCTTTCACAGGGCCGGTGGCCGCTTCGCGCACGGGGGCCGGCGGGCGTTAACGCTTACGGCCCACGCGATACCACACGGTCCCTGCGAGCACTTCCGCATGGCCCCCACTTCGTGCTGCCAGCGACGTTTAGGTAAGTAGCAAACGGGGCCGTTCACCTGGCCTCCTCCGGTACTTTGGAGGTACCACAGTGCCAACGGAATAAAGTTCAATTTGAACACTGACATACGTGTGCGCAACCTAAAAAAACGCGCGGGGGAGGGGGAGGGAGCGATTCCATCTCTCTTTTCCACTGAACATTTTTTTTTGTATTTATATTTATATGGGAAATTCTACAAAAAATCATACCACAAACAGAATCATGGGTGCGCCTCTGACCATTAGTAATTATATTCACAACTCATTATAGAAGACGGATTAAGCCCATAACAAAACTGTAAAGTGTAATAGCGACAATGGTATCAATAATAAGTTAAAAACTATATTTTTAATTTAAAAGTTTATTAATACTATTAATAATTAAAATTATACATAATAATGAAATCCTGACTTATTTATGCTATTCAATAGGTACGCGAATAACCCAGTTTATCCATGAATGAATCAACACAAATTAATGTAATGAAGTGTTCTGTCCGACAAGACAGATTTCTGAAATATAGTACACCATACGAGGGTAGCGGGGAATAGAATGACTTTGAAAATCAATAGCGTTAAATCAAATAATGAGAGATGTAGTTCAGAGAACGCCTAATTTGCTATTTGCAGCATTCAATATTAACAAACCTTTTACGAAAAAAACACACCTTCTTTTCCACCCTGAATCAGAAAGGGTCCCCAGGGAGTGCAAAGGGCTATTGTCTAAGCCTCAACGCAGAACAAAACCAGCATTACCACCCGCGGGCGCCGAAGATTTTCGCCTCGCGTCCGCCCTGGAAGGCAATCAGGCTGGCACGTCGAAAGGCCCCGCACCGACCACGCCGCACGACGAACAAAACAGGGCGCAGGTCTTGTCCGTTGTTCAAGTAACGTCACGTACTCAGCCACCTGCGAGCTTATTATAAAAGTGATGACGAGAAATGACGAGGTGGCTCAGCGCAAGAACGGCTTGGCCCACCTCGTCAATAGAAGCGGCGAGCGAGTTCCCAGACTTCGTTACGAGAGGAGAGGCTATCATCAGCTACGCTCGTCAGCCGAACAAAAAGGTACGATTTCCTCGCTTGATTCTTAAGGCCATTGTTACACCGTCACACACCCGAATTACCGCACCGCAAAATCGATGTTTACATAGCAGAGAAATACTACAAAACCTCCCAGGAGAACATTTAACGTTTGAAAGCATGCCCGAAAAACATTTCCGCTCTCCTAAAATTTACGTCCACCCAACCTTGGACTTGTCCATTCCGACGTGTGTGTGTGCCTTGCTACAACACACGTTCATAACATAGCTAGCGGGGTGAAATAAACGCACGAGCCACGAAAAACGCCTACGAGGAGAAAGAGCAAGGGGGGGAAAGCGGGCGAGGGAGCGGGAGGCGCCCTGACAGACGCACGAGCTGCGAGAGGCACGTAGGCCTGCGCCACACAAACACATTAGGCGCTGACACACAAAAAAGACCACGCGGTGCCCTCGCGGGCGGGCGGGCAGGCGGACAGGTCTGGACGGGCGCGCGCAAACACACGCGCTCCCGCAGTGCGCTCCGCCGCGCAGGGCTCGCGGACTCAAGCTAGATATCCACCGCCAAGGCTCCTTTGTGGAGCCTGCCCTTCACGTCTTCGGCTGGCAATCTGACGCAACTGCTACACGCTCGGGTGGCGTCACCTGGGCTAAAGCTAGACGTCCACACGGCCAATGCTCCTTTTTGGAGCCTGCATCACGAAGGTTGGCAATCTGACGCAACTGCTACATGCCCGTGAGACGCCTCCCAGACTAAAGATAGACATCCACAGCCAAGCCTCCTTTGTGGAGCCTGCCACACGTCCGTTGACAATTTGTCGCCGCTTCTACATTCTCGAACTGCATCTCGCGGACTACAGCTAGACATCCACAGCCAATGCTCCTTCGTGGAGTTTCCCACACGTCGGTTGGCAATCTATCGCCACTGCTACATGCTCGCACAGCGCTTCGCGGACTAAATCTAGACATTCATAGCCATTTGTGGAGCGTACCTCACGTCGGTTGGCTGTCACCGCTGTTACATACTCGCGCGGCGCCTGACTAAAGCTAGATATCCACAGCCAAGGCTTCTTTGTAGAGCCTACCGCACGTCGGTTGTCAATCCGTCGCCACTGCTTCATGCTTCATTGGTCGCGACAGATTGACAAGGCAGGCTCGCAAGTGCGGATTGTTCATATACAGCCCGTTAAGCCGCGACTTCTCGCAAAGGTCTCTAAGGTTTTGACGAAACTGGTGTGAAGATTGTGATGAGGCGTAGTTGTCAGGAAGTTAAGATGAACAATCATTGTTAACATGGACTTGTTTATTCAACATTTTAGCCGCTACTGAAGTCATCGTCGGTTTACTAAAACAAAAATTCCAATATAAATAACCAATTAATACAATGAATGATGTTCCTCTGCATACAAATAGAACATAAGCTGAGACGCTTTCCATGCGTAACAAACTAACGAACTTCCAACAGAGTGTCATAAACAGAAGTTTTCAACTTGTTCCACACGTGAACGAAATTTAGACACACGAGCATCAAGCTAAACTGACAGATTTTCATATTTACTTTTCAACACAATGTATTTCCTAAAGGTAAATGAAGAACCTTAATATCGCTTATGTACGGTACTTTTAGAAGATGACTGTAAAATTAATCCACTTACTTCTATTTATTTTAATTTCAATTGAAACACATTATCATTACAAGTAAAGCAAAACTATCTATGAAGAAAGCTTATTAAATTGTAATTTTCAAAGTAGTATGAAGAATTTAGGTAAGCAAGTGTTTTTAATGGAAATTTCCACAATTGGACAACTGCTGGCGAAGGTAGTGACACAAATACTGCTAGTAGTGACGGAAGCATTCCACTGCTCTAAGGAGGAGGATCAATGAAATCAAAAGCACCCAAGACATTACACACACACACACACACACACACACACATTCTCACAGAATGAAGTGTCTCAAGCCTGACCGGTTTCAATCTCATTTAATACGAACGGACCCAAGAACTGAAAAAAAAGTCTATTGTCTGGTATTTGCGAGACACGTGTCAGCCAGTACGGCGGCGCATGGCGCGTTTCGTATCTTACAGCCCACGTGTCAGATGCACATCCAGCAAGAATTAAAGTGGCTATTGCTAATCCCGGTCGTGTAGGCGGATGAGGCGATGAGAATCGCGATGCAGCGAGTGGGAGGAAGGAGGAGGCCGAGTGAGGGGGGTGAGTGGGGGAGGGCGAGGGGTGATTGGGAGAGGGAGTGGTGGGGGAGGGAGGCGAGAGCGCCACCGGCCTACGCCGCCACAGCGCGCGTGCTTTTTGTGCGGCGCGGCCTGGCCGGCGCGCGCGGGGCGAGGCGGGGCGGAGCGGGGCAGGGCGGTGCAGAGGGTGCCGGGGTCCGCCGGGGGGGGGACGGGGCGGGGAGGGGCGGGGCGGGGAGGGGCGGGCGAGAGCGCGGGCCCGGGCGCCGTTAATTATGCGGCGATTAGATGCGGCGGGCGGGCGGTGGGAGGACGCGGCGATGGATGGCCCATTGTAAACGCGCGCTAAGCAGCGTCGTTAGGCGCGGGCGGCCCGTGGGTGGCCACCGCAGGACCCGGACCGGCCCCCGCCAGCCCCCGCCCCGCCCCTCCACACCGCGCCGCGCCGCGCCCTCGACGCCGGTCCGGGCCCCGGCACCGTCACCACGCCACGCCGACCAGTCACCCGGCACCCCCGGCTCCCGTTTCGCTCCGGGATACACGTTCTCTACAGGCATACATTTTGCTTCTTGCTCAAAGTGCTTGCCCGGTGTGTCATATCATGTAATGCTACACAAACGAGTGTTGTGTATTCAATGTGTTGTGGACACCTCAAGTTCAGTTCCTTGATACCGAAACTGGCATATGTGTCTCTTCAAAATAAAGTGAAATTCATTAAGGTCTTAAGTGCCAAAGATTTTGTTTCCTATTTAGTAAGAAAACATTATTTCATTAGATATCTCTCTAAAACATATAAACATATATGTTTTAAAAAAACAGCTACAATGCAATACTATCTTTATCAGAAACATCAAACTATTAAGAGTGATAATGATGACCCTACTATAAGTAGTACAAACATATCCCTGAAATAATTCATTAAATCTTGTTAAAAATTATAAAAGTTGTTTATAATTAACATGAAAACCTTCAGTATATGACACTTTTGCACACGCGCCAACCGCCATGGGGGTATGTTTTCAAATATTATAAAAATAATTAAATGTTGAATGTTGTGGCAAGGACACAAAACTCAGAAAGACGTTACGATCTATTGTTGCTTTCTAGACATTAAACCTAACCAGATTACATTCAACCTAACAAAGATTACATTCCAATAATTTATTTTGAGACACAAAGCAGACCTTGGGTTAATCGAATTTCTAAATATGGATTTTAAACGGATTTTTAATCATTTCCAATTGATATTAATATGTAATAGCTGGTTTGTTTCTTAACATCCACAAGTCTCATAGCTGACATTCTGTCAGTGGCGAACGAATAAGGAGCGAATTATTGACAATATTATAATTTAAAACAATGCGAAATTACAAACTGAACACGTTTTAGTATAGATGGGTGAAGGCGCTCTTTCAGGTCAACTTAATCACATTTTGTATCTGTATAGATTCCACGTATTTATTTAGTGATTCGCAAGTCACGCTTCCACAATAGAGTATTGTCTACACTCGCAGCAATATCATCTTACCGCCGCTCGTCGCGAGAGGACGAGTGTCCACGTCGGACGCGAGACGTGGTTGACCCAATAGCCCCGCGCACCGCGCCGCGGTCGCCGTCGCACTAACAAGGCGCCCGCCGCAGCCGCAGTCGCCCCAAGTCAGTGGGCGAGCGCCGCCGGAAGCCGGCAGCAGGGACGGAAGGCGGCGGCGGCGATCGGCGGCTGTCGCCGTGTTATCACAGGCCGCAGCGCTCGCGTCGCGTCGCGGACCATGCATATTCAGCAGCGCTCAGCTCCCGCCCCCGCCGCCTTCGCGCACATGCAAATGAGCGGCCCTTTGAGACGCCGGCGGCGGCGGCGGCGGTGGCGGTGGCGGGGACCTCGAGGGCGGAGGAAAGGGGATGGCGAAGGCGGCGGGGAAATGTGGAAGCAACGAGGGTGGAAGCGCAAGAACCGGGCGAATGTGAGTGAGGCGGGGACGAGGGCAGCGGAGGGTCAAGGGAGATGGCGGGGGTGGAGGGGCGGAGGGCGGTGGAGGAGGACAGGGCTTCAGGCGAGGAGGCAGGGGCGAGGGCAGTGGGAAAGGGCCGAGGGATATGGCGGGGACAGGGGCGGGGGCGGACGGTCCGAGGGTGGTAAAGGAGGAGTGAGCTGGGGGCGTGGGCGAGAGAAGCGGAGGCGGAGACGAGGGCAGCGGGAAAGAGCCGAGGGACATGGCGGGGTCGGGGGCAGGGAAGGGGGGTCCGAGAGGGCGGAGGAGGAGGGGGCTGGGGGCGAGGGTGAGAGAAGCGAGGGCGAGGGCAGCGGGAAAGGGCCGAGGGACATGCCGGGGTCGGGGGTAGGGAAGGAGGGTCCGAGAGGGCGGAGGAGGAGGGGGCTGGGGGCGAGGGTGAGAGAGGCGAGGGCGAGGGCAGCGGAAAGGGCCGGGGGCCATGGCGGGGTCGGGGTCGGATGGTCCGAGGGCGCGTAGGAGGAGGGGGCTGTGGGCGGGGGGAGCCGCAGAGAGCGCGCGAGACGCGCCGCGCGGTGGCTCGACGCCTGGGGCTGCGGCGAACCGCGCTTCAACAGCACAGCACACCGCCCACCCACCGCCGCCACGGCCAAGATGGCCGCCCGCAAAAACCTGCCGCCAGGCAAGTAGGCAGAACTCACATCTAAGCTATGCACATGTCAAGCCCCATTATAATTTTATAATACTCCAAAGGTTGGAACTGATCTCACTAATGTATAATAAACACTGGGGAAAAAAGTCTCGATTTAATTTTTTCAATACGAAAAGATGTCCAAATACTCCAAACACAAGTCAAGAACACTCACGCAGAGAACATTCGATACTAGCTATTTCTAAATGTACGAAAAGGTATTATGTCGGAAGCGCGTGCTGTCCGATTCAAGCTGCTCGTCTTTTATTCACGTCCGCCCACCACCGCTAGTCATAGCGCATTACCTTTCGTAATTCATTCATTGCATGGGAAGAGATGGGCATGCCAGCTCCCTGTTCCGTTCGGTGATGCGTTGATAGTCGACGTCGTGATAGCTTCTAAAAACCTTTGGATGCTTCTCGTGTATACAATATTCGTTAATCCGCTCAGTCTATCTAAACTAACAAATTAATTTAAAGCGCGGGCTATCACACGCTACATTATCGCAGTTTTGAAGCACATCTCATTTATTTAGTACCAGTTACATGGAAATTATCGGAGAACGAATAATATAAGGCGGATATTATCCTGCCTTCAATCAAGAAAATAAAATTCAATAATACTGAACTTGAAGATACAAACTACAGGGCACTATCGTATGCCCAACTTAAAATTACAGCTTATCACTATCTATTACTGACTGCCTCACACGCAAGAAAAGTAGCAAAGAGTAATTTTAAAATATTCACGATTATAAATCTTGATTTACTTTTATTGAGACAATTCTTGAAATTCTCCCAAGAGTTTATGTGAATTATAGCTGCAGATATTAATAGAGAAATTACGCAACATTGGGTTCATTTATTATTCAAGATTTAACACAGTTAATATTTACTACAAAATAAACAAAAATTGCATATCACTAAAGTGACTGTAGATTTAAGCTTATCATTTTGTTTCCTAGATCATTAATAATGATGTGTCGAATCTTACATTTCAACAGTCTGTCGAAATATAAATCCTGAATATGAAACTACTTATGTGATTATGGTAATAAGAACAATCAAGACGTGGGAGGAACTCGCGATGTATCTGCAGTTTTGGTGCAGCAATCGGTCGTCACGGCACCATGACACAGCTCACACTCACCTGCAACAAAAGAGAAACACCTTTAGTGTACAGATCCAACAACAAGGCCAGGCACAAACAAATAAGACATACAAAGTGATTAAAGATTATATCTTTATATATTTGCAAGTAATGGCATCGGAAAGGAGAATACAATATCAGAGATCATTCCAAATTGAATTTCGGGTCACGAGCAGAATCAGGGGCGGATCCAGTCAATCATTTTGGGAGGGTCCATCACAATTTTTTGTAAAATAATAAACATATTTATTATATTGTACATTATTTTTGTAGTGTATATAGGATAATTTACAATATGATTGTTTAAATAATTACATAATTACAACATAAATACATATTTAAATCAACTGTGCCACATAAAGGAAGGTAGCAAACGAAAACCCTAGGTCTTTTGGGAGGGGGACATAGCCCCCATATGCCCCCCCCCGCACCCGCCACTGAGCGGAATAAACAGTAAAGCAAACACCAAGTCCCGGGCCGCCCCTTTGCCTTCTCTTATTTCGATGCGCGGCGCGGCGCAGGGCGCGTAACTGCAATCGGCCGCACGGAGCCGCCGCCGGTGGGATATTTTCCAAAAACACCAATCACAATCACAATCGCCATCGGCCGCTGCGAGGGTGAAAACCAATCGCGACGAGCGACCACGCGCTGCGAGCGGAGACCCGCGCCGCCGCGCCGCGCCACGCCGCGCCACGCCGCGCCGCGCCGCGCCGGGGGCTCCAGGGGACCACAGGCCGCCCCCGCGCCCCCCCACCCCACCCCGCGCCCCGCCCCCGCGACCGCAGGCGCGGGCCGAGCGCGCGACAAAACACAGCGGGGCGCACGACCCGCGGGCGCGGCGGCGGCGGCGGCGGCGGTGGCGCAGGCGGCGCAGGCGTGCGCGGGTGCAACGGGCGTGAAATAACCAGCCGGCGGCAGCCGAGGCGGCGGCGGCGGCGGGAGCGGGGCACGTAGGTGGAGGCGGGTGGCGTGACCGACCGCCCCGCCCCGCTCACTCCGCTCCCGCCCCGCGCCCGCGGCGCCACCGCCGACACTACAAATATGAACAGCGCCGCATTATGGAGGGCGTGGCACCCGCGCCGTGCCCCGCCCCGCCCGCGGCGCCGCCCGCCAACGCGCCCGCGGGACCCGCTGCTCCCGCACGCACACACACACCACACCACACTGCGCGCTCTTTCCGTTGCTTATTTGTTCGCACCCCCCCCCCATCCCGCCCCTCCACGCTCCTCCCTCGCGCCGATCGACGTTCGATTATTCGTTCACTTTTATCGCAACTTCTTCCATTCGTGCGGTGGAAATTCGTTGCACTTCTCATATACATTCAGTAGCGCGAAAACATTTCGCAGTTCCCATTATTATCGGATCGAATTCTGCTACGAAAGATTTTCCTCGTTCCACTGTACCCCAGAAAATTCGTAGATGTACACGAAACAAATATGGCGATTTATATCTATTCCCTCGACACTTCCTAGTACATTTTAGTTGGCAATACTTCCTCCTTACTGTACGTTTCCTCCTTACTTTCATTAGATTATTGAAAATGATGAACGATAGATAAGAATACACAAAATTCTACTGACATGAATCTTTCAATCATGCCTTAATGTTTAATATCAGAGTACTAGCTCGAAATAGAGGATACAGAATTACATGCATTTTAACTAACTATTTAGCCTGGAGATCACAGTCCAGTCACGTTGTAAATGACAGAAGTGTAAGGGAATAAGGAATGAAACGATGAATGCTGAACGTGTCGAAATATTTCATCAAGGGAAAGCCTGATTAAATTAAGTGTATCGATCTCCCATTTGTATGAAGTATAAAGATTTCAGCTATTCCAGAGACACGCTGTTTGTTGTCGAAATCAATGTTTCGTCAATTTGCTACCAACGAGCTATGTCAGCATGAGACATTGTTAACCGTCTTGAAAAGAAAACACAGCTTTTTTTAGTACTGAGAGCCATTCGCCCGGCCGACCGAATCTAGAAACATTGGGATTCTTAAAGCAATATAAATAGTGCAATTTCGTAAATATCAGCCCATGTATTTTAAAGCCCCAATATTAGTATCAATACAAATCCGAGTGTAACACTTAATTTCAAGCATGTAACACTTCTGCAATACAGAAGAATGTCCTAGTAATTGTGTTGAATGTAAAATATTAACAAAATGTGAGCTGAAACAAGCAGCTCATATAAAGCAAACAACCAAATTGCAAAATAATATATATATATATATATATATATATATATATATATATATATATATATATATATATATATGTGTGTGTGTGTGTGTGTGTGTGTGTAAAAATATAAAGCAATCTCAAATGTACTTGAATGTTAATTATGCATTCAGTCCAATCGATACTGAGATCATCGATACTTAAGGCGCCACAATGTCGACACATTAAAACAACCGTTTTTACCTTTTTCTTGTTCCTAATAATTCTCCAGACTTATATCCTGTTTTCACACGCTACACTCTCGTATCTCTTTCATGGACAACTCAGGCTGCTTCATCTTTGAGGGACGCTTCACGACATGCCAACACAATCCTTTCTGGTGGCAATCTTGATTCAGTAGGTTTGTTCCAGTTTTCTCTTCGTTTTCCAGCCAATGATACACTCACCAAATATAGCCAAACTATTCTAGGTGTCACATCAACTCAAGCAAGCATTCCAACATCCCTAACCGCACCTCCTCTTGAAGTTTTTTTCTTCCCTCCGTAGACGCGCAGTTGAGACGGGGACTTAATTCATTCAAGCCGGCGAGCCGTGTGTTGCTGTCATGGGGCTGAAGCAACTAGAGTAAAAAGGGGGCTAGTAAACAACTAAAATCAACTTAATGATACAGTAAAACTTGCTCAGTACGGAGAGTGCATAATGCGGAAATCTGCCTGATGTAAAAATGAATCGTGGTCCTGCCAAACAAAAGTTCTACTGTATTACTTTGTATAATACGGAATCTTGTCTAATACGGAAAAAATACTGGTCCCTTGAGGTTCCGCATTGAGCAAGTTTTACTGCACTTTAAATCTAGTGGTACCATCTAACGATGTTCTCTGCCGCAAACCTTATTTAACTTTCTTTTCTATTTGTTAATGTTTTTATTGATTTATGTTGGTTGTACATAGTTCAGTATATTTTCTACTTTACATATGTTCGAAGGCTTACGTGCTAACTTACATTTAAAACTTACTCCTAACTCTTAAATCTAACATAAGGGTGAGGATGCCCTTTGGGTCCTCTATTCTGGTTCGAATTCGGAGAAGGATCTATTTCTTAATAATTACAACAATCTATTGAATTTTTTCTGGCGATTCACGAGACCCTTTAGTCATTCCCACATCTCGCGCGCGTCCTCGGCTTGGTCGTCGCCCATTCTCCCGCGGAGGGGGCCGGGGGGCGGCGGGCGCGGGTGTGAAGGGGCCCGACCCGGCGGTCGCCCCGCCCCCTTCCCATCGCGCCGCGCCGCGCCGGGCGTGTCACTCTTCATTGAGGCCGCAGGGGCGCACGACGCCCGGCCGGACGCGCGCCCGCCGCCCCGCCCCCGCCCCCGCCCCCGCCCCCGTCCCCGCCCTCGCCCCCGCCCCCGTCCCCGCCCTCGCCCCCGTCCCCGCCCTCGCCCTCGCCCCCGCCCTCGCCTTAGTAACCTTACAACATACAAAAGGAAAACACGCTCCAGTTGACCATAATCGAGATGTTAACGTTTCCGAATTATCAGGAGACTGCTGTCACATTTCACCTTCCATATTAACAAAGTACATTTACAATATATTTGTAATAAAATAGTAAAGAAATATGATATGAAAAGCTTCAACTCTAATGGAAAACTACGAGATAATTGCTACACTTGGAAATCAACAGAAGAGTGTACATCAGTTAAGGTATACATAAGTCATCCAAGGTACTTTTCACTGGCGTCTTTGATTGTCGGCAAAGTAGCGACCAAACAATTGCAACGTTTTGCAATTGCGACGTTTATAAGACGGATTTCGTTTTTCTGCATCGATTTACAAAACATTCCACAGTGTAACATTAAAAATTGTCAGCTACGATTGAGTCTGTTTGAAAGACGTTACTGTACTTGAAGTGCTCAACGAGACAGTTTTAACACGAAGTAACGAATTTCCGATCCGGCAAAGTCAGCCCTGTGCACTTTAAATTCTTTGCGAAGGCCAAGCGGACGCTGAGCGGGAGGTAGTATGGCGTGGGGATTCCCCGGAGCGTCTCGGTCGCTGGGCACCACCAAATTCGTCGCTCGAAATCCAGTCGACAGTCGCCTCACACGCACGCGCGGGAGAGGCCCTTAGCAATGCTCTATTCTCACAGCTCTGGCACGTATTTAGAGTACAGATTCCGAATTCAGAAGCACATCTTCGCACATGAGAAGGAAACGCATGATTCTAGAACCATATGTGGCTTTCGAGGCCTTAAAGAGACATTTTTTGAACCAACCCACATGTCATGGTTAACAACGAAAGACACTTTCTAAAATTTTCAATATGGGATTGCTCAAATGTATAATTATTTTGTGTCACAAACTATAAATACCAAATTGCGATATACCAGTTTTGCAGATACTTAAAAAGCGATTCAAAGTATTTTTATGCGTTCAGGCAAACAGTTCGATCATTAAATGTCATGATCTGCCACGCCACACTTTTGTAATGCTTTAATGGCTGTTTGTCAAAAAAATATTTTTTTCTGAAGAAACGAGCTGGCACACGAATAAGTTTGATGTATTTTGAAAAAGTAGTATTTCGGAAAAAGTATTTATATCACGTTAATGGTACCGTGCTTCCTTTAAATTATTTCAAGCAAACCTTTTCTTACACGCGGAAGTTACTGTTCTGTAAATTGCATTTTCTATATTTATTTTAGTCCCCTAATTATGTAAGCTACTGAAATCGTTCAGATATTTTGATACACCCATGTTAACGTTTGCCCTCCTATTTTTACACATCTTAAAAAGTTATTCTTCCTCCATTTTTCAATCAGAGAATGACTCACTCCTGAGCCCACCGGAGACAAACGCTCAGCCAATTTACATTCCTGAAATCGCCTTCCAATATTTTGCGAGAAGAGAACTATCCAGTTGAATACAGCAGCCATGTAAAACACAATCCCATGATTTCTCTTGCACAATGTAATATTAGCGTAGTATGTCATACATGTTTAACATTACATAAGCTGTAAAAAGAACTACAAGAGAAAATTTCTCTGCAATTCGTATTGCTTCCACCAAGACGATGTTCAGCGAATACCGGCTGCACGGTTACACCGTGTTATTCTCACGGCAAAACAGAGCATCCCCAGAGCGCGGAGGAGCAGACGTTCGGTTGGCAGGCCTGTGGCGGCGGTGGCGGCGGCGGAGCATCAGCGCTCGAGCGGTCGCGCGCCGTCTAAATTAAGGCCCCGCGGGTGACGTCACACTCGCGCGTGCCGCCGCCGCCGCCGCCGCCGCCGATGTATCAGCGGCGGCCTCATGGGCCGCTTCCGCTGCGAGGCCCGCCGCCGCGCCGCGCCGCCCCCACACGCACTAGCGCGCCGCCGCCGCCTCCGCCATCGCCTCGCAGCCCAGCGAGCACAATGAGCGCGCTCCCGCACTCCAACCCCTCGCCATCGAGCTCAAACACTCCCCCGTACGCTCCTGCACTCTTCCGCACGCTCCAGCATTCTTCCGGACGCTCACGCACTCTTCCCGACGCTCCTGCCTTTTCCGAACGCACCCGCACTTATCTGGACACTGCGCGTTTTTGTGGATGCACCCGCACTTTTTTGGGCACTCACGCACTCTTCCCGACACTCCTGCACTTTGCTGGGCACTCCCGCACTTTTCTGCATGCTCCCGCTCTCTTCCGGACGTTCTCGCACTTTTCTGGATGCTCCCGAACTTTTCCGAGTGGCCACTCACTTTTCCGGACGTTCCAGCACTCTTTCGGGTCCGCCCACATTCTCGTACTCCTCTCCTCTCGTTCTCGAGCTTAAACACTCGTATACTGCATCACTGTTTCTCGCGCTCCCGCACTCTTCCCAACGTCACCACACTATTCCGGACGCTCCCGCACTCTTCCGAACAGCCTCGCACTTTCCCAGACGCTCCCGCACTCTTTCGGAACCGCTCGCGCCCCCCCATACTCCACTCCTCTCGCCGTCGAGCTGAAACACTCCCCTGTACACTTCAGCACTCTTCTGCGGGCTCCCGCACTCTTCAGGACGCTGCCGCTCTCTTCCGGACGTCCCCGTACATTTCTCGTGACTTCCGCACTTTCCTGTCCTTGCCATACTCACTCTCTTGCGTGCACTCCCTCTAGCTTCTAGCTCCAGGATGCTGTTCATCTGGAGTTGTTTACAACATTAAGTTCAGCTTCACCAGCTTCGAGAAGGATACGTTTAACACATATCATTCTTTTACTGCTACTCGCCCAATTGAATCCTTGATTTTTTACTTGGATCTTCGGACTTCCAGTTGACTTAACATGATAATTTGGTGCCATCCAGCAAACAGTTCAATTGTTTTGACTGATCACTACTTCTACGTGTATCTGTTAAGTTTGTTTTCTCCTTCCAAATTTCGGTCTAGATTTGAAGTGAAACTTTACTTGAAATTTAATGTTATGTTAGTTTAGGGAGGCAGATGAATCAAAACCTATAGTACTATCAACTGTCATTCTTGTTCAATAAATTTGAGAAAATGTTAAAAATCATGAAATGTGATTGGCGAACAATGTTGTTCACATGAACCGGCAGGGCATGTACCTTGATAACTTCAGAAAATCCGTCTGCAGGAGCTTGATTGGAAGACATTTGAATTAAACAAAAAAAAAAAAAAAAAAAAAAAAAAAAAAAAAAAAAAAAAACAAAAAAAAACACAACAACAACAAATGGTTCCATAAATCTCGCGATCATCCAAAAAGCAATAAAACCAAAACAACCATCCAGGAAAAAAGAAAGATGACGTAATTTTTCAGTCATCTTACGAAACTCTGACACTTTAATATTCCCGTGGAACTCTCGAGTAGTTCAGTAGTGGTTTTCCCCCAAAGTAAAGAAAAACCGGAAAACACCAACACGGTTTGACTTACGTTGGTTGCCACAAGATGTTGCCCAGCACCACATTTCACTCCCAGTCATCGTAGGAACGCGTTTGGGCAGAGCGGGCAACAGTGGCCGCAAGCCAGGCGATGATGGCAGCGGCTGCGGCGGTTGTCGCCAGGTGGGGCTGATTACCCCAGATTATATTTGCCTCCTAAGTAGCCGCCCGCCGCGCCACCGCCCCGAAATAGTGAAGCGGACGCCCCAAGGCTCCGTAGCGAGAGCGTTCGCTCGGGGCCGCTGCGACCGCACGTTCTCTGGTCATTTACGTACTTTTAAACCATTGCTTTTCTCACATCACATTAACTATGCATTTAATACACTGCAGTAATACTACTTAAACAAAACACGAAAATCAACAGCCTTTTGAAAATGGGTACAGACCATCCCATATCTCCTGATACAGTATAGCAATCATTCTACTGAAACAATATTAAAAGTGAAATCAGAAGTTTCGAATATTCCAATTATACTAAGGATTAAAATCAACAAATGCTTTCACTAACCATCATTTCAACTGCTTAACGACACAGCTCTCTCGATTAAAACAATTCCTTATTATTGCACCCGATCCGAGGTTGTGTGACCTTCCCCAGAATAACTCGCTGGAAGTTGGAAGACCTTCTCCCAAACGCTCGTGTACTTCCAGCGCAAGCTGCAGCGACAACAGGTTACGATGCGGAAAGCAATGAAACGGACGTAAAAACGCGCAGTGCGTGGCGAGGAGGAGCGTTCGAGGGGAAGGGGACGGGTCGAGGGCGGGGGGGGGGGGCTGGCGCCCCTTTACGATCGTCTCGCACACGTGGTGCCTCCCAAATATTTACGCTGCGGCCGCCCCGTTTTTTCGTCGCCTGCAGCGACGGCGCCCGTCGCCCAACGCCCGTCGCCCGCGTGGGAAGCCCCGGCGGCGCCCCGCCCCTCCCCGCCCCTCCCCACCCTCCGGGCGACGCAACCGCCCACCCACGCAAACGCGGTCGAGGGTCTGGAGAAAACGGCACCGAAGCTACGGGGTGTCACAGACCGCCGGCTGCCCGCACAGTCGCTCATATTTCCCCACTTGAGAACCGCGCTTTCCAAAGGTAGGGCTCCGAATTCCACAATTAAGATATCGTTACTGCATTATGAAGAAATTTCAGTGTGTTGAACTTTTCAGCGAAACACGTGTTTTGGCATACATCCACGAACTGTATGAAATGTTCGTTTCATTGTACGTAAATAATTATTAAATAATATATTGAATGTAATATATTCACTACTTCACATGTAATACTGCTTTGAGTATATACAATGCAATAATACGTGTGACTAATAACTGTGAAACCAGGAGACGCAATATTGTCCAAATCGTCCATATGCTCACCAGATCATGTGTTTAGAAAAATGAAAAACCAATAGGCTATAGGGTGAAAATTAGTGGAAACAAACCATGCAACCTAAAATTTGCGGATGACACAGTTATACAGTACTACAATGTTGGAAGATTTTCACGAATGTAGCAAGAGAGTATGTGCGAATATCAATTTCCAAAAAAACAAACATAATGACAAACATTAAGAAAAAAATACAACACAAAATACAGAAATATATGTACGACGTTTATTTGGGACAAGAATGTCGTTTCAAAAAAAAATGGGAAATAAATAAAAGAAAAAGAATAACAGTTTAGGCAAAATTCAGGAGTTTACGCATCTCAATGATCTTTGCCGTTAATAGTTACGTAATCAAAGGAAGCAAGGACTGGATCTCCAGGATAGGGGTCCTGAATTTAAAATAATTTTCATAGTAGTAAACTAGTATATCTCTTTTTAATTGTACATGTTATAATTTATTGTAATACTATTTTTGGTTACACACAAACATATTATTTGTATTGCAGAAAGAGTAGTCAAACTTCAGGTCCCTAAGATTTTGAGATGTTCATTTTCATGTTAGGGAATGAAGTATACGTCCTCCCTCATCAACCACACTGCGCGATATGTGCGTATCCCGAAATTCCGCTCACGCATTCGCATCGCGGTTCGCACCAAGCCAGACCTCACCCACTCGCCCCTGCTCGCCCTGCGCAGGCTCATCGCAAATCTAAAGCTGCTTAATGACGTCGTGCAAGTTCCTCATCTTTAATAAGAGGACGGGTTGATTAAAAAGTAAATCGTCTGTCGTGTTGCGAGGAGCCGTCTTTTGAAGAGCGCCCAGGAAGAAGGGCCCCGGCCGGGCGGCGGGCGGGGTTGCGAGGAGGAAGAGGAGGAGGAGGAAGCGGGGAGCGCCCAAGGAGGGCGGCAACGACGACGACGACGACGTCGGAAAGAAGGCGAAGACTGAGGGGGTCCTGATTAAACCCAATTCATAACGCTTGCCTTGATATCCTCTTTGCTTTGACTTTGCCACAAAGGCGCCGGGGGGCGGGGCGGGGGCGGAGAGGGCGCCTGAGCAGGCTAATATCGCAGCGGCAGCGTCGCGCGGGGGCGGGGCGGGGGCGGGGTGGCGGAGGCGGGCGGAGAGACGCGCTGGCGGCGGCGGCGGCGGCGGCGGGCGCCGCTCGAGGACGAGGCAAATTGGGCTTAGCGCACTTGTGGGATAATTGAATAAATATTAGAAAGAAGGAGGCGCCGTTTGCCTTTGAGGCACCGGTAAGGAACAGATCGAGTTTGGCGGTTCGCGCCCCGCGCGACCCCCGTCCTCCTGCCGGCGCACCGGCGGCCGGCGCCCTCGCCCTCACGCACCCTCCCTCCCTCCCGCCCCCCTTCGGTCGCTGCCTCCGTCAGGTCCTCTCGGAGATTAGACAGTTAATTGCCAGGGCCTAAATCCACGGAGGGCGGAGGGCGCTTAGGTGAGGCCCTCGTGCGAGACGTGCGCGGCGGGGGCGGGGGGGGGCGGGCAGGACACGCCGTTCAACCAGGGGGGAGGGGGTCTATTCAGCGCCCCGTCCCTGCACGCCGCTAGACCGAGGTCCGCTCCTTCGGCCCCCACCCCCAACTCAAAAAAAGAAGAAAAGCTCGTCGCCCGCCGCCCAAATTCCAACAGGTAGTCCGGCGCTGTTGCCACGTGTCCGCGGCCGCGGAGGTGGCGGAATACGCACCTCGGGTGGCGCCCCGCCGCGCATGCCGTGCAGCGGCCGAGGCCCCGGGCAGGCCCGCCCAACACAAACACCAGCGGACACCCCCGGGCCCCGCCCCCCTCGGCGGAAACGGGGTCCGTCCCCCGCGATTCCGCCCTCCCGCGCCCCGCCGCCCGCCGCGCAATGGCCAAGAGCCAACTGCCACGAAAGGAAACTAACGACATACCTAAATGATCTTTAAAAACATCACCTTGAAAATGTCACTAGCCTGCTGAAGATCCAAAATATTTCACTTCCCGTATTGATACAATACAGCCATCGCAAAACACATTCAACAATAGTTTCGTTCTTATTTTTGTAAATTACGCGCAGATGTCATAATATTAAAGACATTAAAATGTTCTTAATATATAGATACTTTATTGGTTATATTATTTTTTTTCTAGCTTATGCCAACACATATCTAAAATTTATATTCTTAAATAGTGGAACATGATTAAACTAGCGGATGATTAATGAAGGATCTTTTATCAAATGGAAACGTTTCAACTCCCACTCTTAACTAGCAAGTGTTACAAAAACTGGCGTTTAAAAAATATTCATTTAAAGGGAAAAATATGAAAATTTTATAACACTTGCCGTACAGACAAGTAGCTTGCAAATGTTTCGCAGATGTCAAAAAATTACAGGAAAAAGTTAATCACTGAATTTTAACAAATATTGCTATTCATTATCTTTAACAATCCTGTAAGGTAACTACAACATTACAAATGGAGTGAAAACATCAAACGAAAATGTTTATACGGTTATGACATGGCGAACACGTACTTACGAAAAACGATAAGCATGTCATTGAGATGTCGAATTTAGAGCTCATTTTCTGAAATTCCAGCTGCCAAGAGAAGGTACTCCTTACTGCATGTTTCTCTTCTAAAATAATAATAAAAAATCTCAGAAAAATGGCATTCAAATTCCTACTGCCACACCAAAAAATCAACTCATAATATTCCAAACAGATAAGTCTCCGTGACCCCCCTTTGAAAAACTCAGCCCTCAAGACCACTGCGACAATATTGCAAGAGATGTGTCGCAGGTCTGACGCCAACGTCACCGCCACCACACGCGCCTCCGCCGCCCCCGCAGCACTGCCACCACCGCCGCCGCGCCCCGCCACGACCGCCGCCCGCCCCACTGCCACCACCGCCGCCGCCGCCACAGACGCCGCGGGAGAGTTTACGAGCCACGCGGTCTAAAATACCGCGCGCGGGCCGTATTTCTTGGCGGCGTCGGCGTGGGCGGAGGAGGGGGGGGCGAGGGGGAGATCGCGGCGAGCGAGCGAGCGCCCGCCCGTCCGCCCGCCCCCTGCCGTGCGACGGCGGCGGCGTACGGAGCGCGTGCGTGCAGCACCGGTCACGACACGGCAGCGCCGAGCCGGGAGCCAAGGCGCGGGGGCGAATGCAGAGCGCGGCGCGGCGGCGAGGGTGGGGCGGGGCGGGGCGGGACTGGGAGGGGAGGGGCGGGAAGGGGTGGACCGGAGAGAATCGGGACGGGAGAGATGGCTCAGAGCATCAAATGATGGCCGGGAGGTCCTTGGTTCGAGTCCCGACGGTTTCCGACACTAGCTTGTCAGCTAGGTCGAATTCATTCCCTGTCCGAAGGGGAATTCTAGCGGCAGGCTACTCTTATCGATAGTTTTCCGTGGTTTCTCCGATCAACACTAGGCAAATGCCGGAGCAGTTCCGTAACAAACGGGCCACGGACCGCGCGCCATCTTTCTTACATCTTTGTCCTATCATCTCTCCTTAAACACACACACACACTAACATACACTACACTACCACACATTCCGGGAGATTGGTCGGGAGCTTAGAGCTTGTCCCGGCTGGGGCGGTGCCCTGCTGGTGCTTAGGGGAAAATCCCGCTAACCGACGGTACGTCGGCTCCGGATCTCCGCATCCAGCGGAGAAAGACCACCGCCACCTTCTGACCAAAAACATGCGCTACATTTACGGGACTAATTACCTGGTTAGTTGGCGGGCGGGGCGGGACAAGACGAAACGGCGTGGGCAGGGGCCGTAAGGGTGCGATGCGGGTCCATGAGGTGCGGGAAGGGGCGGGGCGGGGAGGTGCAGTGCAGTGCGGGGCGAGGCGGGGCCGGGCGGGGCGCAGTGCGCGAGGCGCAATCCCTCCCTCGATGAGACCGTTGCCAGCGGCGTGAGGGCGTGGGCGGCGGTCAGGGAGGCCGAGCTGACGTGAGGTTAAGACGCCGCGGAGACTGGCAACCGAGCTGAGAGGCTGGAGTCTGAGCGGACACTGTGAAACAGGCGCAAACGCAGCGGGCGAGTGCAGGACCAAAGGACAGAGGGCAAGGTACAGATGGCGCGGGGGTGACTCTGATCAAGACTGTTTACATGGATTCGGAAGGTACCGTGTAACGCTTCGCAACCCGAGGAAGATAAAAGCCAGCAAACGTGGGCGCGTTTATCTGTAGAACGAGGGTACAAAATGCGCAAAAAACGCAGCAAACAGATAGTGATGGTGGGAAAGGGGAAGGAAGAACAGGATCGTGTCCGTCGATACGTGATCGCGGCGGAGGGAAGGTGCGAACGGGGCGGGAGCGGGGGCGGGCGTGTACGCGGGGCAGGCGAGGACGAAGGCGAGCGCAGGGCGTGCCAGCGGGGGCGAAAGAGGGGAAGTGGAGCGAGAGGGGGCGGGGCAGGGCGAGCGTGCGGCCGCAACTTCACCTGCCCGCCGCCGCGCCGCCCCCCCTCTCCTTCCGCCTGTCCGCTGCCGCCGCCGCCACCAGATTTGCCTCATTAGCGAAAGCCGCGGGCCGTGTACACGCTAATCTACACGTGACGGCGGCGGTGGCGGCGTCGATATGCGGTCCGTTTGATCGCGGGGCGCGGCGGCGGCGGCGGCGGCGGGAGCGGCGGCAGTGGCGACGGCGCGAGAAGCACCGGTGGCTCACGCAGCGGCGCTCTCCCCCTCAACCAACTCGGCAGAGAAGCGCGAAAGAATACGGGGCCCACGAGAGTTATTATGCGTACGGCTTCTCGCGGTCTTCGGCTCTCGTTTAGACAATTTTAGCACTCAATAAGACGTTTAGGAAGTAAAAACCGTACATTGTGTTGCTCGGAATCTGAAGTAGGGAATAAACATGGACACCTAAAACGCAAATTCTCAAAGTTTTGCCTCTTTCTCTTTTGTTGGCTCTAGGCGTCGTATTAAGTTTTTACCACAAAATAAAACGCACGTAACACATACAAAATGTCCATGCAGCCGTATATTACTTTTAAAGGAATATCATAATCATCAGCATCATCATCGTTTGAACTTAAGTCGCTACATTTCCTTCAGAAATTCGGCGACGACTCCCGCCTTCATTCTGTCACTGCCCTTCGACACATTAATGTCCCTGCAGCAGCCTCACATATATTATCTTCGTTGTTCACAGTCGCATAGCGAATGGTGTGGCATGCCGCAGCCGTTGGACCCTTATTGATTTCCCCTCCGCAGTATCCCTGAGGGGGCGGGAATTTATTCTTCTACTTAGGTGTGCAGTGTGCTGCTGCCTTACCGCTTAAGCAGCTAAGCTTTTCTTAATATATAAACTAACTTAATTTTAGCTTTAACTAATCGTGTAGTTAATAAGTAGGCGCTGTGGCTTACCTTTCTGGAATCCAAAAATTGTTGGTTTTTTTCCTTATTTTAACATGATGTCCTTCTTCTTTGGTAAATTTTTAAAATATTTTTTATTCATGAATTATTCGTACTTATTTCATTACATACATCACCATTCATTCATCCCATTCAGTCACACTGCACCACACTACACTTGAACACATTGTTCGCCACGGCACGAACTAGACTCAATGTGTCCGAGGCACTCAGGCCCGCTGGCGGATCCAGGAGCAGCCCCAACAAGCCCTGGAGTTTTCGTTTACCTTCCTTTATTTGGCAGTATTCAACCACAAGCGTTATCGCCTCTCTGCGCCCGTGTGGTGCAGGCGACGCGGGGAAGAGTGGGAGGGGCGGGATGTGGCATCCTCCCTTCACGTGGCCACCCAGCACACGCGCAGAATGGCAGCGCCCCTTGTGAGAGCAAGCCATCTGCCATCGAGCTTCGTAAGTAACGCGGAGAAACAGTTAATTGCAAATAAAGAAAGTAGCCACGATGGAAACTATGTCTTTTTTGGTAATATTAAAATGTACGTCCAATTATTAAAGCAGTTTGCTTCTTCCATTAATAATGCACATGTTCTTTCTGAATTATCTCATTTACTACAGTTATACAGACGGTCAAGCAACGTCCCCTCTTGGCAATTCAGTAACACATAGCACGCGAACTGTACTCTCCGGTTAAGAAATATTTGAAAATACCTCCGTTATTTCAGATGTAAATTTAATCATTATCTACAACAAATATACCATAAAGAATATGTTTTTCTCTTCGACTCTTAGAAAAACAACAGAAATTCGTACTTTCAACCGAGATGCAGAGCAACTTTACAAAATGATAATTTAATACTTATGACGGATAGGGTCTGAGAAATTCGGAGAAGCCGTTTATTTATTTCCAGGTTTAAATATTTCTTTTTACAAAACAACACCTAAACGTGGTTTCTGTATTTCCACATTGTTTGTACGAATTCAGCGCAATTTGTAGTAGATACAAACATTACCCATTAGATGCGCGAGCAGTATTCATACTTCGATTATATCTAGTAGCACTTGACGTAAGTGAGCTGTTATGGTGTTATCCTATCGGGAGCTTAAACGTCACTACAGTGACGTCTCTGGTCACATTCAAACTCCCGATTGGATGACACCGTAACAGCTGACTAAACGTCAAGTGCCATTATAAATAAATCGAAGTACAAGAAGGGCATTGAACATCCCCCTCCAGCTCCTTCCTGTCTTCGCAGCGACTAGCCCTTTTCCGGAGACCAGTAACTCCGTCAACTTCCGGTGAACATTGTGTAAGCCACTACCGTCTCGCATCTCCGCTGCAGCAGCAGCAGCGAGACGCAAGGCGCACGACCGCGGCGCGGGGCGTGGCGAGGCGTGGCGGGGAGCGAAGGGGTGGGGGCGGGGAGCGAGGGGGCGGGGCGTGGCGGGGAGGGGAGGCGCGTTCGGTATCGACCGGCGGCGGATCGAGAGGCGCCTCCGAGACGGCGGCGGCGGCCACCGCTGCCCCCGCGCCCGCGCCCGCGCCGCGACGCGCTCAGAACGCGCGCCCGCGCAGCCAATGGGGTCGCAAATTAGCGTCAAGAAGGGCGCAGGGCGGCGGCGGCGGCGGCGGCGGAGCCCGAGGGCACAGCCTCCGGCGCTCCCTTCGACCGCTCCCGCCCTTCGCTCGCTCGCCTACCCGCCCGCCCGCCCGCCCGCCCGCCCGCCCGCCCGCCCGCCCGCCCGCCCGCCCGCCCGCCCGCCCGCCCGCCCGCCCGCCCGCCCGCGCCACACCGCGATATCGTGAGCGCGCTCGCTCGCGGAGCTTATATTCAAATGAGAGGGATTGCTTTGAATACACAAGCGCGCGCGGCGCGGCGCGGAGCGGAGCGGAGCGGCAACGCAAGGCGGGGGCGGGACGGGGAGGGGCGGGGCGGGGCGGAGTCGCAGCCGGCTCGGTGCGGCCGCGCGCGCGGGCGCGGGACCCGCCGCTAACGACCTTTTAAAAGCGGCGTTTTCCGCATAAAGACCAATTTTCTGCCATCAATTCAACGAGAGCGGCGGCAGCGGCGGCCCTCGCGGGTCGCGGCCATTTGAAGACCGAGCGCGCGGCGGCGGCGGCGGCGGCGGCGGCGAGCAGTTCCACATGGCGCCAAAACGCGGAACAAGGCGGGTCCAATGCAGTGCTATTCGCATTCTCACTTCCGATGAGCTAGACGAAATACATTTGGGCGACGGTAGGTCACTTCTGAGATGGAGGCTCTACTCAACCAGAGGCTGATCCATTCGATTATGGGGGGGGGGCAATTGTCGCTTTTTGTTAAATAATAAGCATATTTGTTATACTGTATATTAATTATATACTGGAGATATGCCACTATACAATATTATTGCTTAAACAATTGCATAATCAGAACATAAATAAGTATTTAAATCAACTTTTCCAAATAAAGGAAAGCAAACGAAAACTCTACACTACCAGCAGCGTATAAGCGATTCTGACAGTTCTCTCGCCACGTATTTCGGATCGTCATGTGACCTCTGAAGCAATCAGCTTGCGAGGATTTTACTTACTGCACAGAAAAATGACGTCAAAAATCTGATTAACTCAAGCTGTTGGATACGTTACTGATGTAATCGAGGTCTCTTCCTTTGGTTCAAGTGAACTCAGCTTGCAAACTTTTGGTTTGGACTGCTCTTTACCAGAAAATCTCTACCTTTAGGTATCTTAAATATCCGACCTAACCGGCAATGGTGCTGACAGGCGTCACAGGTACCTTACATTACATACAACGGTACATACATACAATGTCTGAGTCAATTACATACAATTTCTGAGTCAAGGAATCGAATAGGCTACTCAGTAAAATGATGTCCAACTTTCCATCATGCTAAAGAATTCTGTGATGAACATTAGTTGAATCTCGTAAATATTATTTGAAGCAATTACCACTGAAATGATATAAGAATACATTACATCATCAAAAAAATCTTTAAAAATGAAAAAAAGGTAAAATGACTTATTAATTGAAATCGAAGAAAAATGAAACAATGTCATAAAATCATAGGTAATTTCCTTCTGTCATAACAAAATGAATGTCTATACTGAAAGACATCCTTCTAAAGAGAAAAAAAAAGGTATTTCATTAAAGTCCGCCCTTGAACTGTTAACCAAACATTCAAAAGGTGTCATACCCATTTGATAAAAATAGCGTTCTTCGTTGTTTTTACCTAGAATGTTATTTCTAGAAAAAAAGTGAGATGTCTTACAATACATTAAGTAATACTCTATTCGTTGAGTTAAACATGGTGTTGAAAAATGTAAAATTTGTGGTATATTTTTCATTCTGATTGGAAAAAAGTGAAGCGGACGTGTCACGTTTTGAATGTTTGCTCACGAGCGAATACCCCAGCGCGGCTATGGGCCGTCTCCAGGTGCCTCGCCTCCCACTGCGAGGTGTCTGAAGGTCTCCGCACGAGCCGTTGCGCGGGAGCAGCCCCAAACCGTCTGGCGGAGGCGGACGCGCGGTGGGCTTCCCACAATGGGCGTGGGCGTGGGCAGGACGTGGTTCAACGCCCGGCCGGCGCCGCCGCCGCCACCGCCGCCGCCACCGCCGCCGCAGTCGGCAGCTGGAGAGCGACCCTGCCTCCTCGCGGTCAACGAGGAGCGGCGCCCGCTCATTCCCGCAAGGGTCGCCCAGCGCCAGCCCACCCATCCGCTCGCCCGCCCTCCCGCTCGCCCCCTCGCTCGCCCTCCCGCCAGCCCGCCCGCCCCCTCGCTCGCCCCCTCGCTCGCCTTCCCGCCAGCCCGCCCGCCCACCCGCCCCTCGCTCGCCCTCCCGCCCGCACTCTCGCTCGCCCGCCCTCATGCTCGCCCCCTCGCTCGCCCTCCCGCCAGCCCACCGGCCCCCCCCGCCCCCTCGCTCGCCCTCTCGCTCGCCCCCCTCGCTCGCCCTCCCGCCAGCCCACCCGCCCCCTCGCTCTCCCTCCCGCCCGCACTCACTCTCGCTCGCCCGCCCGCCCGCCAGCACGCACGCACGCCCACCCAAACGGCCGGCCGGCCGCCCCCTCTCTCCGCCTCCCCCCAGCCCACCCACCCGCCCGCCCGCCCGCGCCCCGCCCACGGCACAAAAGCCACGGCTTGCTGCTTCGCGGAAGCCGTAGCTCAGCAGCCGGCGGGCTAGCTTCCAATCTCCGGGGACAGAGGTTCCGAATCCCGCCCACGCAGCGCGGAATTTGAGGATGAACTCTCAGTAGGGGTCGGAGGCGAGGGAAGGGTTTCGCCGGCTTCTTACTCTACCACAGCTCCATCATCATTTATAAGTCACATTATTATCAATATCATAAATTCATTCACTAACCCACAAGATTACCCAGGTTCAGCATTTCGCTAGTTGGGATGTGTCGATGGTCGGCTGAATCACGGCGGCACACGAAAGTCAATACATAGAAATTATAGATGCATACCGCTTCCAGATTGTTGAGAAAAGAAGGAAACTATTGTAAGTACGTAATTTCTACTTTAACGACCCATCAATAAACTTACACATACAGCGAAAGTTCTTTGGAAACGCGAGCTTTTTGAAAATTCATTTAGTGTCTGGCTTCCTTACTTTGAAATTCCCTTTCAACCAGTCATTCGTGTCTTAAATAAACGTCGGTACAATGCCACACATTTTCCTATGCATCCCTTATGTTTTCACGGGTCTTTATCTAGAAGAGATCATTATTCTTCCACTGATAAGTTTCATGTCACTTTCATTATGTTTCACCAACACTTTATCAGCAACTCAGCAAACACACGGTCTTCACACTTTCAGCTAAATCGATGTCTTTCTACACTGTCAGAAATTACATTAAATGTAATGTACCGTGTACATTAAACGATATTAATGTGCATGCACATTACATTTAATATGTAAATTGAAATCAATGTAGATTTAATGTACGACTACATTAAACTTAATGTACCTTGTAAATTAAAGAGATTAATGTGTTGTACATTAAATTCAATGTTTAAATTAAAATCAATGTGGGTTTAATATACATCAGAACATGAAACTTAACATTCTTTTCCCTACATTAACGAGAGATTTCATTTAATGTACACGTACAGCAAATTTAATGTACACATACTTTTTAAGTTACTGTGCGTGTACATTAATTGAATTTACGTACATGATACTTACTTAAATGTACTTTTACATTAAAAGCAATGCAGATATTTCTGACAGTGCACTTCAACAACGTTCCGTCAATCGTCTCCCTAATCAATTCAACTCCTTAAAACAACAAACACATTGTAATTCGATGCATCTACCTTTCCCATTATCACACTGTAATATTCCCGATCATAAAATTCGCATTGAGTTCCCACCGCACACCTTTGGCTTCTTCGATCGCCCTCCCCCCCCCCCCCCGAGGAGGCTGGCGCCGCCGAGCGGAGGAGCGCGCGCCGGCGCCGCCGCGCCCGCCGGCTATAAACAAGTGAGTCACGGGCGGCGCCACTTCCGCCGCGCGCCGGCGCCTGCGGGCTGTCACGTGCCGTCCCCGCCCCGCCCCGCCCCTCCCCCCCGACTCGCGAGCTTCATCACGATATTTAACCTGTATCGCCTCTTGACCATCCATCGGAAAACTAAATAACGTCACTTAACGAAATTGCGAACCTATTCCAAGAAGTCATTAGCGTGGTTCCCAAAAATCGGTATTATTGTTATTTAACAACCGTGGCTTTTTTTTCTAAAAAGAAACCTGTGTACGTACACAGCTCTGTCTACTATTTCATTTCACCTTACGCTTCTGTACTGTAAGCTATACGAACATTGAATGTTTCCATTTTATGACTCCAACATTTCCTCAATCTTGCTAGATATTACGTTAGTCTTTTAATAAGTGAATAATATGTACTCGTATTATGCTTCTATGGTTTATCCGTCTTCATTAATTCTTTAGAAACTCACGGATGGCAACAAATATGTATCATCAGTAATACATTTTCACACCAACTGACATTAATCCACACAGAACAGGTTGAAGCACCATCAAAGAGACAAGAATAGTTTTACGTAATAAACACGCAGACAGGAACTACGAGATACCAGTAATCGCCTGAAGAATTCTACATCTTTCCAACGCTGACATGCAATAGTGACCGTGCTGCAGCCGGCCATCTCCTGTGAATCCGCGCGAGGCCAGCATTCGCCGCGGCCGCGACAGCGCCGTTCTCGCTCCAGTTTGCACCTCGGGGGGCGCAGGGGGCGGGGCGGAGGCGGGGGCAGCGCTGTGGCCGATTCGCGCTCCGCTGGCCTCCCGCCGGGCCTTTGAGCCGGCGCTTCAGGCACCGCGGTGGCGGCGGCAGGTGCGGCGGGCGGGTGGGCGGGCGGGCGGCGGGTGCCAGGCGCACGGGGTGACCGGTGGGTGACGGCGGGTGCGAAAATTCCCAGCAATCCCCGCGCGACGCCGTTTGAAGTGACCGGCGGCGGCATTCGGAGGCGGCGACCGCGCGGCCGGTCTCGCGCCCCGCCCCGCCCCGCCCCGTCTCGTCCCGCGCCTCCCCGCCCCGCCCCGCCCGCCCGCTCGTCCGCCCCCGCGCTTCCGCGCCGCCGCCACCGTCGCCGCATCTTTGGCGCCCAGCGAGGCGTGCGCCGGCACCAGCGGCCGGTGGGCGGCGGGCGCCGGCAGCGATCCGCAAGACGGGGACGACGCGGAACAACAAAGCCGTGTCGGGACGGGTCGGGGCACGGTCGGGGGCGGGGGCGGGGGGCGGGGGGCGGGGGCGGGCGGTCAGTGCACGCGCCGCTGCGTCGCCCGCCGGCGCGGAAGGGCGGGGCGTGTGCGCGGGCGCGCGAAGCAACGGCGCGGCGCGGCGCGCCGGTGTGCGGGCGGGTGAGGCCGCCGCCGCCATCGCCTCCCGCAGAGTCCGGGTGAGGCCGCGCGGGCGCGCGCGCCACAATCTCTCGGAGCCTCGACGGGCAGCGCGCCGCGCCAACGCGACAAGCCAACGCCCCCGCCTGCCCCAAGCAGCGCCCGCATCGCGACGGCCGCCCGAAAACAAAAGCGTGGTCAGCCGGCTCCAGGCACCGCCCTGAGCAATTCCCTGCGGGAATTCAACACCCTCGCCCGGGCCTGAGATAGGGTAAAATTCGAAGGGGCGGTGGATCCAATGGAACGCTTTTCATGAATCAGGGTTTGCTGAAAACTTTCGTGACAGAAAAGGGGCACTAGGAAGCATTATGCATTTAAGACAACACATCGGAGAATACTTCTTAGTCCTTATTCTTCTTCAGTAACAATGTAACAGACATTCTTATCTAGGCTTATAAAATTATTTCAATTCTTTACTAATTGCACAGCCAGCTACAAATGTATTCGATCTATTCCTTTTACCAAGACCACATTACTCTGAGCTGCAGCAGAGAGCAAAGAAGTTTCGCAATCTTTCACAATATTAACAAGTTGAGTTCAGAGAGAGCTCGTTTGGCACTGTGCAGTTACAAGTCTATCCGCTAGCCAGACCTGTCCAAGGCAGCCGTGAGCACACGGGTCGCCGCCGAGGCCACGCATAGTATTAAAATCTCCCTTGTGGATGGGTCGCTAATTGTCATAGTCGCGCTTCTCTCAAAACGTCTAGGTAAAGCGTATTTCTATCTTATTTACGTTGTACTAATTACAGGATAAAACACGCGACAAGATTAATAATTCTAGTTACCAAACAGTTTCTCCTCTTTTGATGGTTTTATACGAAATGTTTTCACGATTGCCTCTTAGAGCTCACTTTCGGGAACGCTCATCGCGAATACTCCTAGAATCCCAACCAAATTGCGATTTCAGTGGGGCGCGGGGGGCTGTTAGCAGGAAGGAAATGGGTGAGCAATGAGAGGCGGGCGATCTCCGGGCACTTTCCGAGTCACGAAACCCAGAAGCCAGCTCGTTGGGCAGGCCTGCTCTACTCAGTTTGCGTTTGCAAGGGACATCAAGGAAATTAGGAAAGAGCGGCAAAGAAAATGAAGGAAGGCGTGAGAGTCATTATTCAATGATCGCGCCGACCGCCATTACTAATGACTGAGGAATTTGTTGTGGCAAAAATAAGAAAACGGGACTGAATATTATTACAAAGAACTGTAAGACAATATTAGAAGATATTTAATCAATCAATATTTCACGTGGTGAAACTCAGGTCGCCAGGCCCGCTCTTCCATCTAACCACTCAATTGCGCTACGCTCCGTTCATCATCTAGCAGAGAAAGAAGGTATCACTCGTGCGACGAAACAGGCGATTTAAATATTACACAGAGGCGTATTTTAGGATTGAGAATCGTTCATGTGCACTAAACACACAGAAACGGACTGCCGGTTTTACTTCCCCTCCGAAGGAAGGCGTACGAAGGATTTTTTCCGCCCTTAAAATCCACGGCTCGGTTTGAATCCGCAAACTTGGTATAACAGCCCGATACGCTAACCGTTGTACCACCCACTGGCGGATCCAGGAGGGGGGGGGGGAGGACGGATAGGACTCACGGAGGCCATGCCCCCCCCTCAAAAATTTAGAGTTTTCTTTTACCTTCCTTTACTTGTCAAAACTGATTTATCTATGTTCGAATTATGTAATTATTTAAACAATAATATTGTATAGTATCATATCTACAGTACATAAATAAAAATATAATAGCAAATGTTTATTATTTACCAAAAAATCTACAAATGATCGTCTGGATCCGCCCATGATACCACCGAAGCCGTAGCTTACAGGCTAAGGTAGAAAATATTCAAGAATCATTCGTGCCCCCCTCGTGGGACGCGGCCGGCCCTTTCCAACCCCTCGCAAGCAGCGCTTTGGGAGCTGGGCGCGCGCGGGCAGAAAAGCCGCGACCTGGGCTTAGCGGCCGTCGCGCGGCCCAAGACACCTGAAGCCGAGGAGGGCGGCCGAGGCTTCCATGCAAATAGCACCCGGGTCGCGCCCTCCGCGGGTAATCCGCCGGCCGCCGGCCCCGCCCGCGCATCCTCGGCCGCCGACGGACAAAGGACGGACGGGGCGGCGCGGGCGGCGGACGCGCAAATCCGCCTCGCCTCCGCACGCAACACGGGGCGATCGCCCGCCCGCCCGCCCCACAGAAATGCTTCTCCTCTTGACAATGCACCGCGTTTTTAAAAATTGTTCTCACAAAGTTATAAATATCCTTGCAATACTACGAATTGTTTGTAGATTTATTTAAGAATACTAACAATTAAGTTATTTAACAATGTAGGCTTTCACGGCCGGAATTGTAATCAAAGTTTTCTTCCAGGCTAGTATATTGGGAAGTGTATTGCGATGTGTCGGGGACCATCGCAGTCCTCCACCCTTGCGTCACGCCAAATTACCGGACGGCAGGAAAGAACTACGCGCCCTCGAATTAGATACGCCCAGCCGCTCAAGCCCCCCATAAACTTTCAACTATCAATTATACCCTTTTTCTGACAATACCGCGATGCGTCGGGTTGACCATCGCACCCTCTCACCCCCGCGTCACGCCAATTACCGGAAGTTGGAAAGGGCCACGCGTCCACCGCGACCCGATTTAGTTCCGCCCAACGGCCCAAGTTCTCCAGAAGCCCCTAACCATAAATCTTACCCTTTGTCCAACAATACTGGATGATCGACAGCCGGAACAACCATTTTAGCGACTTGGCGATCGCCCCGGCTCAATAATCCTCTAAAAGCCTATAAAATCATCACATGCCAAAGCAGAAGGGACACGTGCGCGCTCCTCCGGCCTAACAATGCCGGCCAATGAACAACCAGAAGGCACCGTTGATGAACATAGAAGGTTCGAGAAGTTCAAATCCGACCAATAAAATCACTAGGCAGGAAGCACGTGAGCACTTTGAGATTTTTTCGAGAAACGAAAGGGACAGACGGGCGAGAGAGGCCAGAGGGAGACGGGCGACAGACGCTAGAGAGGACGGTCGTGCAGGAGAAGTCGTATGGAGATAGAAACCAACAAGTAAAGTTTTGAGTAGATTAACAGTGGTAGTAAGAAAGCCACCGAATATTAGTCAGTTAATGAAACCTGCGGTAAAAAGGGAACAGCAGCAGTGGGTAAGGCACACACTGAGCCGACCACTGCGAAACTTGCCCGGTCTTCACGGAATTAATTCCGAATAGCCAAAGTTTGGCTTCGAGGCGTCATACGCGGTCCAGGTGTCGTGTGACGGCCTGAGACGCGCGCGAGCATCACGTCGCGACCGCCCGGTCATCCACCGCCGACGTCCCGTGCGCCGGAGTCATCACCCCGGAGGCAATCGGAGGCCAACCTTGCAACGTTCCGGCGTCGCCTCCTGAGGGTCCGACTACACTTCTCCGTCGCTCGGCGAGCAATCCAGTCGCGGTGACATTACCATCTAACATCACAGATTGTAAGTTGTCATCACCATCATTCATTAATCGGCTACTAAAGTGGACAATAACCCAGCACCAACCTGAACAGTTTCTCTTCGTTTAATTTTTTGAATAAATTAGTCCCCGCCATTTGGTCGGGTGAACCAATTAATACCATAGCAAAGTGTTATTATTCTAAATCTTAAGAAACCACCAAATGCAACCCTTCGACCCAGGGCGCTCACCCCTGAGACGCTCAACGCCGGCGACATTAAGCAGGTAAGTGGGCATGCGCTTGGCGCCCTTATTAAATAAATTCAGCGCGTGTCCCCTCCTGCGACTTGGGACGACTGTCACACCATAAGTGTGTCGCGCCTCCATTTTGTGAGCAGTTCCATCACAGTATTTTCCTATAGACCACGGCCCCTAGCACGGAAGAAACGTTGATTGATTAAGTTATTTTAATATTTATTTTTAAAAATTGGAGACTTGGAGTTTAAATTCAAACACAATTTCTGGTAGACAAACTAGCAGACAAAACGAAAATGATTTTATAAGAATTCTTTTAACAGGCTGAATACTCAAATTGTTTTTCAGTTAAAACATACTAATTAAAAAAGGACATATTAAACAGTTCATACCACAAATGAATAAAATTTTTATACACATTGCTTCCTCTTTTCGAAAAATTAATTTGCTTATTTTTTTAAAAAGGGTTCTATTTAAATCTCTTCTTATATCAGCCTTGTCATCCTATTGCTCTCACATACGCCCTCAAGGCGGAATATATAGTTTCATTCATTTACAGATTGAGCAAAGAAATATTTGATTCTTTACAGATGTGTTCTTGGGCCACTTTCATTATTATGCTTTAATAATTCAAATTTTCTCACAGATCCGAGACACTACTTTTGTTTTTGGATATACACTTTTCGTTCTGTCTCCTTGTGAATCTCTATTTGCCCTAGTAATTCCTATGATGGCAATAAATATGTAACCGACATTGTATGAATATGTTGTCTATGAACTTAAAATTAAAATTTAATGTTTATTAACATTCAGATATATATATATATATATATATATACAGAGTCTTTAGTTTATCTTGCAACTCATGTCTGAGAGCACTCGTTCTTGTTTTGGTAATTTGGCAACCGCGTCTCTTTTACACCTTTCAAGACAGCCGTGCTTGGCACGTCGCGACAGCAGAGGAGGCAACCGTCAGGTCATAAGCTGCAGCAAGTTCCTGTTCTTTGCTGATCCCATTCAAGAGTGTCGGCGGGCAGGTACACGGCTCTCGTGCCGAAATCTTTTCACGCTGCACAGAGTGGGTGGGGTGGGCTGAGGCATGAGCGTGGAAACAAAACGTCTCTTTAAGCAATTCTGCCCAGTATGCTGCAGAAACAAAAGTGTAATATTAATGTGGAGGGGAGTTATCGATTTATTTACAGCAACGTAACAATAATTATTTAAGTAAAGCCAGCTCAGAGAGAAATCGAAAAGATATATCGTGAAATATTACCGCCCTAGCTCTTAATTTTATAACAATAATAATAATGTATTATTATTATGGAATCTGCATATTAAGCAAATAAGAAAACTTTAGTAACAGACAATAAACATACCTAGAAATGTTATGAGAGTAATTACTGCAGAGGCCAAAAATTAAAAATCGAGGTGGAGCGTAGCTGAGCCGAGATTTTTAATTTGGACGAGGCAGTAATAACACTGCAACATTTTGTGGTATGTTCAGCATTTTATCGGTCAATCTCACGATTTATGCGAAAATTTATATTACTGCGATAGTAAACATATGAATTCTGTTGTTGCGGCATGTTACTATAATATTGTAGGGTATTGCTTGCGATATATCTATTTAAACAATATTTGTATAGCGTGGTTTGAAAAAGGGCACAAATAATTCTCCTGAATTAAAGATAACTAAAGAAATGACGTTCGGTGAGGAAGTTGGCGCGTCGATTTCAGTGGCGACACCTCAGATCGTCAGTAAATATGATTACCGAAGAAGAGTTTCATTTGATGGAATGCGAGGAAAATGAAATTAATTTACCTAAAACACATTTTAACTGCACTATTAAACCTATTACAATGAACAATAATTATCTCAAAACTAATATGAGTTACTTTATTCTGAATTATTTGAATCTGATTTCTTTTCTACACAGACTTGTTTCTTTCTTACTAAACATTTGACTTGCGATAAATCAATGGTTGTTTATTCACGTTGCCAAAGATGTTAAAACCCGATGCTAAGGATGTTAAATTGCTTAACATACAGATAGGTACACGCCTGTGGGGTTGCATGTTAAAATGGGCTAAAGACGCATGTCACCGATAAAATATTAAAAATACTAATAAATGTAACTAAGTAGTACATTAATAATTATTGAAATAATTAATAAAAAGTAATAAATATAATTATCTAAAATGACAAAAAACTGACAGTCGAGTAAATGCTCAAAGTGACCACTGTTTATGAAGAGACAGGCGTTTACTCTTTTCTGTGTAGTGGCTGCAGTACGTTGAAGAGCAACAGGA
>JAHLJT010009436.1:54253391-54288877 GCA_031308135.1 Acheta domesticus
TATCTTACAGCCCACGTGTCAGATGCCATCCAGCAGAATTAAAGTGGCTATTGCTAATCCCGTTCGTGTAAGTCGGATTAAGTCGATGATAATCGCGATGCAGCGAGTTGGTGAGGAAGGAGGAGGCCGAGTGAGGGGGGTGAGTGGGGAGGGCGAGGGGTGATGGGAGGGGAGTGGTGGGGGAGGGAGGCTAGAGCGCCACCGGCCTACGCCGCCACAGCGCGCGTGCTTTTTGTGCGGCGCGGCCTGGCCGGCGCGCGCGGGGCGAGGCGGGGCGGAGCGGGGCAGGGCGGTGGCAGAGGGTGCCGGGTCCGCCTGGGGGGGGACGGGGCGGGGAGGGGGCGGGGCGGGGAGGGGCGGGGGCGAGAGCGCGGGCCCGGCGCCGTTAATTATGCGGCGATTAGATGCGGCGGCGGGCGGTGGGAGGACGCGGCGATGGATGGCCCATTGTAAACGCGCGCTAAGCGGCGTCGTTAGGCGGCGGCGGCCCGTGGGTGGCCACCGCAGGACCCGGACCGGCCCCCGCCAGCCCCCGCCCCGCCCCTCCACACGCGCCGCGCCGCGCCCTCGACGCCGGTCCGGGCCCCGGCACCGTCACCACGCCACGCCGCCCAGTCACCCGGCACCCCCGGCTCCCGTTTCGCTCCGGATACACGTTCTCTACAGGCATACATTTTGCTTCTTGCTCAAAGGCTTGCCCGGTGTGTCATATCATGTATGCTACACAAACGAGTGTTGTGTATTCAATGTGTTGTGGACACCTCAAGTTCAGTTCCTTGATACCGAAACTGGCATATGTGTCTCTTCAAAATAAAGTGAAATTCATTAAGGTCTTAAGTGCCAAAGATTTTGTTTCCTATTTAGTAAGAAAACATTATTTCATTAGATATCTCTCTAAAACATATAAACATATATGTTTTTAAAAAACAGCTACATGCAATACTATCTTTATCAGAAACATCAAACTATTAAGAGTGATAATGATGACCCTACTATAAGTAGTACAAACATATCCCTGAAATAATTCATTAAATCTTGTTAAAATTTATAAAAGTTGTTTAAATTAACATGAAAACCTTCAGTATATGACACTTTGCACACGCGCCAACCGCCATGGGGGTATGTTTTTCAAATATTATAAAATAAATTAAATGTTGAATGTTGTGGCAAGGACACAAAACTCAGAAAGACGTTACGATCATTGTTGCTTTCTAGACATTAAACCTAACCAGATTACATTCAACCTACACAAAGATTACTTCCAATAATTTATTTTGAGACACAAAGCAGACCTTGGTTTATCGAATTTTCTAAATATGGATTTTAAACGGATTTTTAATCATTTCCAATTGATATAATATGTAATAGCTGGTTTGTTTCTTAACATCCACAAGTCTCATAGCTGACATTCTGTCAGTGGCGAACGAATAAGGAGCGAATTATTGACAATATTATAATTTAAAACAATGCGAAATTACAAACTGAACACGTTTTAGTATAGATGGGTGAAGGCGCTCTTTCAGGTCACTTTAATCACATTTGTATCTGTATAGATTCCACGTATTTATTTAGTGATTCGCAAGTCACGCTTCACAATAGAGTATTGTCTACACTCGCAGCAATATCATCTTACCGCCGCTCGTCGCGAGAGGACGAGTGTCCACGTCGGACGCGAGACGTGGTTGACCCAATAGCCCCGCGCACCGCGCCGCGGTCGCCGTCGCACTAACAAGGCGCCCGCCGCAGCCGCAGTCGCCCCAAGTCAGTGGGCGAGCGCCGCCGGAAGCCGGCAGCAGGGACGGAAGGCGGCGGCGGCGATCGGCGGC
The DNA here is from genome assembly GCA_031308135.1 of Acheta domesticus. Classification (NCBI taxonomy): domain Eukaryota; kingdom Metazoa; phylum Arthropoda; class Insecta; order Orthoptera; family Gryllidae; genus Acheta; species Acheta domesticus. The sequence continues at coordinate 54,255,218 of JAHLJT010009436.1, forward strand.
TGTCGCCGTGTTTTTATCAACAGGCCGCAGCGCTCGCGTCGCGTCGCGGACCATGCATATTCAGCAGCGCTCAGCTCCCGCCCCGCCGCCTTCGCGCACATGCAAATGAGCGGCCCTTTGAGACGCCGGCGGCGGCGGGCGGCGGTGGCGGTGGCGGACCTCGAGGGCGGAGGAAAGGGGATGGCGAAGGCGGCGGGGAAAATGTGAAGCAACGAGGTGGAAGCGCAAGAACCGGGCGAATGTGAGTGAGGCGGGGACGAGGGCAGCGGAGGGTCAAGGGATGGCGGGGTGGAGGGGCGGAGGGCGGTGGAGGAGGACAGGGCTTCAGGCGAGGAGGCAGGGGCGAGGGCAGTGGGAAAGGGCCGAGGGATATGGCGGGGACAGGGGCGGGGGCGGGACGGTCCGAGGGTGGTAAAGGAGGAGTGAGCTGGGGCGTGGGCGAGAGAAGCGGAGGCGGAGACAGGGCAGCGGGAAAGAGCCGAGGGACATGGCGGGGTCGGGGCAGGGAAGGGGGGTCCGAGAGGGCGGAGGAGAGGGGTGGCTGGGCGAGGGTGAAGAAGCGAGGGCGAGGGCAGCGGGAAAGGGGCCGAGGGACATGCCGGGGTCGGGGGTAGGGAAGGAGGGTCCGAGAGGGCGGAGGAGGAGGGGGCTGGGGGCGAGGGTAGAAGAGGCGAGGGCGAGCAGCGGAAAGGGCCGGGGGCCATGGCGGGGTCGGGGTCGGATGGTCCGAGGGCGCGTAGGAGGAGGGGGCTGTGGGCGGGGGAGCCGCAGAGAGCGCGCGAGACGCGCCGCGCGGTGGCTCGACGCCTGGGGCTGCGGCGAACCGCGCTTCAACAGCACACACACACCGCCCACCCACCGCCGCCACGGCCAAGATGGCCGCCCGCAAAAACCTGCCGCCAGGCAAGTAGGCAGAACTCACATCTAAGCTATGCACATGTCAAGCCCCATTATAATTTATAATACTCCAAAGGTTGGAATCTGATCTCACTAATGTATAATAAACACTGGGGAAAAAAGTCTCGATTTAATTTTTTCAATACGAAAAGATGTCCAAATACTCCAAACACAAGTCAAGAACACTCACGCAGAGAACATTCGATACTAGCTATTTCTAAATGTACGAAAAGGTATTATGTCGGAAGCGCGTGCTGTCCGATTCAAGCTGCTCGTCTTTTATTCACGTCCGCCCACCACCGCTAGTCATAGCGCATTACCTTTCGTAATTCATTCATTGCATGGGAAGAGATGGGCATGCCAGCTCCCTGTTCCGTTCGGTGATGCGTTGATAGTCGACGTCGTGATAGCTTCTAAAAACCTTTGGTGCTTCTCGTGTATACAATATTCGTTAATCCGCTCAGTCTATCTAAACTAACAAATTAATTTAAAGCGCGGGCTATCACACGCTACATTATCGCAGTTTTGAACACATCTCATTTATTTAGTACCAGTTACATGGAAATTATCGAGAACGAATAATATAAGGCGGATATTATCCTGCTTCAATCAAGAAATAAATTCATAATACTGAACTTGAAGATACAAACTACAGGGCACTATCGTATGCCCACTTAAAATTACAGCTTATCACTATCTATTACTGACTGCCTCACACGCAAGAAAAGTAGCAAAGAGTAATTTTAAAATATTCACGATTATAAATCTTGATTTACTTTATTAGACAATTCTTGAAATCTCCCAAGAGTTTATGTGAATTATAGCTGCAGATATTAATAGAGAAATTACGCAACATTGGTTCATTATTATTCAAGATTTAACACAGTAATATTTACTACAAATAAACAAAAATTGCATATCACTAAAGTGACTGTAGATTTAAGCTTATCATTTTGTTTCCTAGATCCTTATAATGATGTGCGAATCTTACATTTCAACAGTCTGTCGAAATATAAATCCTAAATATGAAACTACTTATGTGATTATGGTAATAGACAATCAAGACGTGGGAGGAACTCGCGATGTATCTGCAGTTTTTGGTGCAGCAATCGGTCGTCACGCGCACCATGACACAGCTCACACTCACCTGCAACAAAGAGAAACACCTTTAGTGTACAGATCCAACAACAAGGCCAGGCACAAACAAATAATACATACAAAGTGATTAAAGATTATATCTTTATATATTTGCAAGTAATGGCATCGGAAAGGAGAATACAATATCAGAGATCATTCCAAATTGAATTTCGGGTCACGAGCAGAATCAGGGGCGGATCCAGTCAATCATTTTGGGAGGGTCCATCACAATTTTTTGTAAAATAATAAACATATTTATTATATTGGTACATTTATTTTTGTAGTGTATATAGGATAATTTACAATATGATTGTTTAAATAATTACATAATTACAACATAAATACATATTTAATCAACTGTGCCACATAAAGGAAGGTAGCAAACGAAAACCCTATGTCTTTTGGGAGGGGACATAGCCCCCATATGCCCCCCCCCGCACCCGCCACTGGAGCGGAATAACAGTAAAGCAAACACCAAGTCCCGGGCCGCCCCTTTGCCTTCTCTTATTTCGATGCGCGGCGCGGCGCAGGGCGCGTAACTGCAATCGGCCGCACGGAGCCGCCGCCGGTGGGATATTTTCCAAAAACACCAATCACAATCACAATCGCCATCGGCCGCTGCGAGGGTGAAAACCATCGCGACGAGCGACCACGCGCTGCGAGCGGAGACCCGCGCCGCCGCGCCGCGCCACGCCGCGCCACGCCGCGCCGCGCCGCGCCGGGGGCTCCAGGGGACCACAGGCCGCCCCCGCGCCCACCCACCCCACCCGCGCCCCGCCCCGCGACCGCAGGCGCGGCCGAGCGCGCGACAAACACAGCGGGGCGCACGACCCGCGGGCGCGGCGGCGGCGGCGGCGGCGGTGGCGCAGGCGGCGCAGGCGTGCGCGGGTGCAACGGGCGTGAAATAACCAGCCGGCGGCAGCCGAGGCGGCGGCGCGGCGGGAGCGGGGCACGTAGGTGGAGGCGGGTGGCGTGACCGACCGCCCCGCCCCGCTCACAGTCCGCTCCCGCCCCGCGCCCGCGGCGCCACCGCCGACACTACAAATATGAACAGCGCCGCATTATGGAGGGCGTGGCACCCGCGCCGTGCCCCGCCCCGCCCCCGCGCCGCCCGCCAACGCGCCCGCGGGACCCGCTGCTCCCGCACGCACACACACACCACACCACACTGCGCGCTCTTTCCGTTGCTTATTTGTTCGCACCCCCCCCCCATCCCGCCCCTCCACGCTCCTCCCTCGCGCCGATCGACGTTCGATTATTCGTTCACTTTTATCGCAACTTCTTCCATTCGTGCGGTGGAAATTCGTTGCACTTCTCATATACATTCAGTAGCGCGAAACATTTCGCAGTTCCCATTATTATCGGATCGAATTCTGCTACGAAAGATTTTCCTCGTTCCACTGTACCCCAGAAAATTCGTAGATGTACACGAAACAAATATGGCGATTTATATCTATTCCCTCGACACTTCCTAGTACATTTTAGTTGGCAATACTTCCTCCTTACTGTACGTTCCTCCTTACTTTCATTAGATTATTGAAAATGATGAACGATAGATAAGAATACACAAAATTCTACTGACATGAATCTTTCAATCATGCCTTAATGTTTAATATCAGAGTACTAGCTCGAAATAGAGGATACAGAATTACATGCATTTTAACTAACTATTTAGCCTGGAGATCACAGTCCAGTCACGTTGTAAATGACAGAAGTGTAAGGGAATAAGGAATGAAACGAGGAATGCTGAACGTGTCGAAATATTTTCATCAAGGGAAAGCCTGATTAAATTAAGTGTATCGATCTCCCATTTGTATGAAGTATAAAGATTTCAGCTATTCCAGAGACACGCTGTTTGTGTGTCGAAATCAATGTTTCGTCAATTTGCTACCAACGAGCTATGTCAGCATGAGACATTGTAACCGTCTTGAAAAGAAAACACAGCTTTTTTTAGTACTGAGAGCCATTCGCCCGGCCGACCGAATCTAGAAACATTGGGATTCTTAAAGCAATATAAATAGTGCAATTTTCGTAAATATCAGCCCATGTATTTTAAAGCCCCAATATTAGTATCAATACAAAATCCGAGTGTAACACTTAATTTCAAGCATGTAACACTTCTGCAATACAGAAGAATGTCCTAGTAATTGTGTTGAATGTAAAATATTAACAAAATGTGAGCTGAAACAAGCAGCTCATATAAAGCAAACAACCAAATTGCAAAATAATATATATATAATATATATATATATATATATATATATATATATATGTGTGTGTGTGTGTGTGTGTGTGTGTGTAAAAAATATAAAGCAATCTCAAATGTACTTGAATGTTAATTATGCATTCAGTCCAATCGATACTGAGATCATCGATACTTAAGGCGCCACAATGTCCGACACATTAAAACAACCGTTTTTTACCTTTTTCTTGTTCCTAATAATTCTCCAGACTTATATCCTGTTTTCACACGCTACACTCTCGTATCTCTTTCATGGACAACTCAGGCTGCTTCATCTTTGAGGGACGCTTCACGACATGCCAACACAATCCTTTCTGGTGGCAATCTTGATTCAGTAGGTTTGTTCCAGTTTTCTCTTCGTTTTCCAGCCAATGATACACTCACCAAATATAGCCAAACTATTCTAGGTGTCACATCAACTCAAGCAAGCATTCCAACATCCCTAACCGCACCTCCTCTTGAAGTTTTTTTCTTCCTCCGTAGACGCGCAGTTGAGACGGGGACTTAATTCATTCAAGCCGGCGACCGTGTGTTGCTGTCATGGGGCTGAAGCAACTAGAGTAAAAAGGGGGCTAGTAAACAACTAAAATCAACTTAATGATACAGTAAAACTTGCTCAGTACGGAGAGTGCATAATGCGGAAATCTGCCTGATGTAAAATGAATCGTGGTCCTGCCAAACAAAAGTTCTACTGTATTACTTTGTATAATACGGAATCTTGTCTAATACGGAAAAAATACTGGTCCCTTGAGGTTCCGCATTGAGCAAGTTTTACTGCACTTTAAATCTAGTGGTACCATCTAACGATGTCTCTGCCGCAAACCTTATTTAACTTTCTTTTCTATTTGTTAATGTTTTTATTGATTTATGTTGGTTGTACATAGTTCAGTATATTTTCTACTTTACATATGTTCGAAGGCTTACGTGCTAACTTACATTTAAAAACTTACTCCTAACTCTTAAATCTAACATAAGGGTGAGGATGCCCTTGGGTCCTCTATTCTGGTTCGAATTCGGAGAAGGATCTATTTCTTAATAATTACAACAATCTATTGAATTTTTTCTGGCGATTCACGAGACCCTTTAGTCATTCCCACATCTCGCGCGCGTCGGCTCCTCGTTGGTCGTCGCCCATTCTCCCGCGGAGGGGGCCGGGGGGCGGCGGGCGCGGGTGTGAAGGGGCCCGACCCGGCGGTCGCCCCGCCCCCTTCCCATCGCGCCGCGCCGCGCCGGGCGTGTCACTCTCATTGAGGCCGCAGGGGCGCACGACGCCCGGCCGGACGCGCGCCCGCCGCCCCGCCCCCGCCCCCGCCCCGCCCCCCGTCCCCGCCCTCGCCCCGCCCCCCGTCCCCCCCCTCGCCCCCGTCCCCGCCCTCGCCCTCGCCCCCGCCCTCGCCTTAGTAACCTTACAACATACAAAAGGAAACACGCTCCAGTTGACCATAATCGAGATGTTAACGTTTCCGAATTATCAGGAGACTGCTGTCACATTTCACCTTCCATATTAACAAAGTACATTTACAATATATTTGTAATAAAATAGTAAAGAAATATGATATGAAAAGCTTCAACTCTAATGGAAAACTACGAGATAATTGCTACACTTGGAAATCAACAGAAGAGTGTACATCAGTTAAGGTATACATAAGTCATCCAAGGTACTTTTCACTGGCGTCTTTGATTGTCGGCAAAGTAGCGACCAAACAATTGCAACGTTTTGCAATTGCGACGTTTATAAGACGGATTTCGTTTTTCTGCATCGATTTACAAAACATTCCACAGTGTAACATTAAAAATTGTCAGCTACGATTGAGTCTGTTTGAAAGACGTTACTGTACTTGAAGTGCTCAACGAGACAGTTTTAACACGAAGTAACGAATTTCCGATCCGGCAAAGTCAGCCCTGTGCACTTTAATTCTTTGCGAAGGCCAAGCGGACGCTGAGCGGGAGGTAGTATGGCGTGGGGATTCCGGAGCGTCTCGGTCGCTGGGCACCACCAATTCGTCGCTCGAAATCCAGTCGACAGTCGCCTCACACGCACGCGCGGGAGAGGCCCTTAGCAATGCTCTATTCTCACAGCTCTGGCACGTATTTAGAGTACAGATTCCGAATTCAGAAGCACATCTTCGCACATGAGAAGGAAACGCATGATTCTAGAACCATATGTGGCTTTCGAGGCCTTAAAGAGACATTTTTTGAACCAACCCACATGTCATGGTTAACAACGAAAGACACTTTCTAAATTTTCAATATGGGATTGCTCAAATGTATAATATTTTGTGTCACAAACTATAAATACCAAATTGCGATATACCAGTTTTGCAGATACTTAAAAAGCGATTCAAAGTATTTTTATGCGTTCAGGCAAACAGTTCGATCATTAAATGTCATGATCTGCCACGCCACACTTTTGTAATGCTTTAATGGCTGTTTGTCAAAAAAATTATTTTTTTTCTGAAGAAACGAGCTGGCACACGAATAAGTTTGATGTATTTTGAAAAAAGTAGTATTTCGGAAAAAGTATTTATATCACGTTAATGGTACCGTGCTTCCTTTAAATTATTTCAAGCAAACCTTTTCTTACACGCGGAAGTTACTGTTCTGTAATTGCATTTTTCTATATTTATTTTAGTCCCCTAATTATGTAAGCTACTGAAATCGTTCAGATATTTTGATACACCCATGTTAACGTTTGCCCTCCTATTTTTACACATCTTAAAAAGTTATTCTTCCTCCATTTTTCAATCAGAGAATGACTCACTCCTGAGCCCCCGGAGACAAACGCTCAGCCAATTTACATTCCTGAAATCGCCTTCCAATATTTTGCGAGAAGAGAACTATCCAGTTGAATACAGCAGCCATGTAAAACACAATCCCATGATTTTCTCTTGCACAATGTAATATTAGCGTAGTATGTCATACATGTTTAACATTACATAAGCTGTAAAAAGAACTACAAGAGAAAATTTCTCTGCAATTCGTATTGCTTCCACCAAGACGATGTTCAGCGAATACCGGCTGCACGGTTACACCGTGTTATTCTCACGGCAAAAACAGAGCATCCCCAGAGCGCGGAGGAGCAGACGTTCGGTTGGCAGGCCTGTGGCGGCGGTGGCGGCGGCGGAGCATCAGCGCTCGAGCGGTCGCGCGCCGTCTAAATTAAGGCCCCGCGGGTGACGTCACACTCGCGCGTGCCGCCGCCGCCGCCGCCGCCGCCGATGTATCAGCGGCGGCCTCATGGGCCGCTTCCGCTGCGAGGCCCGCCGCCGCGCCGCGCCCGCCCCCACACGCACTAGCGCGCCGCCGCCGCCTCCGCCATCGCCTCGCAGCCCAGCGAGCACAATGAGCGCGCTCCCGCACTCCAACCCCTCGCCATCGAGCTCAAACACTCCCCCGTACGCTCCTGCACTCTTCCGCACGCTCCAGCATTCTTCCGGACGCTCACGCACTCTTCCCGACGCTCCTGCCTTTCCGAACGCACCCGCACTTATCTGGACACTGCGCGTTTTTGTGGATGCACCCGCACTTTTTTGGCACTCACGCACTCTTCCCGACACTCCTGCACTTTGCTGGGCACTCCCGCACTTTTCTGCATGCTCCCGCTCTCTTCCGGACGTTCTCGCACTTTTCTGGATGCTCCGAACTTTTCCGAGTGGCCACTCACTTTTCCGGACGTTCCAGCACTCTTTCGGGTCCGCCCACATTCTCGTACTCCTCTCCTCTCGTTCTCGAGCTTAAACACTCGTATACTGCATCACTGTTTCTCGCGCTCCCCTCACTCTTCCCAACGTCACCACACTATTCCGGACGCTCCCGCACTCTTCCGAACAGCCTCGCACTTTCCCAGACGCTCCCGCACTCTTCGGAACCGCTCGCGCCCCCCCCATACTCCACTCCTCTCGCCGTCGAGCTGAAACACTCCCCTGTACACTTCAGCACTCTTCTGCGGGCTCCCGCACTCTTCAGGACGCTGCCGCTCTCTTCCGGACGTCCCCGTACATTTCTCGTGACTTCCGCACTTTCCTGTCCTTGCCATACTCACTCTCTTGCGTGCACTCCCTCTAGCTTCTAGCTCCAGGATGCTGTTCATCTGGAGTTGTTTACAACATTAAGTTCAGCTTCACCAGCTTCGAGAAGGATACGTTTAACACATATCATTCTTTTACTGCTACTCGCCCAATTGAATCCTTGATTTTTTACTTGGATCTTCGCTTCCAGTTGACTTAACATGATAATTTGGTGCCATCCAGCAAACAGTTCAATTGTTTTTGACTGATCACTACTTCTACGTGTATCTGTTAAGTTTGTTTCTCCTTCCAAATTTCGGTCTAGATTTGAAGTGAAACTTTACTTGAAATTTAATGTTATGTTAGTTTAGGGAGGCAGATGAATCAAAACCTATAGTACTATCAACTGTCATTCTTGTTCAATAAATTTGAGAAAATGTTAAAAATCATGAAATGTGATTGGCGAACAATGTTGTTCACATGAACCGGCAGGGCATGTACCTTGATAACTTCAGAAAATCCGTCTGCAGGAGCTTGATTGGAAGACATTTGAATTAACAAAAAAAAAAAAAAAAAAAAAAAAAAAAAAAAAAAAAAAAAAAAAACACAACAACAACAAATGGTTCCATAAATCTCGCGATCATCCAAAAAGCAATAAAACCAAACAACCATCCAGGAAAAAAGAAAAGATGACGTAATTTTTCAGTCATCTTACGAAACTCTGACACTTTAATATTCCCGTGAACTCTCGAGTAGTTCAGTAGTGGTTTTCCCCCAAAGTAAAGAAAAACCGGAAAACACCAACACGGTTTGACTTACGTTGGTTTGCCACAAGATGTTGCCCAGCACCACATTTCACTCCCAGTCATCGTAGGAACGCGTTTGGGCAGACGGGCAAACAGTGGCCGCAAGCCAGGCGATGATGGCAGCGGCTGCGGCGGTTGTCGCCAGGTGGGGCTGATTACCCCAGATTATATTTGCCTCCTAAGTAGCCGACCGCCGCGCCACGCCCCCGAAATAGTGAAGCGGACGCCCCAACTCCGTAGCGAGAGCGTTCGCTCGGGGCCGCTGCGACCGCACGTTCTCTGGTCATTTACGTACTTTTAAACCATTGCTTTTCTCACATCACATTAACTATGCATTTATACACTGCAGTAATACTACTTAAACAAAACACGAAAATCAACAGCCTTTTGAAATGGGTACACAGACCATCCCATATCTCCTGATACAGTATAGCAATCATTCTACTGAAACAATATTAAAAGTGAAATCAGAAGTTTCGAATATTCCAATTATACTAAGGATTAAAATCAACAAATGCTTTCACTACCATCATTTCAACTGCTTAACGACACAGCTCTCTCGATTAAAACAATTCCTTATTATTGCACCCGATCCGAGGTTGTGTGACCTTCCCCAGATAACTCGCTGGATTTGGAAGACCTTCTCCCAAACGCTCGTGTACTTCCAGCGCAAGCTGCAGCGACAACAGGTTACGATGCGGAAAGCAATGAAAACGGACGTAAAAACGCGCAGTGCGTGGCGAGGAGGAGCGTTCGAGGGGAAGGGGACGGGTCGAGGGCGGGGGGGGGCTGGCGCCCCTTTACGATCGTCTCGCACACTGGTGCCTCCAAATATTTACGCTGCGGCCGCCCGTTTTTTCGTCGCCTGCAGCGACGGCGCCCGTCGCCCAACGCCCGTCGCCCGCGTGGGAAGCCCCGGCGGCGCCCCGCCCCTCCCCCGCCCCTCCCCACCCTCCGGGCGACGCAACCGCCCACCCACGCAAACGCGGTCGAGGGTCTGGAGAAACGGCACCGAAGCTACGGGTGTCACAGACCGCCGGCTGCCCGCACAGTCGCTCATATTTCCCCACTTGAGAACCGCGCTTTCAAAGGTAGGGCTCCGAATTCCACAATTAAGATATCGTTACTGCATTATGAAGAAATTTCAGTGTGTTGAACTTTTTCAGCGAAACACGTGTTTTTGCCATACATCCACGAACTGTATGAAAATGTTCGTTTCATTGTACGTAAATAATTATTAAATAATATATTGAATGTAATATATTCACTACTTCACATGTAATACTGCTTTGAGTATATATAACAATGCAATAATACGTTGACTAATAACTGTGAAACCAGGAGACGCAATATTGTCCAAATCGTCCATATGCTCACCAGATCATGTGTTTAGAAAAATGAAAAACCAATAGGCTATAGGGTGAAAATTAGTGGAAACAAACCATGCAACCTAAAATTTGCGGATGACACAGTTATACAGTACTACAATGTTGGAAGATTTTCACGAATGTAGCAAGAGAGTATGTGCGAATATCAATTTCCAAAAAACAAACATAATGACAAACATTAAGAAAAAAATACAAACAAAATACAGAAATATATGTACGACGTTTATTTGGGACAAGGAATGTCGTTTCAAAAAAAATGGGAAATAAATAAAAGAAAAGAATAACAGTTTAGGCAAATTCAGGAGTTTACGCATCTCAATGATCTTTGCCGTTAATAGTTACGTAATCAAAGGAAGCAAGGACTGGATCTCCAGGATAGGGGTCCTGAATTTAAAATAATTTTCATAGTAGTAAACTAGTATATCTCTTTTAATTGTACATGTTATAATTTATTGTAATACTATTTTGGTTACACACAAACATATTATTTGTATTGCAGAAAGAGTAGTCAAACTTCAGGTCCCTAAGATTTTGAGATGTTCATTTTCATGTTAGGGAATGAAGTATACGTCCTCCTCATCACCACACTGCGCGATATGGTGCGTATCCCGAAATTCCGCTCACGCATTCGCATCGCGGTTCGCACCAAGCCAGACCTCACCCACTCGCCCCTGCTCGCCCTGCGCAGGCTCATCGCAAATCTAAAGCTGCTTATGACGTCGTGCAAGTTCCTCATCTTTAATAAGAGGACGGGTTGATTAAAAAGTAAATCGTCTGTCGTGTTGCGAGGAGCCGTCTTTGAAGAGCGCCCAGGAAGAAGGGCCCCGGCCGGGCGGCGGGCGGGGTTGCGAGGAGGAAGAGGAGGAGGAGGAAGCGGGAAGCGCCCAAGGAGGGCGGCAACGACGACGACGACGACGTCGGAAAGAAGGCGAAGACTGAGGGGGTCCTGATTAAACCCAATTCATAACGCTTGCCTTGATATCCTCTTTGCTTTGACTTTGCCACAAAGGCGCCGGGGGCGGGGCGGGGGCGGAGAGGGCGCCTGAGCAGGCTAATATCGCAGCGGCAGCGTCGCGCGGGGGCGGGGCGGGGGCGGGGTGGCGGAGGCGGGCGGAGAGACGCGCTGGGCGGCGGCGGCGGCGGCGCGGGCGCCGCTCGAGGACGAGGCAAATTGGGCTTAGCGCACTTGTGGGATAATTGAATAAATATTAGAAAGAAGGAGGCGCCGTTTGCCTTTGAGGCACCGTAAGGAACAGATCGAGTTTGGCGGTTCGCGCCCCGCGCGACCCCGTCCTCCTGCCGGCGCACCGGCGGCCGGCGCCCTCGCCCTCACGCACCCTCCCTCCCTCCCGCCCCCCTTCGGTCGCTGCCTCCGTCAGGTCCTCTCGGAGATTAGACAGTTAATTGCCAGGGCCTAAATCCACGGAGGGCGGAGGGCGCTTAGGTGAGGCCCTCGTGCGAGACGTGCGCGGCGGGGGCGGGGGGGGGCGGGCAGGACGCCCGTTCAACCAGGGGGAGGGGTCTATTCAGCGCCCCGTCCCTGCACGCCGCTAGACCGAGGTCCGCTCCTTCGGCCCCCACCCCCCAACTCAAAAAAAGAAGAAAAGCTCGTCGCCCGCCGCCCAAATTCCACAGGTAGTCCGGCGCTGTTGCCACGTGTCCGCGGCCGCGGAGTGTGCGAATACGCACCTCGGGTGGCGCCCCGCCGCGCATGCCGTGCAGCGGCCGAGGCCCCGGGCAGGCCCGCCCAACACAAACACCAGCGGACACCCCCGGGCCCCGCCCCCCTCGGCGGAAACGGGGTCCGTCCCCCGCGATTCCGCCCTCCCGCGCCCCGCCGCCCGCCGCGCAATGGCCAAGAGCCAACTGCCACGAAAGGAAACTAACGACATACCTAAATGATCTTTAAAAACATCACCTTGAAAATGTCACTAGCCTGCTGAAGATCCAAAATATTTCACTTCCCGTATTGATACAATACAGCCATCGCAAAACACATTCAACAATAGTTTCGTTCTTATTTTTGTAAATTACGCGCAGATGTCATAATATTAAAGACATTAAAATGTTCTTAATATATAGATACTTTATTGGTTATATTATTTTTTTTCTAGCTTATGCCAACACATATCTAAAATTTATATTCTTAAATAGTGGAACATGATTAAACTAGCGGATGATTAATGAAGGATCTTTTATCAAATGGAAACGTTTCAACTCCACTCTTAACTAGCAAGTGTTACAAAAACTGGCGTTTAAAAAAATTCATTTAAAGGGAAAATATGAAAATTTTATAACACTTGCCGTACAGACAAGTAGCTTGCAAATGTTTCGCAGATGTCAAAAAATTACAGGAAAAAGTTAATCACTGAATTTTAACAAATATTGCTATTCATTATCTTTAACAATCCTGTAAGGTAACTACAACATTACAAATGGAGTGAAAACATCAAACGAAAATGTTTATACGGTTATGACATGGCGAACACGTACTTACGAAAAACGATAAGCATGTCATTGAGATGTCGAATTTAGAGCTCATTTTCTGAAATTCCAGCTGCCAAGAGAAGGTACTCCTTACTGCATGTTTCTCTTCTAAAATAATAAAAAAAAATCTCAGAAAAATGGCATTCAAATTCCTACTGCCACACCAAAAAATCAACTCATAATATTCCAAACAGATAAGTCTCCGTGACCCCCCTTTGAAAAACTCAGCCCTCAAGACCACTGCGACAATATTGCAAGAGATGTGTCGCAGGTCTGACGCCAACGTCACCGCCACCACACGCGCCTCCGCCGCCCCCGCAGCACTGCCACCACCGCCGCCGCGCCCCGCCACGACCGCCGCCCGCCCCACTGCCACCACCGCCGCCGCCGCCACAGACGCCGCGGGAGAGTTTACGAGCCACGCGGTCTAAAATACCGCGCGCGGGCCGTATTTCTTGGCGGCGTCGGCGTGGGCGGAGGAGGGGGGGCGAGGGGGAGATCGCGGCGAGCGAGCGAGCGCCCGCCCGTCCGCCCGCCCCCTGCCGTGCGACGGCGGCGGCGTACGGAGCGCGTGCGTGCAGCCCCGGTCACGACACGGCAGCGCCGAGCCGGGAGCCAAGGCGCGGGGGCGAATGCAGAGCGCGGCGCGGCGGCGAGGGTGGGGCGGGGCGGGGCGGGACTGGGAGGGGAGGGGCGGGAAGGGGTGGACCGGAGAGAATCGGGACGGGAGAGATGGCTCAGAGCATCAAATGATGGCCGGGAGGTCCTTGGTTCGAGTCCCGACGGTTTCCGACACTAGCTTGTCAGCTAGGTCGAATTCATTCCCTGTCCGAAGGGGAATTCTAGCGGCAGGCTACTCTTATCGATAGTTTTCCGTGGGTTTCTCCCGATCAACACTAGGCAAATGCCGGAGCAGTTCCGTAACAAACGGGCACGGACCGCGCGCCATCTTTCTTACATCTTTGTCCTATCATCTCTCCTTAAACACACACACACACTAACATACACTACACTACCACACATTCCGGGAGATTGGTCGGGAGCTTAGAGCTTGTCCCGGCTGGGGCGGTGCCCTGCTGGTGCTTAGGGGAAAATCCCGCTAACCGACGGTACGTCGGCTCCGGATCTCCGCATCCAGCGGAGAAAGACCACCGCCACCTTCTGACCAAAAACATGCGCTACATTTACGGGGACTAATTACCTGGTTAGTTGGCGGGCGGGGCGGGACAAGACGAAACGGCGTGGGCAGGGGCGTAAGGGTGCGATGCGGGTCCATGAGGTGCGGGAAGGGGCGGGGCGGGGAGGGCAGTGCAGTGCGGGGCGAGGCGGGGCCGGGCGGGGCGCAGTGCGCGAGGCGCAATCCCTCCCTCGATGAGACCGTTGCCAGCGGCGTGAGGGCGTGGGCGGCGGTCAGGGAGGCCGAGCTGACGTGAGGTTAAGACGCCGCGGAGATGGCAACCGAGCTGAGAGGCGGAGTCTGAGCGGACACTGTGAAACAGGCGCAAACGCAGCGGGCGAGTGCAGGACCAAAGGACAGAGGGCAAGGTACAGATGGCGCGGGGGTGACTCTGATCAAGACTGTTTACATGGATTCGGAAGGTACCGTGTAACGCTTCGCAACCCGAGGAAGATAAAAGCCAGCAAACGTGGGCGCGTTTATCTGTAGAACGAGGGTACAAAATGCGCAAAAAACGCAGCAAACAGATAGTGATGGTGGGAAAGGGGAAGGAAGAACAGGATCGTGTCCGTCGATACGTGATCGCGGCGGAGGGAAGGTGCGAACGGGGCGGGAGCGGGGGCGGGCGTGTACGCGGGGCAGGCGAGGACGAAGGCGAGCGCAGGGCGTCCAGCGGGGGCGAAAGAGGGGAAGTGGAGCGAGAGGGGGCGGGGCAGGGCGAGCGTGCGGCCGCAACTTCACCTCCCGCCGCCGCGCCGCCCCCCTCTCCTTCCGCCTGTCCGCTGCCGCCGCCGCCACCAGATTTGCCTCATTAGCGAAAGCCGCGGGCCGTGTACACGCTAATCTACACGTGACGGCGCGGTGGCGGCGTCGATATGCGGTCCGTTTGATCGCGGGCGCGGCGGCGGCGGCGGCGGCGGGAGCGGCGGCAGTGGCGACGGCGCGAGAAGCACCGGTGGCTCACGCAGCGGCGCTCTCCCCCTCAACCAACTCGGCAGAGAAGCGCGGAAGAATACGGGGCCCACGAGAGTTATTATGCTTACGGCTTCTCGCGGTCTTCGGCTCTCGTTTAGACAATTTTAGCACTCAATAAGACGTTTAGGAAGTAAAAACCGTACATTGTGTTGCTCGAATCTGAAGTAGGGATAAAAACATGGACACCTAAAACGCAAATTCTCAAAGTTTTGCTCTTTCTCTTTTGTTGGCTCTAGGCGTCGTATTAAGTTTTTACCACAAAATAAAACGCACGTAACACATACAAAATGTCCATGCAGCCGTATATTACTTTTAAAGGAATATCATAATCATCAGCATCATCATCGTTTGAACTTAAGTCGCTAATTCCTTCAGAAATTCGGCGACGACTCCCGCCTTCATTCTGTCACTGCCCTTCGACACATTAATGTCCCTGCAGCAGCCTCACATATTTATCTTCGTTGTTCACAGTCGCATAGCGAATGGTGTGGCATGCCGCAGCCGTTGGACCCTTATTGATTTCCCCTCCGCAGTATCCCTGAGGGGGCGGGAATTTATTCTTCTACTTAGGTGTGCAGTGTGCTGCGCCTTAACCGCTTAAGCAGCTAAGCTTTTCTTAATATATAAACTAACTTAATTTTAGCTTAACTAATCGTGTAGTTAATAAGTAGGCGCTGTGGCTTAACCTTTCTGGAATCCAAAAATTGTGGTTTTTTTCCTTATTTTAACATGATGTCCTTCTTCTTTGGTAAATTTTTAAAATATTTTTTATTCATGAATTATTCGTACTTATTTCATTACATACATCACCATTCATTCATCCCATTCAGTCACACTGCACCACACTACACTTGAACACATTGTTCGCCACGGCACGAACTAGACTCAATGTGTCCGAGGCACTCAGGGCCCTGGCGGATCAGGAGCAGCCCCAAACAAGCCCTGGAGTTTTCGTTTACCTTCCTTTATTTGGCAGTATTCAACCACAAGCGTTATCGTCTCTCTGCGCCCGTGTGGTGCAGGCGACGCGGGGAAGAGTGGGAGGGGCGGGATGTGGCATCCTCCCTTCACGTGGCCACCCAGCACACGCGCAGAATGGCAGCGCCCCTTGTGAGAGCAAGCCATCTGCCATCGAGCTTCGTAAGTAACGCGGAGAAGACAGTTAATTGCAAATAAAGAAAGTAGCCACGATGGAAACTATGTCTTTTTTGGTAATATTAAAATGTACGTCCAATTATTAAAGCAGTTTGCTTCTTCCATTAATAATGCAACATGTTCTTTCTGAATTATCTCATTTACTACAGTTATACAGACGGTCAAGCAACGTCCCCTCTTGGCAATTCAGTAACACATAGCACGCGAACTGTACTCTCCGGTTAAGAATATTTGAAAATACCTCCGTTATTTCAGATGTAAATTTAATCATTATCTACAACAAAATACCATAAAGAATATGTTTTCTCTTCGACTCTTAGAAAAACAACAGAAATTCGTACTTTCAACCGAGATGCAGAGCAACTTTACAAAATGATAATTTAATACTTATGACGGATAGGGTCTGAGAAATTCGGAGAAGCCGTTTATTTATTTCCAGGTTTAAATATTTCTTTTTACAAACAACACCTAAACGTGGTTTCTGTATTTCCACATTGTTTGTACGAATTCAGCGCAATTTGTAGTAGATACAAACATTACCCATTAGATGCGCGAGCAGTATTCATACTTCGATTTATATCTAGTAGCACTTGACGTAAGTGAGCTGTTATGGTGTTATCCTATCGGGAGCTTAAACGTCACTACAGTGACGTCTCTGGTCACATTCAAACTCCCGATTGATGACACCGTACAGCTGACTAAACGTCAAGTGCCATTATAAATAAATCGAAGTACAAGAAGGGCATTGAACATCCCCCTCCAGCTCCTTCCTGTCTTCGCAGCGACTAGCCCTTTTCCGGAGACCAGTAACTCGTCAACTTCCGGTGAACATTGTGTAAGCCACTACCGTCTCGCATCTCCGCTGCAGCAGCAGCAGCGAGACGCAAGGCGCACGACCGCGGCGCGGGGCGTGGCGAGGCGTGGCGGGGAGCGAAGGGGTGGGGGCGGGGAGCGAGGGGGCGGGGCGTGGCGGGGAGGGGAGGCGCGTTCGGTATCGACCGGCGGCGGATCGAGAGGCGCCTCCGAGACGGCGGCGGCGGCCACCGCTGCCCCCGCGCCCGCGCCCGCGCCGCGACGCGCTCAGAACGCGCGCCCGCGCAGCCAATGGGGTCGCAAATTAGCGTCAAGAAGGGCGCAGGGCGGCGGCGGCGGCGGCGGCGGAGCCCGAGGGCACAGCCTCCGGCGCTCCCTTCGACCGCTCCCGCCCTTCGCTCGCTCGCTACCCCGCCCGCCCGCCGCCCGCCCGCCGCCCGCCCGCCCGCCCGCCCGCCCGCCCGCCCGCCCGCCCGCCCGCCCGCCCGCCCGCCCGCGCCACACCGCGATATCGTGAGCGCGCTCGCTCGCGGAGCTTATATTCAAATGAGAGGGATTGCTTTGAATACACAAGCGCGCGCGGCGCGGCGCGGAGCGGAGCGGAGCGGCAACGCAAGGCGGGGGGGACGGGGAGGGGCGGGGCGGGGCGGAGTCGCAGCCGGCTCGGTGCGGCGCGCGCGCGCGGGGGCGCGGGACCCGCCGCTAACGACCTTTTAAAAGCGGCGTTTTCCGCATAAAGACCAATTTTTCTGCCATCAATTCAACGAGAGCGGCGCAGCGGCGGCCCTCGCGGGTTCGCGGCCATTTGAAGACCGAGCGCGCGGCGGCGGCGGCGGCGGCGGCGGCGAGCAGTTCCACATGGCGCCAAAACGCGGAACAAGGCGGGTCCAATGCAGTGCTATTCGCATTCTCACTTCCGATGAGCTAGACGAAATACATTTGGGCGACGGTAGGTCACTTCTGAGATGGAGGCTCTACTCAACCAGAGGCTGATCCATTCGATTATGGGGGGGGGGCAATTGTCGCTTTTTGTTAAATAATAAGCATATTTGTTATACTGTATATTAATTATATACTGGAGATATGCCACTATACAATATTATTGCTTAAACAATTGCATAATCAGAACATAAATAAGTATTTTAAATCAACTTTTCCAAATAAAGGAAAGCAAACGAAAACTCTACACTACCAGCAGCGTATAAGCGATCTGACAGTTCTCTCGCCACGTATTTCGGATCGTCATGTGACCTCTGAAGCAATCAGCTTGCGAGGATTTTACTTACTGCACAGAAAAATGACGTCAAAAATCTGATTAACTCAAGCTGTTGGATACGTTACTGATGTAATCGAGGTCTCTTCCTTTGGTTCAAGTGAACTCAGCTTGCAAACTTTTTGGTTTGGACTGCTCTTTACCAGAAATCTCTACCTTTAGGTATCTTCAATATCCGACCTAACCGGCAATGGTGCTGACAGGCGTCACAGGTCCCTTACATACATACAACGGTACATACATACAATGTCTGAGTCAATTACATACAATTTTCTGAGTCAAGGAATCGAATAGGCTACTCAGTAAAATGATGTCCAACTTTCCATCATGCTAAAGAATTCTGTGATGAACATTAGTTGAATCTCGTAAATATTATTTGAAGCAATTACCACTGAAATGATATAAGAATACATTACATCATCAAAAAAATCTTTAAAAATGAAAAAAAGGTAAAATGACTTATTAATGAAATCCGAAGGAAAAATGAAACAATGTCATAAAATCATAGGTAATTTCCTTCTGTCATAACAAAATGAATGTCTATACTGAAAGACATCCTTCTAAAGAGAAAAAAAAAGGTATTTCATTAAAGTCCGCCCTTGAACTGTTAACCAACATTCAAAAGGTGTCATACCCATTTGATAAAAATAGCGTTCTTCGTTGTTTTTTACCTAGAATGTTATTTCTAGAAAAAAAGTGAGATGTCTTACAATACATTAAGTAATACTCTATTCGTTGAGTTAAACATGGTGTTGAAAAATGTAAAATTTGTGGTATATTTTTCATTCTGATTGGAAAAAAGTGAAGCGGACGTGTCACGTTTTGAATGTTTGCTCACGAGCGAATACCCCAGCGCGGCTATGGGCCGTCTCCAGGTGCCTCGCCTCCCACTGCGAGGTGTCTGAAGGTCTCCGCACGAGCCGTTTGCGCGGGAGCAGCCCCAAACCGTCTGGCGGAGGCGGAACGCGCGGTGGGCTTCCCACAATGGGCGTGGGCGTGGGCAGGACGTGGTTCAACGCCCGGCGGCGCCGCCGCCGCCACCGCCGCCGCCACCGCCGCCGCAGTCGGCAGCTGGAGAGCGACCCTGCCTCCTCGCGGTCAACGAGGATAGCGGCGCCCGCTCATTCCCGCAAGGGTCGCCCAGCGCCAGCCCACCCATCCGCTCGCCCCGCCCTCCCGCTCGCCCCCTCGCTCGCCCTCCCGCCAGCCCGCCCGCCCCCTCGCTCGCCCCCTCGCTCGCCTTCCCGCCAGCCCGCCCGCCCACCCGCCCTCGCTCGCCCTCCCGCCCCGCACTCTCGCTCGCCCGCCCTCATGCTCGCCCCCTCGCTCGCCCTCCCGCCAGCCCACCGGCCCCCCCCCGCCCCCTCGCTCGCCCTCTCGCTCGCCCCCTCGCTCGCCCTCCCGCCCAGCCCACCCGGCCCCCTCGCTCTCCCTCCCGCCCGCACTCACTCTCGCTCGCCCGCCCGCCCGCCAGCACGCACGCACGCCCACCCAAACGGCCGGCCGGCCGCCCCCTCTCTCCGCCTCCCCCAGCCCACCCACCCGCCCGCCCGCCCGCGCCCCGCCCACGGCACAAAAGCCACGGCTTGCTGCTTCGCGGAAGCCGTAGCTCAGCAGCCGGCGGGCTAGCTTCCAATCTCCGGGGACAGAGGTTCCGAATCCCGCCCACGCAGCGCGGAATTTGAGGATGAACTCTCAGTAGGGGTCGGAGGCGAGGGAAGGGTTTCGCCGGCTTCTTACTCTACCACAGCTCCATCATCATTTATAAGTCACATTATTATCATATCATAAATTCATTCACTAACCCACAAGATTACCCAGGTTCAGCATTTCGCTAGTTGGGATGTGTCGATGGTCGGCTGAATCACGGCGGCACACGAAAGTCAATACATAGAAATTATTAGATGCATACCGCTTCCAGATTGTTGAGAAAAGAATGGAAACTATTGTAAGTACGTAATTTCTACTTTAACGACCCCATCAATAAACTTACACATACAGCCGAAAGTTCTTTGGAAACGCGAGCTTTTTGAAAATTCATTTAGTGTCTGGCTTCCTTACTTTGAAATTCCCTTTCAACCAGTCATTCGTGTCTTAAATAAACGTCGGTACAATGCCACACATTTTTCCTATGCATCCCTTATGTTTTCACGGGTCTTATCTAGAAGAGATCATTATTCTTCCACTGATAAGTTTCATGTCACTTTCATTAGTTTCACCAACACTTTATCAGCAACTCAGCAAACACACGGTCTTCACACTTTCAGCTAAATCGATGTCTTTCTACACTGTCAGAAATTACATTAAATGTAATGTACCGTGTACATTAAAACGATATTAATGTGCATGCACATTACATTTAATATGTAAATTGAAATCAATGTAGATTTAATGTACGGACTACATTAAACTTAATGTACCTTGTAAATTAAAGAGATTAATGTGTTGTACATTAAATTCAATGTTTAAATTAAAATCAATTGTGGGTTTAATATACATCAGAACATGAAACTTAACATTCTTTTCCCTACATTAACGAGAGATTTCATTTAATGTACACGTACAGCAAATTTAATGTACACATACTTTTAAGTTACTGTGCGTGTACATTAAATTGAATTTACGTACATGATACTTACTTAAATGTACTTTTACATTAAAAGCAATGCAGATATTTCTGACAGTGCACTTCAACAACGTTCCGTCAATCGTCTCCCTAATCAATTCAAACTCCTTAAAACAACAAACACATTGTAATTCGATGCATCTACCTTTCCCAATTATCACACTGTAATATTCCCGATCATAAAATTCGCATTGAGTTCCCACCGCACACCTTTGGCTTCTTCGATCGCCCCTCCCCCCCCCCCCCCCGAGGAGGCTGGCGCCGCGAGCGGAGGATGCGCGCGGCCGGCGCCGCCGCGCCCGCCGGCTATAAACAAGTGAGTCACGGGCGGCGCCACTTCCGCCGCGCGCCCGGCGCCCTGCGGGCTGTCACGTGCCGTCCCCCGCCCCGCCCCCGCCCCTCCCCCCCGACTCGCGAGCTTCATCACGATATTTAACCTGTATCGCCTCTTGACCATCCATCGGAAAACTAATAACGTCACTTAACGAAATTGCGAACCTATTCCAAGAAGTCATTAGCGTGGTTCCCAAAAAATCGGTATTATTGTTATTTAACAACCGTGGCTTTTTTTTCTAAAAGAAACCTGTGTACGTACACAGCTCTGTCTACTATTTCATTTCACCTTACGCTTCTGTACTGTAAGCTATACGAACATTGAATGTTTCCATTTTATGACTCCAACATTTCCTCAATCTTGCTAGATATTACGTTAGTCTTTTAATAAGTGAATAATATGTACTCGTATTATGCTTCTATGGTTTATCCGTCTTTCATTAATTCTTTAGAAACTCACGGATGGCAACAAATATGTATCATCAGTAATACATTTTCACCACCAACTGACCATTAATCCACACAGAACAGGTTGAAGCACCATCAAAGAGACAAGAATAGTTTTACGTAATAAACACGCAGACAGGAACTACGAGATACCAGTAATCGCCTGAAGAATTCTACATCTTTCCAACGCTGACATGCAATAGTGACCGGTGCTGCAGCCGGCCATCTCCTGTGAATCCGCGCGAGGCCAGCATTCGCCGCGGCCGCGGACAGCGCCGTTCTCGCTCCAGTTTGCACCTCGGGGGGCGCAGGGGGCGGGGCGGAGGCGGGGGGCAGCGCCTGTGGCGATTCGCGCTCCGCTGGCCTCCCGCCGGGCCTTTGAGCCGGCGCTTCAGGCACCGCGGTGGCGGCGGCAGGTGCGGCGGGCGGGTGGGCGGGCGGGCGGCGGGTGCCAGGCGCACGGGGGTGACCGGTGGGTGACGGCGGGTGCGGAAAAATTCCCAGCAATCCCCGCGCGACGCCGTTTGAAGTGACCGGCGGCGGCATTCGGAGGCGGCGACCCCGCGCGGCCGGTCTCGCGCCCCGCCCCGCCCCGCCCCGTCTCGTCCCGCGCCTCCCCGCCCCGCCCCGCCCGCCCGCTCGTCCGCCCCCGCGCTTCCGCGCCGCCGCCACCGTCGCCGCATCTTTGGCGCCCAGCGAGGCGTGCCGCCGGCACCAGCGGGCCGGTGGGCGGCGGGCGCCGGCAGCGATCCGCAAGACGGGGACGACGCGGAACAACAAAGCCGTGTCGGGACGGGTCGGGGCACGGTCGGGGGGCGGGGGCGGGGGCGGGGGGCGGGGCGGGCGGTTCAGTGCACGCGCCGCTGCGTCGCCCGCCGGCGCGGAAGGGCGGGGCGTGTGCGCGGGCGCGCGAAGCAACGGCGCGGCGCGGCGCCGCGGTGTGCGGGCGGGTGAGGCCGCCGCCGCCATCGCCCTCCCGCAGAGTCCGGGTGAGGCCGCGCGGGCGCGCGCGCCATCAATCTCTCGGAGCCTCGACGGGCCAGCGCCGCCGCGCCAACGCGACAAGCCAACGCCCCCGCCTGCCCCAAGCAGCGCCCGCATCCGCGACGGCCCCGCCCGAAAACAAAAAGCGTGGTCAGCCGGCTCCAGGCACCGCCCTGAGCAATTCCCTGCGGGAATTCAACCCCCTCGCCCGGGCCTGAGATAGGGTAAAATTCGAAGGGCGGTGGATCCAATGGAACGCTTTCATGAATCAGGGTTTGCTGAAAACTTTCGTGACAGAAAAGGGGGCACTAGGAAGCATTATGCATTTAAGACAACACATCGGAGAATACTTCTTAGTCCTTATTCTTCTTCAGTAACAATGTAACAGACATTCTTATCTAGGCTTATAAAATTATTTCAATTCTTTACTAATTGCACAGCCAGCTACAATGTATTCGATCTTATTCCTTTTACCAAGACCACATTACTCTGAGCTGCAGCAGAGAGCAAAGAAGTTTCGCAATCTTTCACAATATTAACAAGTTGAGTTTCAGAGAGAGCTCGTTTGGCACTGTGCAGTTACAAGTCTATCCGCTAGCCAGACCTGTCCAAGGCAGCCGTGAGCCACACGGGTCGCCGCCGAGGCCACGCATAGTATTAAAATCTCCCTTGTGGATGGGTCGCTAATTGTCATAGTCGCGCTTCTCTCAAACGTCTAGGTAAAAGCGTATTTCTATCTTATTTACGTTGTACTAATTACAGGATAAAACACGCGACAAGATTAATTAATTCTAGTTACCAAACAGTTTCTCCTCTTTTTGATGGTTTTATACGAAATGTTTTCACGATTGCCTCTTAGGAGCTCACTTTCGGGAACGCTCATCGCGAATACTCCTAGAATCCCAACCAAATTGCGATTTCAGGTGGGGGCGCGGGGGGCTGTTAGCAGGAAGGAAATGGGGTGAGCAATGAGAGGCGGGCGATCTCCGGGCACTTTCCGAGTCACGAAACCCAGAAGCCAGCTCGTTGGGCAGGCCTGCTCTACTCAGTTTTGCGTTTGCAAGGGACATCAAGGAAATTAGGAAAGAGCGGCAAAGAAAATGAAGGAAGGCGTGAGAGTCATTATTCAATGATCGCGCCGACCGCCATTACTTAATGACTGAGGAATTTGTTGTGGCAAAATAAGAAAACGGGACTGAATATTATTACAAAGAACTGTAAGACAATATTAGAAGATATTTAATCAATCAATATTTCACGTGGTGAAACTCAGGTCGCCAGGCCCGCTCTTCCATCTAACCACTCAAATTGCGCTACGCTCCGTTCATCATCTAGGCAGAGAAAGAAGGTATCACTCGTGCGACGAAACAGGCGATTTAAATATTACACAGAGGCGTATTTTAGGATTGAGAATCGTTCATGTGCACTAAACACACAGAAACGGACTGCCGGTTTTACTTCCCCTCCGAAGGAAGGCGTACGAAGGATTTTTCCGCCCTTTAAAAATCCACGGCTCGGGTTTGAATCCGCAAACTTGGGTATAACAGCCCGATACGCTAACCGTTGTACCACCCACTGGCGGATCCAGGAGGGGGGGGGGGAGGACGGATAGGACTCACGGAGGCCATGCCCCCCCCCTCAAAAATTTAGGAGTTTTCTTTTACCTTCCTTTACTTGTCAAAAACTGATTTATCTATGTTCGAATTATGTAATTATTTAAACAATAATATTGTATAGTATCATATCTACAGTACATAATAAAAATATAATAGCACAATGTTTATTATTTACCAAAAATCTACAAATGATCGTCTGGATCCGCCCATGATACCACCGTAAGCCGTAGCATTACAGGCTAAGGTAGAAAATATTCAAGAATCATTCGTGCCCCCCTCGTGGGACGCGGCCGGCCCTTTCCAACCCCTCGCAAGCAGCGCTTGGGAGCTGGGCGCGCGCGGGCAGAAAAGCCGCGACCTGGGCTTAGCGGCGTCGCGCGGCCCAAGACACCTGAAGCCGAGGAGGGCGGCCGAGGCTTCCATGCAAATAGCACCCGGGTTCGCGCCCTCCGCGGGTAATCCGCCGGCCGCCGGCCCCGCCCGCGCATCCTCGGCCGCCGACGGACAAAGGACGGACGGGGCGGCGCGGGCGGCGGACGCGCAAATCCGGCCTCGCCCCTCCGCACGCACACGGGGGCGATCGCCCGCCCGCCCGCCCCACAGAAATGCTTTCTCCTCTTGACAATGCACCGCGTTTTTAAAAATTTGTTCTCACAAAGTTATAAAATATCCTTGCAATACTACGAATTGTTTGTAGATTTATTTAAGAATACTAACAATTAAGTTATTTAACAATGTAGGCTTTCACGGCCGGAATTGTACTCAAAGTTTTCTTCCAGGCTAGTATATTGGGAAGTGTATTGCGATGTGTCGGGGACCATCGCAGTCCTCCACCCTTGCGTCACGCCAAATTACCGGACGGCAGGAAAGAACTACGCGCCCTCGAATTAGATACGCCCAGCCGCTCAAGCCCCCCATAAACTTTCAACTATCAATTATACCCTTTTTCTGACAATACCGCGATGCGTCGGGTGACCATCGCACCCTCTCACCCCCGCGTCACGCCAAATTACCGGAAGTTGGAAAGGGCCACGCGTCCACCGCGACCCGATTTAGTTCCGCCCAACGGCCCAAGTTCTCCAGAAGCCCCTAACAATAAATCTTACCCTTTGTCCAACAATACTGGATGATCGACAGCCGGAACAACCATTTTAGCGACTTGGCGATCGCACCCGGCTCAATAATCCTCTAAAAGCCTATAAAATCATCACATGCCAAAGCAGAAGGGACACGTGCGCGCTCCTCCGGCCTAACAATGCCGGCCAATGAACAACCAGAAGGCACCGTTGATGAAATAGAAGGTTCGAGAAGTTCAAATCCGACCAATAAAATCACTAGGCAGGAAGCACGTGAGCACTTTGAGATTTTTTCGAGAAAACGAAAGGGACAGACGGGCGAGAGAGGCCAGAGGGAGGACGGGCGACAGACGCTAGAGAGGACGGTCGTGCAGGAGAAGTCGTATGGAGATAGAAACCAACAAGTAAAGTTTTGAGTAGATTAACAGTGGTAGTTAAGAAAGCCACCGAATATTAGTCAGTTAATGAAACCTGCGGTAAAAAGGGAACAGCAGCAGTGGGTAAGGCACACACTGAGCCGACCACTGCGAAACTTGCCCGGTCTTCACGGAATTAATTCCGAATAGCCAAAGTTTGGCTTCGAGCGTCATACGCGGTCCAGGTGTCGTGTGACGGCCTGAGACGCGCGCGAGCATCACGTCGCGACCGCCCGGTCATCCACCGCCGACGTCCCGTGCGCCGGAGTCATCACCCCGGAGGCAATCGGAGGCCAACCTTGCAACGTTCCGGCGTCGCCTCCTGAGGGTCCGACTACACTTCTCCGTCGCTCGGCGAGCAATCCAGTCGCGGTGACATTACCATCTAACATCACAGATTGTAAGTTGTCATCACCATCATTCATTAATCGGCTACTAAAGTGACAATAACCCAGCACCAACCTGAACAGTTTCTCTTCGTTTAATTTTTTGAATAAATTAGTCCCCGCCATTTGGTCGGGTGAACCAATTAATACCATAGCAAAGTGTTATTATTCTAAATCTTAAGAAACCACCAAATGCAACCCTTCGACCCAGGGCGCTCACCCCTGAGACGCTCAACGCCGGCGACATTAAGCAGGTAAGTGGGCATGCGCTTGGCGCCCTTATTAAATAAATTCAGCGCGTGTCCCCTCCTGCGACTTGGGACGACTGTCACACCATAAGTGTGTCGGCGCCTCCATTTTGTGAGCAGTTCCATCACAGTATTTTCCTATAGACCACGGCCCCTAGCACGGAAGAAAAACGTTGATTAAGTTATTTTTAATATTTTATTTTTAAAAATTGGAGACTTGGAGTTTAAATTCAAACACAATTTCTGGTAGACAAACTAGCAGACAAAACGAAAATGATTTTATAAGAATTCTTTTAACAGGCTGAATACTCAAATTGTTTTTCAGTTAAAACATACTAATTAAAAAAGGACATATTAAACAGTTCATACCACAAATGAATAAAATTTTTATACACATTGCTTCCTCTTTTCGAAAAATTAATTTGCTTATTTTTTTAAAAAGGGTTCTATTTAAATCTCTTCTTATATCAGCCTTGTCATCCTATTGCTCTCACATACGCCCTCAAGGCGGAATATATAGTTTCATTCATTTACAGATTGAGCAAAGAAATATTTGATTCTTTACAGATGTGTTCTTGGGCCACTTTCATTATTATGCTTTAATAATTCAAATTTCTCACAGATCCGAGACACTACTTTTGTTTTTGGATATACACTTTTCGTTCTGTCTCCTTGTGAATCTCTATTTGCCCTAGTAATTCCTATGATGGCAATAAATATGTAACCGACATTGTATGAATATGTTGTCTATGAACTTAAAATTAAAATTTAATGTTTATTAACATTCAGATATATATATATATATATATATACAGAGTCTTTAGTTTATCTTGCAACTCATGTCTGAGAGCACTCGTTCTTGTTTTGGTAATTTGGCAACCGCGTCTCTTTTACACCTTTCAAGACAGCCGTGCTTGGCACGTCGCGACAGCAGAGGAGGCAACCGTCAGGTCATAAGCTGCAGCAAGTTTCCTGTTTCTTTGCTGATCCCATTCAAGAGTGTCGGCGGGCAGGTACACGGCTCTCGTGCCGAAATCTTTTCACGCTGCACAGAGTGGGTGGGGTGGGCTGAGGCATGAGCGTGGAAACAAAACGTCTCTTTAAGCAATTCTGCCCAGTATGCTGCAGAAACAAAAGTGTAATATTAATGTGGAGGGGAGTTATCGATTTATTTACAGCAACGTAACAATAATTATTTA
Organism: Acheta domesticus; assembly: GCA_031308135.1. Taxonomy (NCBI): domain Eukaryota; kingdom Metazoa; phylum Arthropoda; class Insecta; order Orthoptera; family Gryllidae; genus Acheta; species Acheta domesticus. Next base: position 54,282,906 of record JAHLJT010009436.1, read on the forward strand.
AGTAAAGCCAGCTCAGAGAGAAATCGAAAAGATATATCGTGAAATATTACCGCCTAGCTCTTAATTTTATAACAATAATAATAATGTATTATTATTATGGAATCTGCATATTAAGCAAATAAGAAAACTTTAGTAACAGACAATAAACATACCTAGAAATGTTATGAGAGTAATTACTGCAGAGGCCAAAAATTAAAAATCGAGGTGGAGCGTAGCTGAGCCGAGATTTTTAATTTGGACGAGGCAGTAATAACACTGCAACATTTTGTGGTATGTTCAGCATTTTATCGGTCAATCTCACGATTTATGCGAAAATTTATATTACTGCGATAGTAAACATATGAATTCTGTTGTTGCGGCATGTTACTATAATATTGTAGGGTATTGCTTGCGATATATCTATTTAAACAATATTTGTATAGCGTGGTTTGAAAAAGGGCACAAATAATTCTCCTGAATTAAAGATAACTAAAGAAATGACGTTCGGTGAGGAAGTTGGCGCGTCGATTTCCAGTGGCGACACCTCAGATCGTCAGTAAATATGATTACCGAAGAAGAGTTTCATTTGATGGAATGCGAGGAAAATGAAATTAATTTACCTAAAACACATTTTAACTGCACTATTAAAACCTATTACAATGAACAATAATTATCTCAAAAACTAATATGAGTTACTTTTATTCTGAATTATTTGAATCTGATTTCTTTTCTACACAGACTTGTTTCTTTCTTACTAAACATTTGACTTGCGATAAATCAATGGTTGTTTATTCACGTTGCCAAAGATGTTAAAACCCGATGCTAAGGATGTTAAATTGCTTAACATACAGATAGGTACACGCCTGTGGGGTTGCATGTTAAAATGGGCTAAAGACGCATGTCACCGATAAAATTATTAAAAATACTAATAAAATGTAACTAAGTAGTACATTAATAATTATTGAAAATAATTAATAAAAAGTAATAAAATATAATTATCTTAAAATGACAAAAAACTGACAGTCGAGTAAATGCTCAAAGTGACCACTGTTTATGAAGAGACAGGCGTTTACTCTTTTCTGTGTAGTGGCTGCAGTACGTTGAAGAGCAACAAGGACAGAATACATGCTTTCTCTTTCTTCCAACTAAAATTAGACACATTCTCTCAGCCCGAAATCTGAGGGCACGCGACCGGCTTCGCTAAAAGTGAAAGGGCGTCGAAGGTATTTCACGCGTTGCCAAATTGGCAAAACAAGAGTTGGTGTTTCCAGACCTGGGTTGCAAGATACGATAAAGACCCGGTATATATATATATAGTGAGGATAATTACCCAACCGATCACTTTTTTGCCATAAATCAATTGAGCAACGATAAATGCCAAGTTACTGGGCGCTTCCAGACATGTTATTAAAACTGTCTACTAACTACAGACAACTAATATAACGTCCAGACTAATATAACGACAGACAACTAATATAACGTCCTTTTGTTTTGATGTTATATTCGTTGCCTGTCAGTATCGACAGCGCAAGGCACTTGCTTGGAGCAGCGTTCAATGATATGGAACTCCGAGCTTGCTGGTTCAAGTCCAAGGCGCGGGGGGTTTCACCATGCGATTGTGTAGTTGGCTCCTCACGTCATTACATACGTAATTTGAATCCGACGGGAACCAGCATCACATGTAATAAATCATCCCTCATTATCATTCACCCCTTGTGATCACCCTTACCATCATCCACCAGAGGAAAGCAAAGGCCAACCCCTACCGCGATCACCCCCACAGGAGGAAAGAGGCAACACTCCTCTACAGCCTTCGCTCTGGGAGCGAGATGGCACTCATCAATCGATCCTTTACAATACTGAAGATATTACTACATTCTAACACTCATTGAGAGTGACGTGAGGGCTCGCGGACTCTCAAGTCCACTAGGAGTGCTTTGTACAGAGATGGCCAAGGGCGTTCTGGAGCGGAAGGGGTGGCGCATCGCGGGGAGGGGGGCAAAGGGGGTGGGGGAGGCGTGCTTGCGGAGCGCCACCATCGCCGCCGCCCCATTGTACGCGAATTAACACAACAATAGCGCGCGCGCCGCGGCGCAGGGAGGGGCAGTTATGATATTAATAACCGTGTTTAACATGTGAATGCTGGGCTCGGGCGCTGCCCCGCGGGGGAAGCAGTAGCGAATTCAAGTGGCGGCGATCGACCGGCAAGGGGCCGTCGGACAGACTTCTCGCAACACGCCCGGGGGGCGGGGCGGGCGGGGCGGATGGGGGGTGCGACCCAAGGCGCGACCGGAGTCATGTTCGTCAGATACAACCATGTGTGAATTGAGCGCCGGCCGCGGCGGGGCGGAGGGTGCGGCGAGGGGCGTGCCCGGAGCAGAAAGGGGTTAAGCGGCCGACCGCGCCTCTTTGCGGGTGACTGTGGCCTACGGATATGAAATTAATACGCGCGAATTTGGCGAGGGGGCCCGGGAGAAGGGGGGTGGCGCCTGCGGGGGGCCCAGGGGAGGGGCCCGACAAGTGCCCCGCGCGGCGGCGGCGGATCGGGGAACATGTTCATCGCGAGGGGTCGCCCCCCTCTCCACAATAGGGCGATCTGCGTAGCGCGGAAGAGGCGGGCGATAATACGTGCGATGAATATGGCTATCATGAACCATCGCACGGCTCGCCAGAGATGTATCGCTTGAAAAACAAGTCACTGGTGGCGGAAATAATGTTGGCGTTAAACGAAAGGGGGACGATGTGTACATACAATAACAACTGCTAAGGTCAGTTGTCTCATAAGTGTAGTGTATGTTTTCTCCTCGGGAGGTGGGCGTGATCTTATCCCGCTAGATCCTGACATCCGGCGTCCGACCTACCTCTCCGCTAGCGGGGTTATCCTCAACCAGATATCTCCCACTAGCGGGGCACCGCCTCAGCCGGTACAAAGTCCTAGGTTCCCGACCGGCCTCCCGGCATGTGTTCTATTATAGTGCATGTAAGTGTACGTGTGTGTGATGAGAGGGTAGGTCAAAGGATAGATCACACGCGGTCCGTGGCCCATTTGTTAGAATACTGCTTCGGCCAATCGCGAGGTGTTGATCCCAGAAACCACAGAAAACCACCGACCAGAGCAGCCGGCCGCTACAAATCTCCAGACAGTGCTTGAATTCGACCCAGCCACGCAGCCAGAATCTAAAACCCGCCACTGTCGGAATCCTAGGATCAACGATAAAGCCCAGGCAACGACGTTGCCGCCGATCTATGGCAGCCGGTGCTTTGAGCGAGACTACAAGCCCTAACACAGGATGGGAACCTCACGAATAAATCCTGCGCCGTGTACCCGAGCGGCGCGGCGGGGCGGTGCGTGGGGTGGCGAGCGTGCCGCGCGCGGGCGGGGCGGGGCGGGGCAGGACGGAGGCGGGGCAAGACGGGCGTGAAGCGAGGTGGGTCGGGGCGGGACGGAGGCTGCGGGGCAGCCGTGGGACGAGGACGGGGAGAGGCGGGGCGGGCGGGTACAGGCAGGCGTGGGGAGAAGCGAGGCGAGGCGGGGCGGCCGGGGACGGGCAGGAGAGGAACGAGGCGGGGGCGGGGGGCGTGGGGGAGGGGGGCGGCCGCCATAAAGGCGCCTCTGCGTGAGGAGCGAGCACCGCCCGCCCGCCGGCCCACGCGCGCCGACGCTTTTATGCCGGCAGTCAACAGAGATAAGAGAACGAAACCCCACCGCGGCGCTGGTAACTGCAGGTGTACGTTTACATTTCCCATTTGGAGCGCGGCGGGCGCGAACACGCGACCGCCGCAGACAGAGCCGGGCCTTGAGGATTGGGAGACCTCCATACTGGGGATTTCTTTTAGTACGTGGTTCCGCACCTAACAGAATTTCGGGTTTCAAATTAAAAAAGTTTTTCTTTTAAAAGTTCAAAGAGAGCCAACAAAAAGATTTCGGACAGTCAAATTTATAAAACCAGTTTACTTTAAAAACTTAGGTTTGTGGCTACGTTTCGAACAATACAGTCCAAAAACTATGGTAAAATTCTTTCTAGTGTGAGTACAGTTCTTGTTTTATGTAATAGTATTTTGCACTATATCTAGTTATTTCTCAAAAAATATGTAAAGGTTGATTTCCTTTTTGTTCTCCATTTTAACTATTTCTAATGTGTACTTTTTTATAATTTTAGTTATTCGAATATATGTGAATTGGCCTGAAGATGAAGGTGCATCAGCCTTCGAAACGTAGCCACAAACATAAGTTTTTAATGTAAACTGTTTTTATAAATTTGACTGTCCGAAATCTTTTTGTTGGATCTTTTTGAACTTTTAAATTAAATCTATGTGACAGCCTTATAAAAGAATTTCAAAAAAAAATAGTTTTTCCTTTCACATAGTACGTATGTGTGTAATATTACGATTCAGAAATATTTTCCAACAAACCTTTTTTATAAAATCTGAATCGCTTTATCCCTCCCGATCTGGATGGCCGAGTTGGCCCAGAGCGTGTGCCGTCTCAGTGCTTCAGTCCGAAGAGTCGCGGGTGCGAGTCCCGCTTTGGACATGATAGTTTGTCCCTGGTCAATCGTGTATGTGTCATCGCGGAGGCCTCGCGTTATGCTGATCCCAGACGAGAGGTGCCCGTATGTGTGTTGGTTTTCAGCGTATGGTCGAAAATGCGTCGCATCGGGACGTTAAGGGTAACCGGCTGTCGACTGGATAAAAGCCGGAAGAAGAATAGCTTTTTCCTTGCACATATCTACGCGAGTCATCTGCTCTCGGAAGCTTAGTATTTAAGTATTTTAGCCCGTCAGCCAAGCTGCATCCACCCTCTGCGTGGGGCGCAGCTTACTCAACGTTTCACGCGACACGTTGTTCCTGGGGAGGTCGGATCTTCCCACAAGTTCGTTCCTTGTCGTGTGGCGTGGGCGTTCGCGCCTTGCCTCGCTTCGCCCCTCGGGACGACCCTGAAGGGCTTCGGTGTCGCAGTACAAAAGTGCTGCGATTTCACGAGCGGTTTGCTGGTCGCAAATCATATGCATTTGCGCAAATCGAAGAGATACGATGAAAGAACTATTTTCTTCTGCGTTCTGATAAAAAAAACATAAACTTTAGTAAACACGATATTATCAAATTATTCATTTTCGTATCACTGGCGAGAAAACTCCAATCTCAGGAATGCTCTTTTTTCATACATACTCCAGCATGTGATATCATATACGTATTTGTATAGTACGTGATGCATAATCGTGTTACACAATCGACTCACCTGTGACGGATATGCGATTAGCACAATTATACAAGCAATAAATCTGTACGCAAAGCACGTTTCCACCGCGGATACAATAGATAAAATCCTTCACCCCGCTGACTCCACTGTGCATTAAGAGTAGGAATAACTTACTAAGTATACTTTTCCTTCGATTCAGATGTTTTCTAATCAAAACGGATATTTCAAAACACTGAATTCATATTATTTAACTCTTTCTTTCGATACCTTTTGGTAGCAGTTACGAGATTTCACGAAACGAGGCCGTCTTCCCAAAGTCCTATTTGACGTCATCAAGCTACACGCCTCTTCCTTTCACACTTTCAATTTTTAGATGTCTCTGCTCTCTTAGTAGGCACATTCGGCCCTTTCTTTCCATGGTACTCATCGTTTCATGGTACTCAAATTTTCTCACAAAAATGTTACCAAATTAGAAACAGTACCATAACACTGATCCGAAAAGAGATAATTGTCATGAGATTTGTTTATACCGTGAGATACACGGTTTATTCACAATAGTTTAATTCACAGAACGGTATGCATATTATTTCACATATTTAGAACAGCATACGTAGAGAAATCACCCAACAGCATAATGCTCCTTCACAAGTAAAGAAAAAATTTATGTATGTTCTAAAAAGACAATAATTTTAACAACAAATTAAATTAACCTAGTTGCATAAAAAACACACGTTTTAATAATTTAAATTTTATTTTATCACTCTGGTCTAAAATATGTATTCCAAGATGGTTT